>JARFJB010001949.1:3380000-3475753 GCA_036346205.1 Vesta saturnalis | reverse complement strand
CACAGACACAGACCCAGACACAGACACAGGCAAGACCGACACAGGCACAGACAAGACACAGACAGCACGGACACAGCACAGATACTGCAAACAAGACACAGACACAGACACAGAACACAGACACAGACACAGACACAGACAAGACACAGAACAGAACCAGACACAGAAAGACAAGACACAGACACAGACACAGACACAGACACAGGCACAGACACAGTCACAGACACAGACACAGCCAGACTCACAGGATACGGAAACAACAAGACACAACACAGACACACAGACACAGACACAGACCAAGACAACACACAAGAACAGACACAGACACAGACGCAGGACAGACACAGAAACAGACACAGACACAGACGCACGCTCAGACGCAGACACAGTCGCAAACACAGACACAGACACAGTCACAGTCACAGACTCAGGCATAGACATAGACACATACACAGACACAGACACGGACACAGACAGATAGACACAGACCCAGACACAGGCACAGACACAGAGACAGATATAGACATAGACACAGTCACAGACACAGACAGAGTCGCAGACACAAACACAGACACAGACACAGATACAGACACAGACACAGAGACTGACACAGACGCAGACAGAGACACAGACAAAGACACAGACACAGACACAGACACAGACGCAGAAACAGACACAGGCACAGGCACAGACACAGACATAGGGACAGACAAAGACACAGTCACAGACACAGGCACAGACAAAATCACAGACACAGACACAGACTCAACAGACACAGACACAGACACAGACACAGACAAGACAAGACAAGACACAGACACAGACACAGACACAGACACAGACACAGACACAGACAAGACACAGACAAGATACAGACACAGACAAAGACACAGTCACAGACACAACACGGACACAGACATAGACAAGACACAGCACAGACATAGACACAGAAAGACACAGACAAGACACAGACACAGACACAGACACAGACACAGACACAGACAAAGACACAGTCACAGACACAGACACGGACACAGACATAGACACAGACACAGACACAGACATAGACAGACACTGACACAGACGCAGAAACAGACACAGACACAGACATACGAACAGACAAAGACAGTTACAGATACAGACACAGACACAGACACAGACACAGACACAGACACAGACACAGACACAGACACAGACACAGGCACAGAACAACACAGACACAGACCCAGGTACAGACATAGACACAAGCACGGAGACAGACACAGACACAGACACAGACACAGGACAGACAGACACAGACACAGACACAAGACACAGACACAGACACAGACACAGACACAGACAAGACAAGACACAGACACAGACACAGACACAGACACAGACACAGACACAGACACAGACACAGACACAGACACAGACACAGACACAGACACAGACACAGACACAGACACAGACGCAGACACAGACACAGTCACGGACACAGCCACAGACACGACAGACACAGACACAGACACAGACACAGACAGACACAGACACAGACACAGACACATACACAGACACAGATACAGACAGACACAGACACACACAGACACAGACACAGACAAAGACAGACACAGTCACAGACACAGACACAGACACAGACACAGACACAGACAGACACAGACTGAAAAGATGCCCAGTCAAGACCCATACAGAAACCAACATTTTCGGTACAAGCCGGAATCGACATCAGTAGGCTTGACGAAAGCAGACTGGCCCAGACGATCCCAGCTATTGTCAAAGAAATGTTCCTCGAACAGTACCAGTCCACAAGCTCTATACGACCAACCAGACACAGGAAGACAAACAACCTATTCCCAAAAAGGTGAACAGACCGACCCTCAAATTACAGACCAAGCACACTTCCATTTTGTCTAAAACATGGACACAGCCACAATCAGCAACTGCTCACGTTTCGAAACTAACAAACAGACACAATATGGGTTTACAAACAGTCGTTCAACAGGCGACTTCTTTCATAGTGACCCAAGAACAATACAGTAGACAGTCCGGTAAACAGACACAGATATCTCAGACACAGACCAAGGCAAAGACTTGCCAAACTCACCGGGCAAATGATGCGCTCATCAACTGGGAGCACATGAAAGACGAATACTGTCGTAGTTGATAGCCAAAAGAAGTTAGCATTAACGCGGGCGTACCACAGGGATCCGTTATACGACACCTGGTACATAAACAGACACTTCAACAACAGACCCCATCCATTTCTTTGCTGACAAGACACAGCACCAGACCAAGTGATAACCACCATGTCAAACACAGAAATTAAAGCTGAAATGGCAAACAATCAACAAAGACACAACGACTCGAAGAAGCAATACACAGTTAAATTTAATGAACAAAACCAGTGTTGCCATGTCCGCCAAACACAGACACACGTTGACAGAGAATGGCCAGTTCAACAGACATTACCTGTTGGGTAGACTGACTTCAAACCAGGGACCATCTTCTGTCAGACCAAAACAGCTGCTCGTAAAATAGGCACAGACACAGACACCTCTCGACAACGCTGTATAAGGCCCAAACCCTCACTGAATATAGACACCGGACAATACGCACGATATCGTTGATCGTACAAACAGAGAGCGATTAGGCTTATAAACAGACCAACACACACAGTCCCTTGAGCATAGAAGGATGGCAGCCGTATTATCGTTAACAACCAGGCAATTACATTCTTGATACCACCCGGACACAGAAACACTGGTTCGCTCAGATCACATCACAGTATGCAGTACAAACACTTGTCGTACCAAACCCAACCAACACACGGCCACAGACTGGAATGACACAGACCTGCACATGATATGAGAAAATTTAAGGTAGCTGTTCAACAGACACTGGCACAACATCCATCCTCCTAAGACTGACTAGCACGATACAGCCTGCAGGTCCACAATCGTAAAAGACACAGACACAGACCAGACAGACACAGGCACAACCACAGACACAGGCACAGGCACAGAACAGGCACAGACACAGACCAGGACAGACAAACACAACACAGCACAGACACAGCCACAGACACAGACACAGACACGGAGACAAACACAGACACAGACCAGACACAGACACAACACAGCACAGACACAGACACGACACAGACAAGACACAGACACAGCCACAGACAAGACACAGACACAGACACAGACACAGACACAGACACAGACACAGACACAGACACAGAACAGACAAAGACACAGCACAGACAACAGAAACACAGACACAGACACAGACCAGACACAGACACAGACACAGACACAGACACAGACATCGAACAAAGACACAAGAAAGGACACAGACACAGACAAGAACAGACACAGACACAGACCCACAGACACAGACAAAGCAGACACAAACACAGGCACAGAACAGACAAGACACAGACCAGGACAACAGACACAGCACACAGGACACAGCACAACACAGACAGACACAGACATGAACAGACACAGACACAGACACAGACAAGCACAGACACAGACACAGACACAGACACAAACAGAACAGCAAGACACAGACAGACAGACCAGACAACACAGACACAGACACAGACACAGACACAGAACACAGGACAGACACAGACACAGACACAGACACAGACACAGGACGCAACACAGACACAGTACAAACAGCCACAGACCACAGACACAGACACAGACACAACACAGACACAGACACAGACACAGACACATACAGACACAGACAACAGACACAGACAACCAACAGACACAGACAACAGACAAAGGCAACACAGACACAGACACAGACACAGACACAACAAGAAGCAAACAACGTTAGAAACAATCATTTCTAAACAACAGACACAGCCGCCAAACACAGATGGCACAAGTATGACCAGCAACAGAAATGTCCACAGACCAGACAAGACACTTCGTCAGACCAACACAGGAAGTAAAGCAAAGCCAGACACAAAAAGGTGAAAGACCACAAAACAGCCCACAGACACAGACACAAACAGGAAACAGACAATCAGCAACTGCTCACAGACTGAAACAACAAACAGACCAACACAGACAAAGCCGTCAACACAGATCTTCTTCAAGTGACCCAAGAACAATACAGAGACAGTCCAAGAACAGTTGACCAGAACCAGCAGACCAAGACAAAGGCACGCAAACCAGAACAAACAGCAAACTGGGACAGCATGAAAGACGAAACGACACAGGACCAAAAGAAGTTAGCATTAACCCACCACAGGGATCCGTTATAGCGACACCTGCTGACATAAACGACACAGACAACAACAC
Source organism: Vesta saturnalis (assembly GCA_036346205.1). NCBI lineage: Eukaryota > Metazoa > Arthropoda > Insecta > Coleoptera > Lampyridae > Vesta > Vesta saturnalis. The sequence continues at coordinate 3,471,422 of JARFJB010001949.1, read as the reverse complement.
CAGCTGACGATAGACACAGTTCATCTCAGTCACACAAGGATAATCCACCCAGCAACAAGAAATTAAAGCGAAAGGCACAACAACAAAGACACAACACTCAAGAAGCATACACAGAAATTTACAAACACAGACACATGTCCGCCAACACAGATCGACACCGTTGTAAGTATGAATGGCCAGCAAGCAGACCAATTACCACAGACTGACCAAACCCAGGGACCACTCGAGACCAAAACAGCTGCTCGTAAAAAGGCACAGACACAGACACCTCTCGACAACCATAAGGCCCAACACGGCCTCATCTGAAAAACACAGCACAATACAGCAGATATCGTTGACAAAAAGAGAGCGATTAGGCATAAAGACCCGCAACCACAACAGTCCACAGCATAGAAGGACAGCACGTATTATCGAACAACGGCAGTGCAAACACGATACCATCTCCGGCACGCAGAAACACTCGGTTCGCCAGACACATCACAGATGCAGACACAGACACTGGACCAAACGGGCACAACCACCAACACGGCTTCTAAACAAGACACCGCCCCACAGATATGAGAAAAACAGGTACTGTTCATAGGCACACTGGCACAGACATCCACTAAGACAGGACAGATAGGCCAAGCCTGTTCAGGTCCACAACAAAAAAACACAGACACAGACCCAGACAGACACAGGCACAACCACAGACACAGGCACAGGCACAGATACAGGCACAGACACAGACCCAGGTACAGACAAAGGCACAAGCACGGACACAGACACAGCCACAGACACAGACACAGACACGGACACGGACACAGACACAGACACAGACAAATACACAGACACAGACGCAGACGCAAACACAGACACACTCACTGACACCGACACAGACACAGACAGACACAGACACAGGCACAGACACAGGAAGACACAGACACAGACACAGACAGACACAGACACAGACACAGACCAGACACAGACAAGAACAGACACAGACACAGCACAGACACAGACAAGACACAGCCAGACCAGGCACAGACACAAACACAGACACAGGCACACGAACAACAGACACAGACACAGACCCACAGACAAAACACAACACGACACAGACACAGACACAGACACAGACACAGACACAGACACGACAAGCACAGACAAACAGGCACAGACCAGACACAGAACAGACAAGACACAGACCAGACAAACAGCACGACACAGACACAAACACGACAGACACAACAAGACACAGACACAGCACAGGCACAGACACAGACACAGACGACAGCAAGACACAGCCAGACACACACAGACACAGATACAGACACAGACACAGACACAGACAGACACAGACACAGACACAGACACAGACACAGACACAGACACAGACACGACACAGACAGACACAGACACAGACACAGCACGACAGAGGCAGACAGAGCACAGATACAGACACAGACACAGACACAGCACAGCACAGACACAGACATAGACACAGACAAAGACACAGACACAGGCACAGACGCACAGACACAGACACAGACACAGGCACAGACACAGACACAGACACAGACACAGACACGACACGACACAGACAAGACAGACACAGACCACAGACACAGACACAGACACAGACAGACAAGACACAGACAAGACACAACACAACACAAGACACAGGACAAAGACACAGCACAGAACAGACACAGACACAGACACAGGACAACAAGACACAGCACAGACACAGACACAGACACAGACAATAACAGGCGAGACACAGACACAGACACAGACACAGACACAAGACCCAGACACAGACACAGACACGACACAACACAGGACAGACAAGAACAGACACAGACGCAGAACAGACACAGGACACAGACACAGACACAGCACAGACAGACACAGACACGACACAGACCAAACAGGCAGACACAGACACAGACACAGACAACAGACAAGGACACAGACACGGACACAGACACAGATAAACAGAACACAGACAAGCACAGACACAGACAGAGACACAGACACAGACAACAGACACAGACACAGACACAGACACAGACACAGACAGACCAGACAAGACACAGACACAGACACAGACACAGGCACAACACAGACACAGACACAGACACAGACACAGACACAGACACAGAAACAGGCACAGACACAGACACAGACATACAGACACAGACACAGACACAGACAGGACAGACACCAGACAGACACAGACACAGACACAGACACATACACAGACACAGACACAGACACAGACACAGACACAGACCAGAAACAGGCACAGACACAGACACAGTCACATACCACACAGACACAGACACAGACACAGACACAGACAAGACACAGACACAGGCACAGGCACAGGCACAGGCACAGGCACAGCACACACAGACACAGACACAGACACAGACACAGACACAGACACAGACACAGACACAGACACAGACACAGACACAGACACAGACACAGACAACACACAGACAAGGACACAGACACAGACACAGACACAGACACAGACACAGACCAGAACACAACACAGACAAGAAACAGGCACAGACACAGACACAGACAGACACAGACACAGACTCAGACAGACACAGACACAGACAACAAGACAAGGATACAGACACAGACACGGACACAGAAGCAGATACAGACAGAGACACAGACATAGTCACAGACACAGACACAGACAGACACAGACACAGACACAGACATAGACACAGACACAGACACAGACACAGACACAGACACATACACAGACACACACAGACAGACACAGACGCAGACATATACACAGACACAGACAGACACAGGCACAGACACAGGCACAGGCACAGATACAGACAGACACAGGTACAGACACAGACACAAGCACGGACACAGACACAGATACAGACACAAACACAGACACAGACACGGACACGGACACGGACACAGACACAGACACAGACACAGACACAGACACAGACACAGACACAGACACAGACACAGACACAGACACAGACACAGACACAGACACAGACACAGACACAGACACAGACACAGACACAGACACAGACACAGACACAGACACATACACAGACACAGACGCAGACGCAGACACAGACACAGTCACTGACACAGACACAGACACAAACACCGTCACAGACACAGGCACAGGCACAGATACGGAGACGGAAACAGACATAGACACCGACACAGACATAGACACAGTCACAGACACAGGCACAGACACAGACACAGACACAGACACAGACACATACACAGACACAGCCACAGACTCAGACACAGACACAGACACAGACACAGACTCAGACAGACACAGACACGGACACAACCACAGACATAGACACAGACATAAACACAGACACAGGCACAAACGCTGACGCAGACACAGACACAGACACAGACACATATACAGGCAGACACAGACTCAGACACAGACACAGACAGTCACAGACCGAGACACAGGCACAGACACAGACACATACAAAGCCACAGACACAGATACAGACACAGACGCAGACACAGACACCGGTACGGACACAGGCACAGACACAGCCACAGACACAGACACAGACGCAGATACAGGTAGAGACACAGGCACAGACACATACAAAGACACAGACACAGATACAGACACAGACGCAGACACAGACACCGACACGGACACAGACACAGACACAGCCACAGACACAGACACAGACACAGACACAGAAACATATACAGGCGCAGACACAGACACAGACTCAGACACAGACACAGAGACAGACAGTCACAGACCCAGACACAGGCACAGACACAGACACATAAACAGGCACAGGCACAGATACAGACACAGACGCAGATACAGACACCGACACGGACACCGACTCAGACACAGCCACAGCCACAGACACAGACACAGACGCAGATACAGGCAGAGGCACAGACACAGACACAGATACAGACACAGACAAGGACACAGACACAGACACAGACGCAGATACAGGCAGAGGCACAGACACAGACACAGATACAGACACAGACAAGGACACAGACACAGACGCAGATACAGGCAGAGACACAGACATAGTCACAGACACAGACACAGACAGACACAGACACAGACACAGACACAGACACAGACACAGACACAGACTCAGACACAGACACAGACACAGACACATACACAGACACAGACACAGACACAGACGCAGACATAGACACAGACACAGACAGACACAGGCACAGGCACAGACACAGACACAGACCGACTCAGACACAGACACAGACACGTACACTGACACAGAGGCAGAGAGAGGCACATACTCAGGCAGACACAGACACAGACACAGGCACAGACATAGACACAGACACAGACACAGGCACAAACGCTGACGCGGGCATAGACACAGACACAGACACAGACACAGACACAGACACAGGCACATACACAGACACAGACACAGACACAGACACAGACACAGACACAGACACATATACAGGCGCAGACAGACACAGACACAGATACAGACACAGACACAGACAGTCACAGACCCAGACACAGGCACAGACACAGACACATACACAGGCACAGACACAGATACAGACACAGACGCAGGTACAGACACCGACACGGACACCGACACAGACACAGCCACTGCCACAGACACAGACACAGACGCAGATACAGGCAGAGGCACAGACACAGACACAGATACAGACACAGACAAGGACACAGACACAGACACAGACACAGACACAGACTCAGACACAGACACAGACACAGACACAGACACAGACACAGACACAGACACATACACAGATACAGACACAGACACAGACACAGACGCAGACATAGACACACACACATACAGACACAGGCAGAGGCACAGACACAGGCACAGGCACAGATACAGACAGACACAGGTACAGACACAGACACAAGCACGGACACAGACACAGATACAGACACAGACACAGCGCGGACACGGGAACAGACACAGACACAGACACAGACACAGACACAGACACAGACACAGACACAGACACAGACACAGACACAGACACAGACACAGACACATACACATACACATACACAGACACAGACGCAGACACAGACACAGTCACTGACACAGACACAGACACAGGCACAGATACAGACACGGACACGGACACGGACACAGACACAGACACAGACACAGACACAGACACAGACACAGACACACACACAGACACAGACACAGACACAGACACAGACACAGACACAGACACAGACACAGACACAGACACAGACACAGACACAGACATAGACACAGACACAGGCACAGACACAGACACATACACAGACACAGACACAGACGCAGACACGGACACAGTCACTGACACAGACACAGACACAGACACAGACACAGACACAGACAGAGGCACAGACACAGACTCAGACAGACACAGACACAGACACAGACATAAACACAGACACAGGCACAAACGCTGACGCAGACACAGACACAGACACAGACACATATACAGGCACAGTCACAGACCGAGACACAGGCACAGACACAGACACATACAAAGGCACAGACACAGATACAGACACAGACGCAGACACAGACACCGGTACGGACACAGACACAGACACAGCCACAGACACAGACGCAGATACAGGCAGAGACACAGACACAGACACAGACACAGACAGAGACACAGACACAGAAACATACACAGACACAGGCACAGACGCAGACACAGACAGACACAGACGCAGACGCAGACACAGACACAGTCACTGTCACAGACACAAACACTGACACAGACACAGACACAGACACAGACGCAGACGCATACCCATGCAAAGACACAGACACAGACACAGACACAGACACAGACACAGACACAGACACAGACAGACACAGACACAGACACAGACACTGACACAGACAGACAAAGACACAGACACGTACACTGACACAGAGGCAGACAGAGGCACAGATACAGACTCAGGCAGACACAGACACAGCCACAGACACAGACACAGACATAGACACAGACAAAGACACAGACACAGGCACAAACGCTGACGCAGACACAGACACAGACACAGACACGTACACTGACACAGAGGCAGACAGAGGCACAGACTCAGGCAGACACTGACACAGACACAGGCACAGACATAGACACAGACACAGGCACAGGCACAAACGCTGACGCAGGCACTGACACAGACACAGACACAGCCACATACACAGACACAGACACAGACACAGACACAGACACAGACAAAGACACAGACACATATACAGGCGCAGACACAGACACAGACACAGACACAGACACAGAGAGTCACAGACCCAGACACAGGCACAGACACAGACACATACACAGGCACAGACACAGATACAGACACACACGCAGATACAGACACCGACACGGACACAAGCACGGACACAGACAAACACAGACATAAACACAGACACAGGCACAAACGCTGACGCAGACACAGACACAGACACATATACAGGCACAGACACAGACTCAGACACAGACACAGACACAGACAGTCACAGACCGAGACACAGTCACAGACACAGACACATACAAAGGCACAGACACAGATACAGACACAGACGCAGACACAGACACCGGTACGTACACAGACACAGACACAGCCACAGACTCAGACACAGACGCAGATACAGGCAGAGACACAGGCACAGACACAGACACAGACACAGACACAGACACAGACACATACACAGACACAGGCACAGACGCAGACACAGACAGACACAGACACAGACACGGACATAGTCACAGACACAGACATTGTCGCTGACCCAGACGCAGATACAGACACAGACGCAGACGCAGACACAGACACAGTCACTGTCACAGACACAAACACTGACACAGACACAGACACAGACACAGACACAGACGCATACCCATGCAAAGACACAGTCTCAGACACAGACACAGACACAGACACAGACACAGACACAGACACAGACACAGACAGACACAGACACAGACACAGACACAGACACTGACACAGACAGACAAAGACACAGACACGTACACTGACACAGAGGCAGACAGAGGCACATATACAGACTCAGGCAGACACAGCCACAGACACAGACACAGACATAGACACAGACACAGACACAGGCACAAACGCTGACGCAGACACAGACACAGACACAGACACAGACACAGACACAGACACAGACACTGACACAGGCACAGACACAGACACAGACCGACTCAGACACAGACACAGACACGTACACTGACACAGAGGCAGACAGAGGCACAGACTCAGGCAGACACAGGCACAGACATAGACACAGACACAGACAGACACAGGCACAAACGCTGACGAAGGCACTGACACAGACACAGACACAGAGACAGGCACATACACAGACACAGACATAGACACAGACACAGACACAGACAAAGACACAGACACATATACAGGCGCAGACACAGACACGGACACAGACATAGACAGTCACAGACCCAGACACAGGCACAGACACAGACACATACACAGGCACAGACACAGATACAGACACAGACGCAGATACAGACACCGACACGGACACCGACACAGACACAGCCACAGCCACAGACACATACACAGACGCAGATACAGGCAGAGGCACAGACACAGACACAGATACAGACACAGACAAGGACACAGACACAGACACGGACACAGACGCAGATGCAGACAGAGACACAGACGTAGTCACAGACACAGACACAGACAGACACAGACACAGACACAGACACAGGCTCAGACACAGACACAGACACAGACACATACACAGACACAGACACAGACACAGACACAGACACAGACACAGACGCAGACATAGACACAGACACAGACGGACACAGGCACAGGCACAGACACAGGCACAGATACAGACAGACACAGGTACAGGCACAAGCACGGACACAGACACAGATACAGACACAGACACAGATACAGACACAGACACGGACACGGGCACAGACACAGACACAGACACAGACACAGACACAGACACAGACACAGACACAGACACAGACACAGACACAGACACAGACACAGACACAGACACAGACACAGACACAGGCACAGACACAGACACATACACATACACAGATACAGACGCAGACGCAGACACAGACACAGTCACTGACACAGACACAGACACAGACACAGGCATAGACACAGGCACAGGCACAGATACGGACACGGACACAGACAAAGACAAAGACACAGACACAGACACAGGCTCAGACACAGACACAGACACAGACACATACACAGACACAGACACAGACACAGACACAGACGCAGACATAGACACAGACACAGACGGACACAGGCACAGGCACAGACACAGGCACAGATACAGACAGACACAGGTACAGACACAAGCACGGACACAGACACAGATACAGACACAGACACAGATACAGACACAGACACGGACACGGGCACAGACACAGACACAGACACAGACACAGACACAGACACAGACACAGACACAGACACAGACACAGGCACAGACACAGACACATACACATACACAGATACAGACGCAGACGCAGACACAGACACAGTCACTGACACAGACACAGACACAGACACAGGCATAGACACAGGCACAGGCACAGATACGGACACGGACACGGACACAGACAAAGACAAAGACACAGACACAGACACAGACACAGACACAGACACAGACACAGACACAGACACAGACACAGACACAGACACAGACACAGACACAGACACAGACACAGACACAGACACAGACACAGACAGAGACACAGACAGACACAGACACGGACACAGGCACAGACTCAGATACAGACACAGACACAGTCACAGACACAGGCACAGACACATACACAGACACAGACACAGACATAGGCAGAGACACGGACACGGACACAGACACAGACACTGGCACAGACGCAGACACAAGCACATTCAGGCAGACACAATCACACACATGCACACAGATAAAATTACTTTTTCTAATTTTCTCCTATTGGTCATATTTTGAGCGGTACCTATTGAAAATTTTTATTTATTATTTTAATTATGAATTAGAATAATCACATTGTAATGGTGGGGATGCATTAAATTTTATGCTTCTACATTGGTATTCACTGTTGTGTATCTGACATTGTGAAGAAAGTGATTATCTTGTTACATCGTTGGGAATGAGCCTTGAGCCGTTGTGAAAATTATTGTTTGCATGAAATGAACTAGGTGTTTAAAATGATGTGATGGTGTGCAAACTTTAAAGTTTAAGATTTTACGTAATTAGACGCCTCTTGTAGCCACCACTTTAAAAAAGTTTTAGTTGTGTTTCAATGTGATTGGATAAATGGTAATCATATTTTTGCAGTAACAAATCATAAATATTGTAATAAATTACATTGAAATTATTTATTTATGGGAAATTTTCATTCGTACTAAGAGTGGTGTTTTGAAATGCAAACATTAAATTTAACTATTTTACATTGTTTGGTCACCAGTTTGAATCCTCCATGTTTACAATCTTATTAGATGATTATTTTCATTGGAAGAGGTCTTCGTAATTTTGTGAATTTTATTATTTGGTCTAGTTACACACCATATTTAATGTGCTATATTGATGATAGTTGCATTTACCAAATTTCATGATTTAATGTTTCTGGACACCAATTTTGAAAAAATGGTCGTGATGTTATGATCGACAATTACAAATTTTATGATTCGATCTTATTGAACGTTAACAATATCTTGTGAACTTCTTAGGTAAAAATCGATCATATTATTATGATGGCCAAAAATGCTTGAATGCACTAGTTTGAAACACTGAAAATGTTAGTACTTTATTAGGAAAATGAGTTAACAGAAAATTGTATGCCCTTGTCATTCAAACGAACTATATTCAAATCTTACTGTGTTGATTAATTTGTTAAAAAAATACTTATAAGAAGGGGAAATTTGTTTAACTTGGATTTGAATAACTCGTTTCTTGGTCTATCTTTTTTTACATCCAAGCACAACCATTGATAACTAACCATACGTTCCAATGTTTGTTCACACAGCAAGATTCACTCACAATTTCTTTTCGATTGTACTAGTGCTAAAGTTTTTAGCGCTACCAGTTTGTTAGGATTTAAGATAATGGGTTTGAATTTTTATCGATATAAATCAGTTCATTTTACTCTGTCCTTTATCAGAAACACAAAGATTCTAGAAAAGTGTAAAAGCGTAGGCATATTTTGTGATTTATTCAAGTAGGTAGATCGTTTCAACATAGATACTGTGTATCATAAGATTTTTAGAATGCTCAAATTACAGATAAAAGCTGTTGTTTAACTTAACTGTATGAGAATAAATGTAATCAGTGTGTATTACTGAGAGCCAGGGCGATAAGATAAAGATAACAAAAAACTATGTATACCGACGTATTGATTAAGAAAGCGTCTCATTTTCATGAATTAAATTTTTTATGGAAATATGCAATTAAATTAATATACCAAAAAAATATTGTCTCTTCCGGAATAGTGTTGCCCTGTAAAAACAGGAATAAGTTAATAAGTTAATGGATAATATGTTAACCCACTGGCAGAGTGTTTCGTACGCGAAGCCCAACTAGCACGTCCACGTTAGCGTAGTAATGCTACTGTGGAGTTTTGGACTTTCAGAACTGAATTTGTAGGGTAGTCGCTGACTTGGCAAGGATCTCCCGGCTGTCATCCGCTTACTGCGACTTGTAACTTATGGCAAATGGGCAGGTGGCTTTTTAGCTTTACTGATATCAAAAACGCCACATTTGTTATACTCGTCATTACAGGACCATGCAAAGATGTCCATATCATGCTGGAAGAGGTAGATAAAATATTGAAGCACTTAATGGATATATTTACATTTAAATTTAAAAAAAAGACGGCCGGTAAAGTATTTCGAACCTAGTATTAGGGCAAGAAGTGAGGGTAAATGTTGGGATTCAATCAGAAGGAGACTGGGGCGTGACTAAGAGTGAGATATGGGACGATACCTTGGATCAAGTTGCAGGATTCAAAATGCTGAAATCAAGATAATGTATCAGGTTGCTAAGGGCAAAAAGTTGGTGGGAAGTGAGGGAAAAGTAGTGAGACCAATCAGAGGCGAACTGGAGCGGGGTTAAAAGTGGAGGTAAAGGTGAAGGACCGATAAGAAGCAAGTTGGAAAGAAATGACTTGAAGAACAAACAACAGGGAGTAAATGTACAGAGGATATTGAGTCTAGTGGATAGGCAGAGTAACCCAGGTTCTGGTTACTTGTCCAAATAACCTTGTTTTCGTTGAGGATGAGCCGCAGTCTTTGCATTTACGCGCTAATTGCACTGCAACGAAGCTACTGAAAGTTAAAAATTGGTCTTGGAATGATTTCATAACATAATATCGTATAGTACAAATATTCTCAATTAAAATGAGGAAAACTGACAGTAGCCCGCGTTATCCAGAATTACGAGCAACAATGAATGAATGGAACCTCTGGGTATGAATATCAGGGAGTTCGTAGAGAAATTTATTTTTTTCCTAGTGGACAATACTCTGCATATCATTTAATAACAATAAGTAAATCGACCAATCTGGCAGTACAACTGGTTAGATAATTTTTTGAATCATTATTGACTAATGATTGCTTAGACCAGAGCTGTCCAACCGGCGCTGGCCCTGTATACAATTTTGTGACAACGCTGATCAAACAATTAAAACTCCAAACTGCAAAAATGTTTCAGTGTAAAGATGAAGTAAGTTGTTTCATCTAACAATTTAGTGTTTTAATCTGCATCTCTTACAAATGTTCAGAAAAATATATGGCGGTCTATTATTATACTCAAGATTGGGTAGTATTTGTAATATTCGTAATTTCAACTTTATATTTGAGATATAAATGCATTTAAAACACGGTATTTTACTTACATAATGGAAACATATTTTGTACCTCATATACAGTTTAATAGATATTTACACTTCTCAAAATTTTCGGTTTTGTTCCTTTTTTATTTTTGTTTTCATTTTTTCTTGTTCTGAATCTTCGCATCATAGTTTTACCAAACTGCGAGCAACTATTACATCACAAGCTTACGCTGCACGCTTTTACTATCTTCGTAATGTGCAACAACTTATTAGAATTAATCCCAAGAGTGTTTAGTCATATTTTCATTCTAGAAAAGTTACTTATAGGAAGTAGGATACGAACCAAAATGGTTCACGATAACAATGAATCGCTTCATAGTCCTACCCAAATTGCTAATGCTTTCAATAAATATTTTTTGCAGCGAATTATAATGCAGCTTGTGATAAACAGTGTAACAATGTGCGAATAATAAATATTCATGATATAAGTGTAGATGAAATTGAGTTAACTGTACACAAATTAAAATATAAGACGACTTCCGGACTAGACCAAATCCGCAGCTAAATTATTAAAGATACTTATTAAACCTCTACTCATTATCTTGCCGTCAAAAGTTGTATTTTTCTTTATTACTGGAGAATTAACGTAGATTTGTCCACTATTCAAATGTATTATCCTCCAAACATTAGTAATTATAGACTGATTAGCATTATTTCCAATTTTTCAAAAATAGTAGAAAGTATACACACACTGAAGTGAATCAATACATTTCTTTTGCCCAACGTAGTTTCTGCTCTACTGTAACGAACCTTGCTTCTATTACCCAATTTGCTTCGGAAGCTTTAGACAATCATCAACAGATAAACCTGCTTTACAAGGATTTTGCCAATGCTTTTTGACAAAGTTAATTATACGGCCATTATTAGTAAGTTAAATAGCTTTGGGTTTTCAGATTCTCTAATAAATCTCTTTAAATCTTATCTGATGTACAATATAATAACTTTAAATGAGATAGTTCATTAGTTACAGTGACGGGTCTCTCAGGGATCCAACTTAAGTCCTCTTTGTTTTGGGTTATTTATTAACGACTTGCTTCAATTGTTGTCCAGTAATGTTTTGATGCACGCTGATAATTTAACATTGCATTTTGCAATTAACTCTATCAATCATTGCATTACACTTCAAACGCAAATTGTGGAACTGCATAAATGATGTATTAGTAGTAAATTATAATTTAATATGAGTAAATTTATAGTGGTTACATATTCCAAGAAACTTTGCCGATATATTATCCATATGAATGTACCTCAGTTCTGTCTAATCGTAGTTCTGTAATAAAGGATTTTGGGGTCATTTTTGATAGTACACTGTTTTAGTGATTATGTTATTTCTGTATGTAGTTCTGCTAAGAAAACCCTTGGATTTTTAATTCGAAATTGTCGCTCGTTTATTAGCATGTTTGCATTGATATCTTTGTATACATCTCTTGTCCGATCAAAACTGGAGCATGGATCATTAATTTCGTGTCCCTCCTTTGTATGAAAATCATAAAACATCACTAGAAACAGTGCAAAGATAATTACTGACAGAATATGATTTAGAATGCTTAGAAAAGAGTAGGTTTACCAATAGTCTTATATTTTTTTACAAACTTTTAAACAGAAAAATTCTAGTGGAAGTACAAACCTCACGCCACAGGATCTTCATTACCGATATATGCTTACAATCCATGCGCAAAATTAAGTCTGTATCTGTCACAGCAGTTGTTTGTTTCATACAAAGTGTCATAGTAGTGCAAAAATAGAGTGTGTCGAAGAAAGAGCGGGAATTAAATGCCTCTAAAAAGGGTATGAGTCCTACTTAAATTTATGAAAACTTGATGAACACTTTAGGGGAGTGTGCTGTTAATTATGACTTTGTGTAACGATGGTGCCTTGAATTTAAATGTGGAAGAATTGCTTGCGAAAATGATCATTCTGGTCCACCAATAACCGTTACAGCTACAAAAAACATCCATAAAATCTACGATCTAGTATTGCATTGCAAGACAGAAGAGTCACTGTTAGGGAAATAGTAGAGGAAACTGACCTTTCGTATCACTCCTCTGCATAACACATTACGAGAACACTTGCACATGAAACATTTTCTGCAAGGTGGGTCTCACGAATATTAACCGAAACTCAAAAACCATGCCGTGTTGTGATTTGTAAACGACTTTTGACTCAATATAGACAAAACGCAGAACTTTTTTGGATAGCTTTGTAACGATGTACGAAACATGGGTCCACCACTATGGTCCAGAAACGAAAATGCAAAGTATGCAGTGGAAGCATCGTGGTTCTCCACCTCCTCGAAAGCTCAAGTCTCAGTCGTGAGTTCGGAAAGTAGTGGCTTCCGTTTTTTAGGATGTTCAAGGAGTAGATCGCATTTATTTTTTACAAACAAGAGGTACAATAACAGGCAACTATTACACTAGCTTAATATCAAAACTACGCATAGCTATCAAAGAAAACATTGTGGCAAATTAAGGCGTAGTGTACTCTATCAGGACAATGCGCCTAGCCACACTTCTTGTGTTGCTACGGCTGCCATAGCTAACGCAGGTTCCGAATTGCTTGCGTGCCCGCCATATTCGTCAGATCTCCCAGCGACTGTAGACTGTTCCCCAAACTCAAGGAACGCCTACGAGGAAAACAATTTTCATGCAACAATGAGCTCATAGGCGCTGTAAACCAGTGGTTTGCAGAGGTTGGACAATTCTTCTTTCAGGAAGCTGTCACAATTCTGGAGCACTGGTGGGAGAAAGGTATTAAGGGGGATTATGTACAAAAATGATGTAAAATTAATTTTAATTTAGTAACCGGAAGTTGGTCAGGTGCGGGGCGTAGGGATCAACCCTCGTAAAAACTTCTATTTGCTAATGTTTGTATTATTAACCAATGCACAATAACTGAAATTAAAAACATCTCTGGTTAGTTACAAGAATGACATCCATGATATAGTTATATTTAAACATTATATTTCATTTTCTTTGATAGCGTTACTTTACTTTTTATTTTAGAATCACTATTTTAGAACTTCGCTGTCGCATTTGCGCTGTACAAATTCTGGAGTACAAATCAGACGCAGAGAGTAAAGAAGAAACTTTCGAGTGCGTTACGCGTCAATGGGTTAGGCGATTTTATATTGCACTAAAAGAAGAATAAAAAATACTATTTCTGGTGAATCATTCAAAAATTAAATCTTTGGTTGATGAAATAATATCCAAGATAAAACTGGTAACATTAGAATTCGCAAAAAGTTTCACAACATACACAATCATAAACGAATAAACTAATAGTTTTATGTTAGTGAAAACACTGTGTATATTTGAGTGCAATAACTTTTTATTTAGTTAATAAAAATCGATTTTCTAATAGTAATTGTGGTTCTATAATATCGTGAAGGAAATTCATTTTTTAAAGACTGCTTAATGTGCAGAAAGATTTATTTTAACCAATAATCTCTCAAGATACTCATCCAAACTTGAAAAATCAATAACAAGATTTATTTCTTGTTACCCATCATTATTTTATTCTTGAGTATTTAAAAGTTTGTCCAGTTTTCTATTTTCAAGTTTTCTATTTTCCAGTAATGGTTAAGCATGATTTTTATATTGTACAGTAACTTTGATGTTTGCCTCTTCTAATTTTGAAACGATTGTTTATTAAATATTTTTGCCCAACATGTAGGGTTTCAAGTGTATTGAGTAGCGTTTATTTAGCGCTGAATAAAACTCTATTCCAGAATAGTGGCCGAACATGTCATTTGGCTCACTAAAACATAATTTTCAACTAATCAGTTTTAATTAAACCTTATCGTAACTTAGAAATGTTTAAAACATATGTAATTATTAACACCTGTGGTTGGAAATGTGTACCATGAAGTTATTACTTACTCAGGGTAAAGTTCAAAGCACTCATTGTTTTTGTTTAATCTTTCTACGTGTATGCTCGCTATTTGCTGACTTTCAAATAATAAAAGGTGAAGTGCGTCAAAGCATGGGTTGTTTTAGTGTACCATTGAATTTACACGTTGGTTGTCTATAGCTTACTTTTTAAACGTTCAGTTTTAATTTATTATATAGTCTGTGTAATTATATTCAGTACTTCCATTATATTAAAACCAATTTCTCAATTCTAACGAGATATTATTTGAAATAAGGGTCATTATAAGAAAATCATGGCTCACTGTACAATAATAAATTAATGGCGAGGGTAAATCGGTGAATCCTTATTAACTCAACCTACATCATGTAAATTTATTACAAAATGAAGAAAACTTAAAAGATTCTCAAATGTTATTACAATCGACTGAAATAACCTTTCATGATCACAATAAAATGCACAACAAAATAACCGAGCGAATATAAAAGATGAAATTGTACGGTTTGTTTAAGTAAACCAAAATAAACCGTTATTGATTCATTTAACGAATTGAAGAAAGTGTGCAACTTCGTTGTAATATCTAAAAGATATTGTACGAAACACTACTAACAAATGTTGAAACATGCAAAACTCATTTACAATTAGCACCTATTGAAAGTACTTCACATTCTACAATGCATAACGGCTAGGGCAATATAAACAAACAGATCAAGTGAAGATAGGTAAGATAATAATTATAAGCGAATTGTTCACAAAGAATTGCTAATGTTGAGGGAGACCAGATTAATTAATTATCTTCGAATATGAGATTATGGATTACTTTCCTCTCCTAGAAGTACTGATCTCTACAATAGTTTGTTTTCTCTTCCTTTTTGTGAATATGCTATACTTTAAAAACCTTTTCAACTGGGAAATACTATGGTAATGGTTTGGTCTGCGTAATCTTCGTAACTGCTGTTCATTTTGTGCAAGTAGTTTCCTTCAAATAACTGGTATACCATTTGATCTTTCTGCAGAAAGTGCAATACAAATTTTCACGTCCAAAGACTGATTTCCTATTACAAAGGTCACAATAATTAGCCTTCAAGTCTAGTATTTCGCAAAAAAAAAGTTAGTATGGTAACATTGGTCAGAATAGTTAGAAAGACATTAATAATACGTTTATTTCTTTTTTTAATAGACAAATTTACTAATCTAATCTATTGTGTTTGTTTCAGCTGCACAGATCCCACAACGAGGCAGTAAGTATTTTTATTTATTATATCATTTATCATTTTGCTTTTATCAATTGTCATTTATGATAATTTTCCGTGTATCAAAATTTCAATTACAGCATCTTTAATATAACAAGCAGAAAAATTGACTTAGTTGGAACATAGTTTCATAATTTTTTTGAATGACTAGAAACTTGATGAATAATTAACAGTTAATTAAGGCTTGGAACTTTTTGACAACCATATCTCCCACAGATATATGCAGAACACACAGTTTCAATCATTATATGATAGGTGAACTTAAGGTTCTTTAACCTCATTTTGATACTCGAATGGTATCAATGTTTTGTAGAAAACAATAAACGATTTTTATTGTTTATTTTTGATAGGTTGCAAGAGGAAAGACGATTCGAGCAATTCGGAGCAAATGCCTACCCCCAAGAAACCTCGGTTAGTTTTCACAGACCTCCAGCGCCGTACACTACAGGCTATTTTTAAGGTAACTATTGATAGTAATTATTTAAGACCAAATTTGTATGTGCGTTTTGCAGGAAACTAAAAGACCGTCAAAAGAAATGCAAGTGACGATTGCACGTCAATTGGGTTTGGAACCAACAACGGTTGGAAACTTTTTCATGAATGCCAGGCGGAGATCGATGGATAAATGGAAAGATGAGGATCCTAAAGCAGCAGCGGCATTATTACATCAACAAATGTCTCCTGGTATGGATACGGATGATCAAGATCAAGATGGAGAATTGGACAATGATGTGGAAGAACACGAGGAAGTGTTGTGACATGCAATTCGTGACGCCATTTGTTGATGCTGTGAACACTTATTTGTGACGGCATTCCTATCCCTAGAATAGTGTAGGTCCGCCGACTTCGATAGAAGACGATACATTCTTGAAATTGGAACACTGATTTAACCATCATGAGCATAGATTTTTACTGATAATGTAAAAAAGGAACTATTTTTTTAAAGTTAGAAAGAAGTTTAGAAAAATTACTACTTTTGACAATAACATTTATAATATTCATTGCTTATTTTATTGATCTATTGCATAAGCAAAGAAAAGCTATTTTCAAGCTTCCAAATCGAAAAAGGGAAAAAAGTGTATTGGTAAGATTGTTTTATTAATTTGATAACCCCTTACAAAGCACATTACAAAAAAAACGATTCTTCATTATTTTTAATACTAGTACAATCAGCCAAGTATCTTGTTTTACAGTAAAACAATAATAATTATAGAAAACTACTGTTTTAGTCCCTCCCTTTTTAAAAGATTTTAAGCAAGCGTTCGATTTACATTTTTACTTTTTTAGATGTTGATTAAAGATACTATAGCAATAATCTCCATGAACTGCTAGTTATTACAATATAATTTAAAGTTAACCGTCCAAATTACAGTTTCTTATTTAATGGTCACCATCATTCTTTTAGGGACACTAATTTCATTTTAAAAACAGTTTCATTAATCACATTTTGAAGGAACCACATACAAATTAAAATATAGAATATTTTTAAATGCCATTAAGTCTTTAATTTCTTTATAAATACTTTGTCTTTGTTTAAATTCCCTAGACACATTGTTTAAGTTGTATTTTGCAAAAAAATATTTTCGTTCTGTACGTATCATTATAGAAGTAACTCAATACTATCCAAATTTCCAATTGAAAAACCTGTACGTGTAGGTTCTCTTTCACTTTTTCATTCGTCTAATTGATCACCACAATATTTTTAAATAGATTGAATACTCGTTTTGGAAACGTCCAAATTTTTATTTTTATTTAAATGATAGTAAAACCATCGTTATTTAAAGATATTCTATACCACAACAAAAATTAACGGAGTATTTAAGCAGAAAATCATTTTAATAATTCACATATTTGCTAAATATGCAAGTCCCAATAAACCTTTGCTTAATATAGTAAAGATTTCGTAATATGTTTAAATTATGATTAAGAAGAGAAAGAAGGTTAGTATTTTTTTAAAATATATCATGCTCGTGATGGCAAAATCATATTTTTTCAACAATTAAACGTCTCCTTATTTCGAATTGTATTTGACCTTGTATACTATTTTTATTGTATGATAGCAAAGCATTTTGGAAGAAACGTTTTTGTTAGGATAACATTGAGTTCCATTTTTCTTTTGCCTTAGTGCCTATCTTAGATACCATACGAATAATTGTCATGAATTAAAACAGCCATAACCATAGTAGCAGCTACTTACTGTAAATGTAATACCTATTTAAGTTAAACATTGTTGCAACTTAATCGGAGTAGTGCTAGAGGTTTCAGGCTTTTTTGACGAATTATGTTTACCATATTACCAGAGTGTCTGTACCAAACCAAGTGATATATTTTAGCGTTTAAAAGGCTCAAAAACAGTTAACATTCCTAGAGAAGGTAAGCACTCTGTTGTTATCATTCCATCTTCATATATTAGCGATTTGTAGACTGTGTTGTATAAAACGTTGTTTAAGAGATAGTTATTTCTTTCATTATTATTATTATTATATTACTATTATTATGATAAGGATTTTGTTTAAGTATTTATGTGATTGTTTAAATCTTAATTTATAAAAAACCTTCCAAAGTGAAGTTAAAACTTAATTTGACTGTGATCTAAGAGTTTACTATAATTTACTATAAAAGAAAATCAATCAGGTCAAATACATATAATTTTTCTCACATGTAAGAGAAAAATTACATAAACATTTATTTTAGCACAAGAGATCGATTATCTGACCAACATGTACAAAATTTTCTGTACTATTTCGATTTTCTGTGTAAAGAATAGTTGATTCGTCAAGTCGGCGGTATTTTGGCAGAGTGCCCAAAAAGAGCACCTAGTCTACGTACCAAAAAAATATTTTTTACAAATTATTTCATGTACTATATATAATAGTGTAAATGAATTCTGTTTAAGAAAATTTTACTAGTCTTAGAATATTTTTTTCAACTACAATAATGAATAGTAACAAATGTGTCTTTAAAATTAGTACAAAATCGTCACTTAGTTTAACAATGAGTTCATTTGTCTTTATATCCCTTCTCGAAACGATCGAAAAGACAGAATTTGTTACTATTTTTTAGGCAACATTAAGAAATTACAGATAAAAATAATTTCGTAAGATTTGTTGTTAAACTTTATATGTAAATATACCAGATATGATATTTGTATTTCTTCAGGTATAAAAGCAAAACTATCAGAAAATTGTTTCCTATAAAATTAGCGCTATCGAGAAAATTTTTAAAAAATTGTAAAAAGCTTTATTTGATAGCGCATTGGTCTATATCTCTAATAATACATTGCATTCGCAAGTTTGTTGCTAACCAGATTTGTGTATCACTTATTTGTGCGACAGAATAACAATCAGGTGGCGAATTTGGGTCACAATATGCCTTAATACCGAGTAGAATATTATTTAAGTCTAGTCTGCACCTAGTCTGATGTGTTTCTTTTAAAATTAGTTTTAAGTTCTAGTCATTTTGTACTGCATTTAGTTAGGACGTCGTAGATGTTTCTACGGCGGGCGCTGTATGATCACCCTCTGGAGAAGTAACAAATACTCGGGTTCTCGGGTGTCGTAAGCATCTAGATCTCGTGAAACGCCCGGAGTCAAAACCTAGCGGGTTGCTGTACGTATTTTTTACCCAATTTTCACCTATTAGAATCTGCAGCACCCGCTACTGTGTGTATTGTAATGTTTTGCACGACACTGCACTTTATTATAATTTATATCTGAATCTGGGGGGTTGTCTTTCAAAGATACTGGAAAAATGGATAATATTATACTTATGTATTGTAATAAATACAATTCTTCACAACTCATCGATTGTTGACAACATTCCAGTTAATTTTTAGTGCAATAGCAGAAATATGTAAAAAAAAAATGGCAATATCATATCCGATCAAGTGTATTCGTGAATTTCACGATTTTACACAGTCTGTAGTAAATAGCGTTGATTAAAGAAATATTTAAAATATTTTCATAAGTGTTTTTTTATCTTCTTGTAAGGGGGAAGGGTGCCTGAAAAAGGACGATCGATTTTAAACAAATCGAGCTTGCGCTCGCTTATTTAGCAGCTGGAGACGAGAATAGGCGAGAGGCGTCGGCATCGGTCGCACATAAACCCGGCCGTCGCACTTACCGCAGTATCTGTGCCAACATGATTGAATGTGCACATAAAATAATTCGGAAGGAACGTTCGCGTCATCGATGCTGATTATGTTAAGCTGTCATAACAAACTATTGCGGGAGGTTGGGGAGTGCGTCGTATTGTGATGCTGTAAAAGAAAGTGCGAACATTCCTCCACATAGTATGGCCTCGGTCGCCGCTTGGCTGCCATTTGCCCGGGCGGCGGCCATCGGTTGGGTACCTATTGCCACCCATCCGCTCCCGCCGCCCCCAATTCCAAAAGACCGACGGAAGGCCGACGACGAGAAACTTCTTATCAATGTATCCGGTCGACGTTTTGAGACATGGAGGAATACGTTGGAAAAGTATCCGGACACGTTATTAGGTTCCAACGAAAGGGAATTCTTCTACGACGAAGATAGCAAGGAATACTTCTTTGACCGTGACCCCGATATCTTCCGACATATACTTAACTACTATCGTACCGGTAAACTTCATTATCCGAAGCACGAGTGCCTAACTAGTTACGATGAAGAGCTTGCGTTCTTTGGTATCCTTCCAGATGTTATTGGAGATTGTTGTTACGAAGACTATCGCGATCGCAAGCGGGAAAATGCAGAGCGCCTTATGGATGATAAATTATCCGAAAACGGTGATCAAAATCTTCCGCAACTCACCAATATCCGTCAGAAAATGTGGCGAGCCTTTGAAAATCCTCATACTTCCACAGCAGCTTTGGTTTTTTATTATGTTACGGGCTTCTTTATTGCTGTGTCGGTTATGGCAAACGTAGTGGAAACAGTGCCATGCGGAACTCGGCCTGGACGTGCAGGACCACTTCCTTGCGGAGAACGTTATAAAATTGTGTTTTTCTGCTTAGATACCGCATGTGTTATGATTTTCACCGCCGAATATTTGTTACGATTATTTGCTGCACCAAATCGTGTCAAATTTGTACGCAGCGTTATGAGTATTATAGACGTGGTTGCGATTTTACCTTATTATATTGGTTTGGGTATTACGGATAATGACGACGTCTCCGGCGCCTTTGTTACCCTTAGAGTGTTTCGAGTGTTTAGAATCTTCAAATTTTCACGACATTCTCAAGGACTTCGCATCTTGGGATATACGCTTAAGTCTTGCGCTTCCGAACTCGGCTTCCTCGTGTTTTCTCTAGCGATGGCTATAATTATATTTGCAACAGTAATGTTTTACGCGGAAAAGAATGTAAACGAAACCAATTTCACATCCATTCCGGCAGCATTCTGGTACACAATTGTAACTATGACCACATTGGGGTAAAACATGCCTTTGCTCATATTCGCAGTGAGTGGTTTAATTCTTTTTTTTTTAGGTATGGTGATATGGTGCCAGAAACGATTGCAGGAAAAATTGTCGGTGGCGTATGTTCCCTTAGTGGTGTATTGGTAATTGCCTTACCTGTACCTGTAATCGTATCCAACTTCAGTCGAATATATCATCAAAATCAAAGGGCCGATAAACGAAAAGCGCAAAGGGTAAAGTTACCTAAATTGTATCAAAGCTGCAATGTGTTTATCTTTATTAATTTAACGATAATCCCGCAAAATATGTTACATTATATTGATTGAACGAATTAAACGTAAAGTCACGATCTCGCAAGTACTTTATGACCTACTTTGGATATACAAGGGTCATTCTAAGAATAAACCAATGATTCGAGTACAAGGTTTGCTTATGTTTCCATATTTGAAAACACGACACCACGTGCGTATTTGTAAATATAACATTTTACGACTGTCAAACGCATTACTATGAAATTAAAAATCTGCACCTACTTTGCGATCAAAATAGTAACTACATCCTAAGTATTTACTTTGATAGTTGAATTATTATCAATCTTTTATATCGGTTTATTAAATTAACATATAAATTTATAACGGAGCTTAATAAGGTGCGGTGAAATCAGATATTTTTACATGCTTGTTATTACTATTAATTAAATTACACAATTTATTATCTTGAAAATCACCAAGTTTATTAATTGACATAAATTCATTGTACGAAAGAAAATACTAACCTTCAGCCTAAAACCGATGTCACTACTGAAATAAAGTCGTATATGAACCTATAATTAGAAATTTAGTTTTGGCCTTAAATTTTTAATGATGATATCAAATCACTAGGTATTTTTGTAAAACGTACAGTGTTAATTCCACTTTTTATCTATTTTTATAAATAGACACTTAACGGTTATGCACATCAAAAATAGATCATAAGTAAACTATTTTATATATTTTACGACACATAATTGTACCTTTGAATTAAATACATTGAAATAATCTAAAGTAGGAGGTTTAAGATTATAAAGGTTTATGAAATACGTAACCCAATTTTCCGATATACTTAATGGAAACATGGTTGCAGCGACCACAACTGCAATCAATTTAATATAATTCTATCATAATAAAAAATACATTGTGACATGAATTACGTAAAATGTCTGGTGCTTGTCTAAAAAAAGCATGTTGCATGTTAAAGTTATTACACACATAACCTAAATGCTATCTACTATAAAAACCTTAATCATTAAGACTCGTACAACTGCACGTTGCTAAATATCTATGGTTTTTCCCAAAAAAAAATTATCCCTGCTTAATTACGCTAGTATCCATAATGTTAACATAATTCAACTTGTTGCTAAACTTGCCATACATGACTAGCACCGAAGGCGTCTGTGAAAATCTGTATAACTTCGCTTTTACGTTGATAGAATACCTTCGTCTTTTATCAACTTTGAACTAATTAATTCTAAATGGTTACTCTCTACAAGTCTTTAAGGACAAAGATCGAAGAGAAAAGTTTAATCAAGCTTTTGAACAAAGGGTTTTAGTATATCTAAACTAGCTCAGTAGTCACTTTTACTTAGATTTCGGCATTTCTACTTTATTATGTAATACATTTAATTTTAATAAGTTTTTAAGATGGATTTTATCATCTTGTTTATAGACAAATTATTCCACCATTTTATTAGAATCTGAACTAAGCCAGTTATTTTTTCAATAATATGCATGTCAAGTTAACAACCCTTTGGGCCCAGGATAATTTTCTACACAATCAATATATTACTATAATCACATAACCAATATCTAAGTTTTCTATCAATTTGTCTGAAGACAATAATTCTCTCAATGAAAAGTTTAAAAATATGGGATAACCTAAAATCTTAACCCAGTTAACTGTTTCAGTGCCACTTGAACTGATCCGTCAAAGAGCTGCAACGTGTATCTCATGTCTCTCATCTTGCAATTATAAAATTGTGTTCTATGCACAATGGTTTCAGAATGAGCTTGAGATGCTGCTATTATGCTTTTGCTTGTCTTTTGTAAATATACTCAAAATGACAATTAATTAATTTTACAACGGTACGGTTAGCTCACTTCCAGACTCATAAGTGCTCAACACACATCCTTTCGAATAATATTGTCATTACTCAAATCTCTGTTTTTTTTATTAAAAAATTCATTAATTTGCGATTTTCTGATTGCTTTTCAATTTCCACTGCTTTTTTGTTTCTCTTTTGGCTGATTCTAATACTCAATTATCTTTTTATTGGTAAGCTATTTATAAATATCAAGTTACATCAAATATATTAGGATATTACGTAAATGCTATGTGATTATTCAGTTTTATTTTTCTATTATACAATCTTTTTTTATACGAATATGAGTACCGTTTTGTTTGAAGTTATGAAAATAAACAATCTAAACGCTATTAGTAGTAGAAGGGGCCCACTTGAGCCTGTGACGTCGTAATTAACTAAAAGTTGTGGGGGGGAGGAGTGGGACTGTGGGTAGGGGGTTGGAGTGGGATCGGCTTCTTTTCGGGGGCCTTTTTCAAACCTTTGATGGAATTTTCATCCCCTTTAGGGCATTTCCACCCCTAATTAGGGTCCTTTTGGCTGTATTAAGAGTTTTAGTGGCAGTTCATCCTCTAGAGGGTAGACAAATGCGCGAACAGAGGACCAGGTGGTGGTGGTAACGTGATCCGGTGGGGGAAGAGAGGGGCGGGTCAAAGTCCAATTATTTTAATTACGAGTCATAATCAAACTCAGCGGCCATTTTGTTTTTAATTATGACGTCAAAATCAAATTCCACAACCATTTTTGTTTTAATTATGAGTCATAATCAAATTCCTCCGCCATTTTGTTTTAATTATGACGTCATAATCAAATACCGCGACGATTTTGATTGTAATTATGAGTAATAATCATATTCCTCCGCCATTTTGTTTTAATTATGACGTCATAATAAAATACCGCGATCATTTTGATTTTAATTATGAGTCATAATCAATTTCGCGGCCATTTTGTTTTTAATTATGAGTCATAATCAAAGCCCCCTGTAATTTACCTTTTAATTGTGAGTAAGCAATTTTAGCGGTCATTTTCAAATTCCTATCACTGTCCTTTTGTTTTAATTACGAGTCGCGTGGGCCAGATCAAAGTCAAATTGTTTTAATTATGAGTCATAATCAAAGCCCTCGGCCATTTTGTTTTGGCGAGAAATTTGAATTGTATTCTAATAAGGGTTCTAATACTAATTTGCAAGATAGGTATAGAACACAGGAATTTGCTCAAGGGTCTTCGCTCCTGTTACGACTCACATTTTAATTATTAGTCATAATGAAATTCCTATCACAGCCCTTTTGTTTTAACTATGAATCATAATCAAATTCAGCGGCCATTTTGTTATTATTATGAGTCATAATTAAAAGTAGTGACCCAAATCAATTAATCAATCAACCAATCTCAATCAATCAAATACATAAACAGGTTTTAATTTCGCTCCAATTTTCACATTGCAAGTAATATGGAAATAAATTACTTATCGGTTGACCCAATCATTAACATAAAGTAACTGGGTTTCCCCAGTTATGTAATCAGCAATATCAAACTTTCACTATTCAAATACCTCTATCGTGTCTGGGGAACACTCAGTAATTACGTAAAGTCAAACACGTTGACATTCATTTCCTATTTCAAAGCATATCAAACCAAATCAATCAACCTCGATCAAATCAAACAAACTAATTAACCAAACCAAATAAAATCAATTAATCAAATCAATCTGCTTTTAATTATGACTCATAATTAAATTTTGTCGGCCATTTTGTTTTGGCAGGAAATTAGAAATTCTATTCTAATAAAGAGTCCTCATACTATCTTCTTGTTCTAGGGCCTTCGCCCCAAAATGCCGCAGTCTAATGATGACCGGCACCGTAAAACAACAAAATTCAATTTTATGGATCAAAGCAATGCGTTTGGCTGTTTTTCTAGCCAAATTAGCGAACAAATAAAGATTTTGTGCAACTTTGGTCTCAAATAATGACAAACATCGCCACACCATTTATTAATGATGACTGGCATGGTAAAACAACAGAAATCAATTGTATGGATAGAAATAATGTGTTAGGCTGTTTTCCCAAAGAAATTGGTGAATAAATGTTGGGCATTTGTAGCCTAAATAGTAACCAACCCCTTAAAACCATAACAATTAGTTCTTCCCCATCCAGCCAATGCATTTAGCCGTTTTCCAAGGAAATTAGTAAATAAATAATTGGGCATGTTTAGCCCGATATAATGACCAACAACATAACGATTACTAATGGTTAATGATGATCAACGTTGTGAAACAACAACATTTAGATTTTATGGATCGAAGCAATCCGTTTCGCTCTTTTTCTAACGAAATTGGCAACTTTGATCCCAAACAATGACCAACACCTCCACTCTATAACAATTAGGTTTTGCCCATTAATGCATTTGGACGTTTTCCCAAGGAAATTACTAAATAAATATAATTTTTAGGCATGCTTGGCACGAAATAACGACTAACACCGTAACACTATAACAATATTAATGATGACCGGTACCGTAAAACAACAAAAAATTAGTTTTTAAGAATCAATGCATTTGGCTAATTAAAATACTTAGGTTTTGGGTTTTTTAAATGTTGTACTTTTCTATTTATATTTTATGTAAATTTATACATTTTCATAACAATTACAATTATCGTCCTCGGATATTACCATTTGCTGAGGACGATAACTGTAATTGATATCGAAACGTGTAAATTTATACATAGAAAAATACACCACTTAAAAAACTCGAAAAGCTAAGTATTTTAATTTATATATATATATATATATATATATATATATATATATATATATATATATAAATGACTGCCTTTTGCCTTGGTCACGCCATAACTTGAGAACGACCATACAGATTTGATTGATTTTTTTTAAGTTTTATAATACTTTGTAGAAGGTTCTTACGGAACGAAAAATTAAGAAAATTGAAAAATTTAAGAAAACTTAACCACTATTTAAACTTCGCGCGTTTGACAGTTCGCGCGCTGCAAATGTCATGTAACAGCTGCATCGATCGGGATTTATCAATCGAGGGTGTGTTCTTTGTGAAGTGTAGGTTTCCACTTAGAAAGGGTTTTTCGAAATTCCACCCCTAAGAGGGTGAAATGAGGGGGGTTGATTTTTTTTTGTGAAACTTTATTCTATGGGTCGATTGACTCGAAAATTGATAAACAAACGCTTCAATTAAAATTATGAAACACGTGTATCACAAAATTTTAATCTCCCCCCCCCCCCAATTCCGAGATTGCAGCAACGTGCGACGGTTACGGCTAGGTATGTATAATAATGATGAAAGTTTACATTATCGTATAATGCGTTTGGCTGTTTGTCCATCTAAATTGGCGAAAAAATAGAGTTTTTGGTTCCAAATAATCACCAACATACTATAACCATAACAATTAGTTCTTGCCCATCGTGGTAATGCAATAAGATTATTGGTTATGTTTGGGCCCGAAGTAATAACTAACACCGTAACAATTATTAATGACTGCCACCGTAAAAGAAAGAATAGAAGATTTAGTCTTATGACTTGAAACAATACGTTTGACCGTTTTCCAACGAAAATGACATATAAATAAAATTTTATGGAATTTTTCCCAAAGAAAGTGGTGTAGAAACAAAGCTTTCAGGTTTCCTTGGTCCCAAATGATTACAAACGGCCTAAAATCATAAATCGAAACGAAGACATAGTTTCGCCAATGTGATGTGTCTAAAATGCAGTCCAATAAAATATAACTTACAGATTTAGTTTTTGACTTTTAAAACTATCTGATTTCTATTTTTCTAAAGTTTGGATATCTTAGTTTGATTATAAAGGTTTTGAATTAATCTATAGCTAGTAGGATAGTACACCACCATAAGGTTCTGAAGAGTTTGAACTCAATCGGAAAACTCGAATTTCTTAAGGAACATTTATATTTTGTTGGGAATTTAGCTTTCCGTTTAACTTTTGGACTAAGCTCCGGTTTGGAACTCTATTTTGTATTGATTAACTGGAATCTATAAACCATCAGTATAAAAAATTTAGACAAAGTCAGTCAACGCATATTGAAGACTTATTAACTCATACATCCACATCGACGAACGGACACAGTCCCTATAAGCACCTCAAGCTAAATCTTGAGCAATATATTGACAATGCTGTATATTAACACTAACAAAAACATAAGTGGAAACGGGATATATACTAAACTTAGAACGTAAGGAAAGTACTAATAGTATTTTCATCGTAACATTAAATGTGATGGTACTTTTGTCGTTATATCGTAGAAACGTGAAAAGTAGAACTGTGTAAGGGTATATGTGTATAGCCATTAAATTCAACTCACTGGAAGACTTATACAACGTGCCCAAGATAAGGATGAACAGCATGGGGATCTTGAAAACGTAAGAGATACGAAGACGGTTAAATTAGAGGAAAGTTGTATAATTTAGGGCATGTTCACATGTAGTTTGCAAAAGTTCATTATTGTTGATCGTTTTCGAGATTTAAAACAAAATGCGATTTTTGGGCTTTTCTTTTTTCGTAAATTCTTTATTTATTTTAAAAGATTTTTAAAAACCAAAGGTACTTCATCATTTTCATTTTTTGAATTCTATTAGATGGCGTTTTCAATTTTTTTAAACCACGTTTCGTCTCCGAGAAACCATCATCAACTTTATTTTTTTTATATCGCCGCAACCAACGAAACACCCTGTACTCGATAGTATTTTTATTACGAATTTAACCATTATGGTTTTGTAGCTGAAAAATTCAGATTATCATTTTTACATTTTTCATATGATATCGTTAATATTAGGAGGCTTTGATAAGATAACACTTGTTTAATATTTTGTTGAAAACTGTTTAACTTAATTTTATTGCGTTGAGATCGTTGTTGTTATTTGAATTGTACGTATTTTAAGTTGTTTTTATTATCATTACTTCGTCGGTTCTTTTTTTTTGGTTTTGTTTGGTTAATTAATAATTATAATTAATCAATAACTGCATCTATGAAAGACGAAATTTTACAAACCAAGAAAAGTTCGATATGTTGACATGCTACATCTTGTCCCACAGAAATTGTGCAGTTACTGAGCTGATGTCTTTGAATAAATATCCTGAACGAAGACATCCTGGTAAATCCATTTTGACACGTTTGGAATTTTAAAGGAATTTGGTTCATTTTTAAAACCTGTTCTATCCCGTAAAAACAATCTGATGACGAAAAAGCTAATACCCTTTTACAAGCCGTTGTTGAAAACCCTGAAATATCGACAAGACAAATTGAACATCGTCTGGTACAGCACAATTCATTTTAAATAAGAATAAGTTTGATCTAAATTTCGAGTTTGTCAGGGTCTTAGACCAGCTGATCAGGAGCGGCGAGCAGGTTTTTGCGAATGGTATACTAGAAAATGTGACGAAGATCTAAATTTTCCTTTTAAAATAATTTGGTTTGATGAAAGCATGATAACCACCAATGGAATTTTCAACCGCCTAACAAACATTATTGGGCAAAACAAAATCTTTATTTAAAAACGAATCAACATAGTCTTCGGATCAAGAATAATAGGACCTTTTGTTTACCACAACAATTTAAATGCCGAACGGTATCCAACTTACTAAGGACTGATTTGGAAAATGCACTTGTTAACAACTGTTGATTTCAACAAGATGGGACCCCAGTACATAACTCAAGAAATGTACAGGACTATCTCTCATTGCGGTTTACAGGAAACTGGGTTGGAACTTACAGTGCAGTAGCTTGGCCAGCCCGATCACCCGATTTAAGTACATAAAAAAATACAAATACTAATATTGATCCGATTTTTTCTTAAAAATTAGCTTCAAAACCATAATGTGTAATACATGGTTAAATTCGTAATAAAAAATACTATCGAATACAGGGTGCGGCGATGTACAAAAGTAAAGTTGATGAGGGTTTCTCGGAAACGAAACGTCAAATAAAAAAAATTGTAAACGCCATTTAATAGAATTCAAAAAGTGACAATGACCTTTGGTTTTTAAAATAAATGAAGGAATTATGAAAAAAGAAAAACCCAAAAATCGCATTCTGTTTTAAATCTCGGAAATAATAAACAATAATCAACTTTTGCAAACCACATGTGAACATGCCCTAAACTATACGATTTTTCTCTAATTTAACAGCCTTCGTATCACTTACCGTTTTCAAGATTCCCATGCTGTTCATCCTTAGGTATGTATACGTTGTATACTGATTGATTTTTTGTTTTATCGAAGAAATATTAGAATTCGTTGCAAATAGTGAATCTCTATGCATAAAATGTAATCTTTAAGGTTAGCATTAAGAAAAAAAAATTAAGTATGTAAAACTTTGTGAGCACAGACACTAAGCACCATAATGTTGATCATTTCACACGGAGGCCTTGTGGAATATTGATATTAGCAATATCGGTCCCTGTTCCATAAGAATCGCAAATTTAAAAATCTATGTTTTTTACGGTTTTTTAATAGTGACAATATAAGGAACTTACCTACATCAGAGTATAGGAGGGCAAGGTGAAAAGTTCTCTCGCCTTTTCATTTGAGCTAAGTTGTTTTTAACCACATTTTAGCGTAGATGGAAGTCAAAGCATGACTTCATGAATAGGGTCGATGTTCCAATAATTCGTACTTCAAATCTCTCAATTTTCTCTTTGTATATGGACAAGTATTTAATTTTAGTACCCTTATTTCTTTGTGAAATTTGCATGAGGAACAAGTAGTTTTCTTGAAAAATTGTAAATCTATATCACCGTGATAAAGCTTTTTCTGCACAACTTCATTGAATTAAACACGAATGTACTATATATATATATATATATATATATATAT
Organism: Vesta saturnalis; assembly: GCA_036346205.1. NCBI lineage: Eukaryota > Metazoa > Arthropoda > Insecta > Coleoptera > Lampyridae > Vesta > Vesta saturnalis. Next base: position 3,439,964 of record JARFJB010001949.1, on the reverse strand, counting down.
ATATATATATATATATATATATATATATATATTCTGCTGGTTATGACTGGCCCCAAATGATCACAAGCCTCTTAAAATTATGAAGTTTAGTTTTTGTACATCGAAGTAATTCGTTTAGCGGTTTTACCATCCAAATTTGTGTTTAAAGTGTGTAATTTGGTGACAAGTCTGATCAACACGATGAAATTATTAAATTTAATTTTTACTCATCGATGTAACGCGTTTCGCCATTTACCCAACCAAATTTCTATCTAAGTAAAGATTTAGAGCTTACTTATACCAAATGACAACCAGCACTTAAACCTACAGAATATAGTTATCGGTCATGAAGGTAAAGCGTTTAACCGCTGGTAAAGTTTTCGGTTGGAAATATAGTTTTTACCTTTTAAAACGATACGATTGTTACATTTTTTCTAAAATTTGAACATTGTGAAGTTTGGTCTTGAAGGTTTTTTAAAGTAATGCATAGTTAGTAAGCTGAAAGCTGCACATTACACAGTGATCTTGGAAAATTAAAACTAACTGTGTACTTGTTACGCTTAGTAGGATTAATAGAATGGTTTTAAGGAAAAGATAAGGTGGTACCAACACGTGTTCATTTCTATTTCTTTTGCAAACCAATCAAATTTTCACACCAGATGAATACCGGAAAGTTCGTCCCCCACATTACATCACTAACTTCCGTCGGCCACGAACCGAATTGACAAAATTTGCCATTTTTAAAGCACAGCCGTTCAATGAACACGACGATAATGAATAACATGGTATTTTATTTCTTCTTTTATATTACATTGCAAATAAAAGGGTACTAAGTACGCAATTAGTATTAACAAAAACAACTTAATTACCTATTGTAAATGCATTCCAACCGTACCCTAATTAGGTACCTATTGTGGACCTAAACAGGATAAGTTTGGTCTACCGTGCTAAAGCACTCAGAAACACTTAGGAAAATGGATAGCGGGATGTTAAATTGTCAAGAGATGCCTATAGACGGCTACCTTACATTTTTTTTCATGTCATAAGTCAGAGGAAAACATGAACTATGGAGATCATTCCAGAGTTTAGAAGCCGTGGAGAGGAATGTGGGTTGCGCCCGTTTGATACGACAAATGGAGATTTGTACTGCATACTGATGATGCGAATGAGCGAACCAAGTATTCCTAGCAAATGTGGTCCGAGATGATATCAAAGGATGTAATTTAGCAGCGAAATAGCCTTTGTAATACCGATAATACAAATAAATAACTGAAACGATTCTTCTATGCTCAAGGGACTGTATGTCAGAAGTTGACGGCTCATTTATAAGCCTAATCGCTCTTTTTTTTAATTCGATCAACGATATCTAGAGCGTATTAAGGAGCACCAACCCATAGGTGAGAATTATATTCTAGAGGAGGTCGAATTTGGGCCTTATACAGCAGAAAGAATTGTCGGGAGGTAAATTACTGCATAGATCTGTACAAAAAGCCTATTTTACGAGCAGCTGTTTTGGTAGCTGACAGAAAATAGTCAACCTGTGATAGATTTGAACATTCATTCATTCCGAACATAGCAAGAGAGTCTGAAAACTTAAGACCTGAGCCATTCATACTTATAACAGGAAAGGGCCGATCTTTTTTGGCCCGACACAATGCAGCACTGAGTTTTATTAGCATTAAATTTATCTAGATTATTGTTTCCCCATTCGAGAATACGTTGAATGTTTTTGTTGATTGAAATTGCTATTTCACCTTCAATTTCCTGATTTGAGATAAAAGGTGGATTACCATTATAAGTACACTTAGATGAACTACATTGAAGAGTGCTGTTAATGCTAACTTCTATTGAAAAAAATCCATCAATTACGAGACGTATTCGTCTTTTATCAAGGAAACTAGAAACTCAGTTAATGAGCGTATCATTTAACCTAAATGAGATGAGTTTGGCAAGTAAACACTGTTGCCAAACTTGGCCAAATTCCTTTGAGATATAGAGGGATTACAAGTATTTCACCGGATTGTGCTAATGTATTGTTCCAAACTTGGGTCACATATGAAAGAAGACCATTTGGCTAAACCCAAATATCAAAAGAGCAATGTCCGAAAAAGAGGACGACTTAAAACAATATTCACGCCAAGGAAAGGTTACAATGAAGTCCTGTAAATCACTACAATTAGCTGGCTTAAAACACCACAAGGTTCTATTAGTGTTGCGAATAACAGACAGTAGAAGTTATTTCTATTAGACAATGGTCAGATTGACCTAGAGCGGGAAAGAACTGAAGTTTTATAAGCAAGTGGGGTTGATGAAAGAAACAGATCTAAAAGATGTGAAGTATGGTTAGGATTATCAGGGATTCTTGCAGGTTCAGAAATCATGTGTGTGAGATCACAAGAAATAGCCCATGTTTTTGTCCTATGACCAGCAGGATTAGTAGTATATGAAAATCGAAGCCAATTAGAGTTGTGATCATTGAAAGCTCCCACAATTGAGATATCGCAGAATGGAAACTGAGACAGAAGATAGTCAATTTTCAAACTAAGGTAATCGAAGAAATCTTGAAAGTTACTGTCATTCGGAGACCTGTAAATTCAACAGTAGAATTTCACAAATTTAGGACCAGAAGGTTAAAGCAAATCACGCAAAGTCGGGTGAAGCAGTGCTTTCAGAGGAGACTTGTGTTTTAGATAGAAGCAAAATATCAGGTTGTAATTGTTCAAGATGTTGGTGACAGCATTAAGATTAGACCTGATACCGTGGATGTTGCAATAGTGGATCAGAAAGTGATTACTTTCGTTAGCCGAAGTTGGTTGGGCCTGCCCTCCCGGACATCCGAATGGGACAGGATTTTACGTTCGGAATTTATTACCCCGAGAAGCCACAGCCATCTTTAATTTTGGACTTTCAATCCGATAGAAAGACAGTGAGGGCGAGAAGGAAGAATAAGGATGAGGAGAAAGGCGACTGGAAACCCTTACCGAGCTCGGAAAAACGGAGCGCCAATATTAAGGAACTCATGGTAATGGTGGTGGTACGTTCTCGACTGGCATGGGGTACACATGCCTCCCACATTGTAAATAATATGTAAATAGTACGTTGCTTAAAACTCGGAAATATAACGGTTTGTCTTGGGGTGGTGGATGATGTCATGTAATATTTATATTTTTAAAGTTTTGCTTTCAACGTTTCAGGTGTATAAAATGTGTAAGGTAAAATTAAAATATTCTATGAGAAATTTTTCAAAAATGTCAGTCAGCAAAATTTGTGGTGTATCATGTAATTATAAAAATTAAGATTATTCACTAAATTAAGACCATCTCGTGACTTTAATTAATAAAAGTTAATGTTTGTACTTACAAAAAAAATATAACATTGACATTCTGACACTATGATCTAATGTTAATAATATGATTGTATCGTTTTATTACAATATAAACATTTTAACTGTTACTTCAAACACGACAGAAAAAATGGAAAAAAGGGGACAAGATTTTGTGTAACCATTTATAAATATGACTTCATTTCCTTCACTTTCCACCAATGACGCCTCCTTCATAATCATGATTGTGTTTCATAATAACAATGTTTTTATACTGTTGTTTCCAAATATATATATATATATATATATATATATATATATATATATATATATATATATATATACATCCTACTGAATGCAACGGGACTTAATGCAAACCGCCTCACAACAAAACGCGCACTTTGTATAACAACTCATTAAATGCTACTACACAAAATATATTAAACGACAATTTTGTGTAGTCCCTCCCATACGCACGATGAATAAGGAAAAATTTGAGTCGACCAAATCGAAAAACTTTCCCACCTTCTATTATTTGAGTCGATTTAATAAAAAAATGATTGAGACCTAGACGTTTAGGTGGAAATTGAATTTTCGTAAATAAATGAATTCCAAAGGCAGAATTTTATTAAGAACGCTTTTATAATCGAATAAAACATGCAAAACAAGAATTAGTTCTACATACCTACTTCTCTTTATTTTTGAACTTTATACAAAATAATTTGATTTCATTGTTGCATCCATTTTCAATCACTATTTTAACTTTTCTAATAATTTTTGCTAATTTTTCTAGTTTTTATTGACTGTCAAATTAATGTCAACTTGTTGTAAGTAATATTTCAGTAACATAAACTACGACGGTAAGGTGAAAAATTCTCGGCCTTTAATAAAAACCAAAAAATTACCCTAATAACACCCCCCCCCCCCCCTTACATCATGGCCGATCTTGACGAAACTTGACCAAAAGTTGTAAAATATCTAGCTTATCTTGTGTATGTGTATGTTATACCAGCAATACGAGGAATGTCTTCAATTTCCGGAAAACCGAAAGTAACGTTTTCATCAGGATAATATAATTTCATCAGCGCAAATGAACAAAGTTTCTTTCCAAAATCCCATGTTTGCAACCAAAATAGTTAGAAAGTTATAACAATATCAAAATTCATATCTCCTATACTATAGTGAAAGTCACACTGAGAATGCAGTGTGGAGTCTTATGGAGCACACCGTTGCCAGTTGTCGTTATGCTGGGATCGGTTAAACCTCAAGTCCGGTCTCAGGCAAATTTCGCCGCTCTCACAGATTCGCTAAAAACTTGTTGGAAGTTTGATGATGTTTATACCTTCGCCTTTGTTTAAATGTTTTCAATAATTAATAATAATAAACAATAAATTTCAAAATTACAAAAGAATTATTTCAGGCAAAGTTAATATAAGAAAAAATAAACAGAATTGTTTTGCTCTTCCTCTTTCTTGATGGTAAAAATTGTTTTTTCACTGACCCCACTCATTTTGGAAGCACGACTCACCGCTGCAGTCAAACTCAATTTTTCATCATTCACTAAATGACAAATGATATTGAAAATTATAATTTTCGCACTCGCATGGAGCATTTGTCCGCGTTTGAATTTCTTAAATTCCATGTTACCGGTAATAAGTCACAAACAAGACTGAAAATCAGTATTATATTTAGGGTTGTTTGTTTACTTTTCAGTTACATTAAAAACTCATTAAGATATCTTCCCGCATAAGCTTGGTTTGAAATGACGTAAATGCATTGTAAGTAACTTTCTAATTAATACAATTGCTTAACGATATTTTGATCGTCTTGAAAATTCATATTTGAGAATTTTGAGTGATTTTTTCAACTAAAATTTTCCGATTTTTTCAAAAATAAGGGCAGTTTACTCTTACGCATCGTTCGCAAAAAATAAAAAAGTTTTTCATTTGTGTCCAACTTTTTGGCGGCACTGCATAATAACTTCAGAGCCGACCCTGTCACAGCCATCGGATAACCGGCAACACAGTGTGCCGGCCTCCCATTACAAATACATTGCCTATAGTACCCCGCCACACTGTATTCTCGGTGTGACTCGCACTATAGTAACTTTAGAAGAAGCAGGTTAGTTGTATTCATAAGAGTGTCTGGTTGCCTAGAAAATACAAAAAAACAAAAAAAAATGCTTGGAGAGAATTTTGAATAAATCAATTTCGTTTGACCGCTTAAATGTAGGCAAATTTATATCATAATTTATTACGTAAAGAAATCTCTTTAAAGAACCTTTATTTAACTACGGAGATCTATTTCTAATTTTTTATATCTTGAACGTATCGGAAATATATATATATATATATATATATATATATATATATATATATATATATATATATATATATCTACAAAAATGTATATGTCACTGTAACTGCGCCATATTCAATTTTGAAAGTTTTAAAAAATTGCATTTCATGCGAGTTATGGATAACCTGAATTTCAATTTTCTGTGTTAAAATTTGAAAATTTGCCCCCAAAATAACACCCTTATTTTAACCCCCTGTATATCTATCGCGTTTAAAAGCTTGTTTTGTCGACATAATTGTCTCATAGGCCTTCATTCCAAATTTCATCAAAATCGTCCCTATAGTTTCGGCTGGCGAGTGACCACAGACAGACAAAACACACACACAGACATTTTGAGAAAATTTCTAAATTTTTTTTTGGTTTGAGTGGGTCGTAGAACATCAAAATAACGCAACTTATTTTTTTCCATTTTTTTTTCAACCGCAATACTTTCTTGTTTAGCAAGAAAGTAAAAATCATTTTATTTTTCTAAGTAATCTCCATTGACTTCAACACACTTTGTCCAGCGTTTCTGCAATATCAAAATTCCTTTTCGGAAGTGAGAGCCTGAAAGGTTGTGAAAATATTCATCTACGGCCCTCTCAACTTCTTCATTGCATGCGAGGAGATTCCCAGAAGCAGATTTCTGTTGGGAACAAATGGAAGTCTGACGATGCCAAATCAGGAGAATATGGGGGATGGCCGAGCAAATTGTACCTCAAATCTCGCAGTTTTCCGAACGCCAACGCACCTTTGTGTGCAGGTGCCTTGGTGAAAGATGATTCTTTTTGTTCTTCAAAGCAGGCCTCTTCTCGCGAATTTTTGCATCCGGATGGTCAAGAAAGTTCGCCTGTCATTGTTCTGCCTTTTGCAAGGTAATGAATTAACAGGATCCCTTTCGTATCCCAAAAAACGCTGGCCATGACCTTTCCGGCAGATGCGATCGATTTCGCTTTCTTTGGCGCTGAACCACCGGCTTCCACCCATTGGTTGTACTGCTCTTTGGTTTCTGACGTGGAGCGGTGGACCCATGTCTCATCCATGGTGGTAAATCGCCGAACAAAATCGGTTGGAGCCCTATTGAATTGCTGCGAAAATTGTTTGCGCATTTGCTTCTGATCGGCATTCAGCAAATGCGGCACCCATCTTGCGCAGAGCTTTCGCATCCCTCATTATTTGTGCAAGATGTTTCGCACCCTTTCTTCCGATATCCCCACAGCCTCAGCTACCCACTCACCTTTACTCGCCTATCCTCCAAAACGATATCATGCACTATTTCAGTGGTTTCTGGTGTGGTTGCGGTTTTTGGCCGTCCTTCACGTGGGTCGTCTTCGAGGGATGTGCGACCACGTTTAAATTCCGCTACCCACTTTTAACGGTTGACACGGAAGGAGCAGAGTCCCCGTAAACTTTTGCCAACTTCGAATGAATTTCCTTACGGGTTAATCCATCCAAAACGAAGTTTATGACCGCACGATATTCAGGTTTATCCATTTTAACGAAAAACACGCAAGACGTCTAATGCAAAAATTCGTGTAAACAAATTACTTGAAAGAACAAGTTGAAACTTGTCATACGAACTAATGACACGTGGACCCAGGCAGGAAACATAAATTTTTCCTGATTGAAGCGCCACCTGTGTGTCAGGCCGAGAACCATTCACCTTACCTTCGTATACGTAGACCATGAAAAGAATGTTTTTAGGAATTATGTAGTAATTCACATAGGGAGTCTTAAAATAATCTGTTCATATGGCTATGAACAGATTCAACTTCTATAGTTACAACTATAAAGTCACGCGTACACCTAAACGTCTAATGGCTCACAGGCAAATGTGCAGTATTTCCACATTATATCAGATAAACAGCCTTAAAATAACCTTTAAGTATAAGTGCAGATGTAAAACTATTAGAAAAATACATTCGCTTCCAAAGAAAGTGGTCTACTTGATTTTTAATCTCGCTTTAATGTGTTATATTTTTCAAACTAGTGGGCCGAGTTTTAAATTTTTTTATTTGGTAATAGGTAATTTCTTTACTTTTCAAAAAAAATTGAAGAGGTATAATTTTTTTTAAAACCTCCTGGATGATAATGGAAAAACTCGAACCATGTTTTTTCTTAATTATTGACTCACCCTGTGTGTTAATTAAGCAATGGTATATAAACTGACTACACTCTATATGAAAGATGCTTCTTTTACGAACATTTTGTTTTTTTATTCATTGATTTATCTCTAAATTTGTCCCAACTCCGGCATTTTTTCTGAAGCCTTGCATATTACCAACTTTTTGAATTTATCAAGAAACAGTTTTGTATTGAAATAAACTGATACGAATTTGAACAAATAATTTTTTTAAACTCAAAATTAAAAAACTGGAGCAACTGCTTAATACCGCGTATTGTCCCTCATATTAACCCCACGGGGTTTCTATTCTACGCGGCATACTGGAAATTAGGTTTTTTATCGTTTCCATTAGTATACGATCCCATTCTTCCACTAATGCATCTGCCATTTCTGCGAGACATCCCGGAAGGCTATCGCGAGAAAGTACCCTTCTCCCTAATTCAACCTACAAATGCTTATAGGGTTCATATCGGAGCTTCTCGCAGGCCAGTGTAATGTGGTGATACCCGTAGCTTCTAAGTAGTTTCGCACGGTGCAGTGTAGTGTGTGCATCAATATAAAATTATTTTTCACTCTACATAAGGTAAGACATACCGCTGTAAAATGTTAAATTAGATTTGGGGTGTCATCGACCGCCTCATCATAAAAAAAACATGAAGGAGTGTCTTTCCACTCATTGAAATCCTCCCAGCACCATAACCGACCCACCATTAAAACTTTCGCATTCTGTTATTAAATTCTGTTATTAAATTCTGATTAAATCTTTCACCAGTCCTCCTCCGCATTCTTTTTCTTTCATCCACCATCTTAAGGCAAAACCTTGATTCATCCGTAAATAAGACATTCGAATTCCCTATAATTTTCAACGAAATGTCTTCTAGCAGCACGATGTGTACATATCGTCTGCTTACTTACTCCAACACCACGCGTTTGAGGAAGATCTTGCTCAGCGTTTACCGCAGTATGTGATCTATTTTGGAAAATGCACAATCTCAAGGAGCGATCATCTCTTGGAGAAGTTTTTTGAGGACAACCAAAATCCACCTTCGGAGCAGTGCTGTCTGTTTCTTCGTAGTTGAGGATCGTTATACGAGCAGTTCCTTTATGGACTCCTAGTACACGAGGGGTGTAACGTTGACTACGCCCATCTTTTACTACAGCAACTTGTTTAGGACCTATTTGAGGCATTTTATGTAATTTTCGTCACTCAAACTTTTTGTATTAATTAGTCAATGACACAAGGACAAATATGGAGGCATACAACAAATTTATTGCTATGGCAATGGTAATTGTTTTTCAAAGGCAATGTAACCTTACAATGAAATTAATTTGTGGGTTAAACGTAAGGTTTCGACAGAAATGCTGTAATTCGGGCAAATTTAGAGATAAATCATGATTAAAAAAAACAAAGTGCTTGTAAAAGAAGCGTCTTTTATATAGAGTGTGAACTCTTTTTATACTATCCCAAGGTGAATCAAAAATTGAGAAAAAACGTGTATTTTTTCCACTGCCATCCAGGAGGCTTTAAAAAAATTCCACCTCTTTAATTTTTTTCAAGGGAAAGGAATTGTCTATCAACGAATAAAAAAATTCAAAAATAGGTCGACTGGTTTGAAAATATGACATTAAAGTTAGATCAAAAATTAAGCGCGTCACTTGTCTTGGAACTGAGTGTATAACTCAAAAATTACTGCTAAATAAACACGTTCATTTTATAAGTGACACAATTTTTGATTTTGTAATAGTTATTTTGCTATAGATTTCATTTGTGATTTATACAGACAATAGTAATAACTATCACGCTAAAGTTCCGATATGAATAAAAAAACTAAACATTTCCATCTTGAACAGGCCTTGGCTGGCTCTTTCTTACCAAAATCCAGACGTGGAGAGGGGTATGCAATTAAAAAAATTGTGCAAACGCTTTTAACAGAAGCTATTCATTTTATAGCCTAAAACTATTTACAAATACAGAGCAAAAAAACTGTCAACTACGATGTGTTGATTTTTTATGAGTTTTGACAGTTCTTTATTGGTCTTGGCTACTTCATCCATAATAATCGTCTTTATCCAAGTTATACAATAAGTCTCTGTCTACGTGCTGTGCTAAGCGTAAGCGTTAAATAGCAACATCTTGATCTTGATTCTACACTCGCAAGCTTACTGGAAAAGGTATGATGACTAATGCAGCTAATTATTGAGTAGCTAAAAAAATGCCCTTGGGGTGTATTAATTATTACTCCATTTGAACTAAATATAGATACTATTAGATCAGAATAAAAAAGATAAAATACGAAAATACATTCTCTCATTAAAACCAAGAACCTTCTGGAATGTATGTCTGGATCTTTAGTACCCTAGTGCATGATGGATGCTAGTAATATAGCTATGTCACTTTTGGCCTATTCCACAATGTTGCCATATCTCACGGTCAGACGGTGTTGCCACGTGTCGCGGTGTTATCAAGATCATGTGTTGATGACGCAATCCAGAAGTAGTCGATAAACAAAAGCGTTGATGCGGGATACCTCTTTAATGTCGCTGCATGTGGAGTCCATTGACCTCTTCACAGAAAGCAGGAAATGCGACCCCCAAAACCAAACCCCCTATCCTTTAATCTCTTCAAGGTTATCTAAAAATAGAAACAATTCTTGGAAGGGAGGCTACGCATGCGCAGTTCTTTTAAGGCTATTGTCTCAGCCAAGAAACAAACCCCCTGTCAATTACTTAGTGATCAAACCAGAAATTAGATTTTTGTTCCAGTCATAGTCTTAGTCTAGAAACAAATCCCCATATCTGTAAATAATTAACCTTTTCAAGGTTATCTACACATAGAACCAATCCCTGGAAACATGGTTACCTAAAAATTCTCAGAAATGAGTCCAGGTGTATTCTTTATCAACAGCACACAAACCTTTTTTTTGCGAATTTTTCAAAATGCATTTTATGGTATTAAGTTTGCTACACATAAAGATAGAAAGACCAATGTAAAATTTTACAGTATCTACGCACTTCTTCATAAAATCAAATTATACCTCCGATTTTGTTGTAAAATCAACGCACGACCAGCTTTATTTTCCTACCACACCACTTCTACAAAAGTGAAAAGTAATTCCTTTCACAGTGCACATCTTGACTTTTTTGTAAAAAAATGAGTAACACTGAAACGTTCGTGTGTATCTGCCCATTCACAATATAAGCCTATGTACTCTAAGTATATAAATTAATACTCAAACTTTTCCGCATACACTTTATAATATAATATATGATTTATATTAAAGCAACAAGTTTCGACAATTGATATTGTCATCATGAGACTTGTTAAGAGTAATGCAAAAGGTACAAATCTAATTGTTAAAATAGTACAATTTAAATTTATAAATTAGTATATCGGCAAAAACTCCAACAGTAATAATAAAATTGAAGGACAAAAGCAAAATTTAAAAAGAATTTAACTGACGTTGCCAACGCTTATATTTTCCGAACCTTTAGTTTGGTGGCAACCTTCTGCGTTGGGAGGAGATACCACGGGTTAATCTTTCTTTAAAATTTTTTTTACAGTTTGCTATTGCCTTCAATGTGATTATTATTGACATATTTTTTGCCGTTATGCTAATTTATAAATTTTGAATTTCACTTAGATTCACGCCTTTTGCATTACTCTTAACTAAGCCTGGCGATGACAGTTTCACTTGTGGAAATTTGTAGCTTTAATTTAAATGATTAATATTGTAATAAAGATTCTATAGGGAAGATTTTGAGTATCTAATTTATACACTTGGCAATTTTCCCCTAATTTTGAGATTCGGCTTTAACAATAATATGCACATACATAACTATGTACTCTAATTGTGCAAAGTATAAAATTAGAAGAGAGGTGAAGTAAAAAAATGAGAAACTTTTTTAGAATCTATATTTATGTACTAAGTTCTCCGAGGACGCGGAAAAATAGAATTTTTAGATAACCGAGAGCAAAATACTTTGGTCCATGGGTATTGGTTAGTATTGAGGCCAAATAGTACTCAAAATTCTTGAACCCTGCCAAAAAATAATCGAATAATGATCGGAATAAGCTTTTATGCTAGCGGTGTTCTCTTTATTTAAACTGAAGTTTTCTAAGTTTTTATGTTGGGGTATACATAAAAGTTGCAGACAGTCAAGTCCGGCGACTACGGCGATTTCGACAGCATTTGGTAGTGCAATTCATGCATTTGGAAGCGTGATCGTAAAAATCTATGAGGATTACTCCCTTCAGATTAAAAAAATCATAATTACTTTTTTGGCCCACAGGGTCGTCTAAGCTTTCTTCGAAGCATGTTCACCCAGAAACGTCTATTATCTTAACTATTGATTCTTCTTGAATGAATTCAGGTTTCATCGACGTCAACAAAACGTCTAGAAGTTGACATCTGTATCTGCTGGTTGTCCAGAGTCAGCTGTCACGTCACAGCTTTCTCATCCCTGGCTTATCTTGTAAAACATTAATCTCCTCTTTGTACGATACACATGTATGTATAGCAGTTGCTATAGGTTGCAAAAGGGTCACATTGGAGAACATTCGTCTTATTTCCTCGTACGTTTTCCGTTCCAAAACTAAAAAGCGTATTACCAATCGATATTACATTTTTTTTCCATTTTATTAAACACCTACTATACAAAGGACTGTCAAATCAACACTAAGCTATGGGTCAATGTGAAATTTGGTAAGGTGTTGTTTGAAAATTGGCAGCAAACAATAATAATGTAGACTTCTTTCAGCACCACCACCTGCCTTCAAACTGTCGTACTAATGGTTTTGTCCTCTTATTTCCAGAAAATGCTTATTCCCATATTAAAGACCATCGCTATGCTGATTCATTAATAAAAGTTGTAGTGATGGTTGAAATGAGCTTCGTCGGTATATCATATATAAAAATGTGTGTATTGCACTACATTTCTTTGAATGTCCATCTACAACAATAATTTTTGCTATGTAGCGTTTAAACAGACTGTGGATGCTCTGAATACTTTTGAAGATGACTTCGACAACGTGTTATATAACAACGAACGTATAGGTACTATTGGGTTATTTTGACTTCTGCAACAACCGCAGCTATTAGAAACGTCAAACGTTGACTAGCATACAAAATTCCCTTTGGAGCGATACATTAAGTTTGCACACACGTTTTTCTACTTACAGTTTCTGTAAGTCAGGTGCAAATTAATTGGGACTTTACAAGATTTACTACTAAAAAATGTTGAGTTGGTGTTATTACTATGTTGTTGATATCGTTATTAATAATAGTGTTAGCAACTTCCAAATCACCTCTTTCAAATGAAGAAAATAGTTGAGAATCATCAGCATAACATACACTTGAGCAATTTTTAACTGACTTATATGTCTGCAGTATGTATTACCAAAAATAAGTTACAGTAATGGTAAAGATACTCTTATCATTAATACCCGCACACTAGCTTTGATATCTTTCAAGCATCTGAAACCGTCTTTCAATAAACGGATGTCGATAATATTCGTTAAGGGTATCATTATATTGGGCAAACGCAATTTTATTAATGAATTTGAGAATTTATCATATCATACTACGTTTGATTTAATAAAATCTTTGCTATTTTCTTCATTAGAACTCAGCATCATGCGGTGGTTGAATAGCCAAATTGTTGACGGGCTTATAAAAGAAACTCACTCAACATATTAACATTTAAAAATTGAGAACTTCGCTTGCTGTTGGTTATTTAAACATTTTCTAGAGAATTCCATAAACGTTTACCTTCTTTATTTTGAAATTCGATAAACGCCAATTGCGCACGTGAAAATAAAACTACTTCTTAACTGTCCATAGTAAGTCCCATCCGCAGCAGATTTAGACGGTTTGAACTTCAGACACAGAGCTCTAACTCTTAACTTCATCATTCCTTTAATAACTCAGTCACACAAGGTACGGCCTTATTTGTAATCCTAGTTATAAATTTCCTAAAATTAAAATGCTGCCTTAAATTTAAAATAATAATATAGACGTGTATACATTTTTGAAAAGCTTAATATAGGGCCAATCAAACTAAAGTAAATCATATGGATGTCCCATTAAAAAAAAATATGTTGTTACACGAAAATAACAAAATTTTATTAAATTCGTTTCTGATTTCTATGTAAAAAGCGAGATCCAGTTCTTAGTTCTTAGTTTTTTAATCTCTCAAAAGGTAACCGAGGTACAAGGGATGTGCCAAAATTTCAAATTTTCAATATCACCCTGTATTTTTAAGTTTTGTTCGCTGATTCTTTCATTTCACAAAAAAGTAGCACAGTGGGGCGAAAACCGCAACCTTCGATCTGTTACAGGAATACCTCCCAATTACATAAAAAATGCGACACTGTACATGCACCATGATCGATACCATCAACATTGTTAGTAACAAAATCAATTAAATTACGGCGCTTGAATATTTAGTAAATATATACATATATATATATATATATATATATATATATATATATATATATATATATATATATATATATATATATATATATAACAACACAGGGGTTCCTTAATGATATGCGAATATTGAAGTGGATGAGACTACACAAAAAATACGAAAATTAATTGATGTCTTCTAAACCGCTAAACATTTTCCAGTGAAATTTAGTACGAAGCTAGAGTGCATGAAAGTGGATATTTTTCGATACGAAGTTAAATTCCAGCTTCAGCAGTGGCGTGCGTACGGGCACTCACTTGGATATTTTTGAAGAAAAAAAATGATACGTCACTGATTTCTTGAAAAACAAAATTACATTTTAATTCCACGTTCAATTTGAAAAATAAAAGCTCTCTTCAATTATGTTCCTACAATGTTCCGTTTGGGAGTAATAAAATAAAAACCGTTGTATTGTACGAGAAAATTATGTAATTTAATGATTGAAAGAATACGTTAAAAATTGGCATCTGCCTTCACTGAACAGCAACAAAAACAACAAATGGAAACATACAGCATAAACATAATATTGGGAACAAGTAATATGGAACGGTAATCACAAAAATTGTTGGAAATGGCCTCCTTCACTCAAAATGCATGCTTCTGCCCTCCTTCTCATGGAATTCCGCACTCGTTGAAATATTTTCGGAGTATGTTTTATATTATTACATGCTGCAACTATTCTCTCTTTCAATTCTTCTACACTGTTAATGGGACTTGTGTACACTAGCGTTTTTAGATAGCCCCACAAGAAAAAATCTAAGCTGTTAAGGTTGGGGGACCGTGGTGGCCATTCTTGAGGTCGCCCACGGCCAATCCAACGATTAGAATAAACAGTATCTACATGATTGCGAACCATTCCACTGAAATGTGCTGATGCACCATCATGCATGTACCACATATGGTGTCTTATTAAAAGCGGAACATCCTCAAGCAGCTCAGGCAATTGTTCACGAATGAAAGTAAGGTAAGATTGTCCATCAAGTCGTCTCGGAAGAAAGAATGGGTCAATAAAGTAATCGGCTATAATTCCTGACCAGACGTTCACCGAAAATTGATGTTGGATATGGGTTTCAGTTGTGGCTTTGGGATTCTCATCCGCCCACAAATGGTTATTGTGAAAATTCTGAATCGCATTTCTTGAGAAATTACATTCGTCCGTGAACAGGATATGTGAATCGAATTGTGGATTATGTGCAATATTATGAAGATACCATCGACAAAAAGTTACTCGCTTAGGAAAATCTCTCGGGAGTAATGCTTGTACTCTCAAAATATGGTATGGATATAACAAATAATCCATTAAAATTCTCCAAACAATTTGATGGCAAATATTCAAGTTTGTAGCTATCTTTCTTGTACTCGTTTCAGGCTGTTCTTCGACTGCGTGCAGGGCTGCTTCCTCAATTTCAGTTGTTCTTACACTTAGAGGCTTACCTTCAGATGTACCTCTTCAGACACTACCAGTTTCTACAAGACGCTGATGAATATTCGAGAAGGTTCGACTATCTGGTAAAGCACGATTGGGATAAATTGGTGATAAATCCGTCTGGCTTTTTCTCCATTGCCATCAGCGAGGTCATACACATAATGCATATCAGCCATTTCAGCAATTGTATACATCATTAATAACAAAATTGTACAAAAACAATGGGAAAAGTTAACTTACAGTGACTTAAATTGAACTAGAAAATGTCACATGGAAAAAGTGTTATTTTGAAAGGCAACTAGACTTATTGCGAAATTGTTATTTCATTCATTGAATTAATTTTCTCGTACAATACAACGGTTTTTATTTTGTTACTCCCAATCGGAACATTCTAGGAACATAATTCAAGAGAGCTTTTATTTTTCAAATTGAACGAGGAATTAAAATGTAATTTTGTTTTTCAAGAAATCAGTGGCGTATAATTTTATTTCTTCAGAAATATTCAAGTGAGTGCCCGTACGCACGCCACTGCAGAAGCTGGAAATTAACTTCGTATCGAAAAATATCCACTTTCATGCACTCTAGCTTCGTACTAAATTTCACTGGAAAATGTTTAGCGGTTTAGAAGATATCAATTAATTTTCGTATTTTTCCTGTAACTTTGACACCCCGTATTTCCGTAACGGTACAGTTTAGGACCGTACTTTATTAAGCAAACTATAATTATTTTTTCGTGTAGATTCATCCACTTCAATATTCGCATATCATTAAGGAACACTATATATATATATATATATATATATATATATATATATATATATATATATATATATATATATATATATATATATATATATATATATATATATATATATATATAAAACTATAGAAATTGGTTTAGTGCCATTTAAAATTATCATTTATACTTCTGTTTCGTGAATTGTTACATATAAATGTATAATGTGAGATAAAAGGTATAATGAAACTAATATGTAAATGAGTACTTACCATACTTACATAAAGATTAGATAAAATTTCGTAAAAGGAAAAAAAGTTAAAAATATAGTTTCTAAATCAGTATATGTACGTTGTTTTATTGTTTTGAAGGAATGAATTCTTGTTTTGATTAATGTCTGAATTGTTCTATGTTAAAAATACCTGAGGGTTATATTCAAACGATACCTAGTGCGTGTTTACTGCGTGAACCATAAAATATGTTTATTTTGTTTGAATTACAGCATTTTGTATGTATCAGATTTTGTTCTTTCTTTGCAAATTGAAAGCATTCTACGTATGTGCTTAAAATAACAGTTACATATTGATTTTTATTTAGATGTTAATGTACTGACAAATATAAAAACGGATGCCATGGTATACCCAAAAAGCTGTGTGAATAATTACTAGTTAGCCAGGTATAACCGAAATTTATGAAAACTTATATATATATATATATATATATATATATATATATATATATATATATATATAATACAAGTCTGGAGGAAGGTATGATTCATCAAGTTGTTCATAGTCAAGTTTTCTATCACGTAAAAATATTTTTGGGTATACTGGGTGTTTCGTTCAGGCCAGGCGCAACCAAACTTTTTATTTTAAATGGAACACCCTGTATATTATTGCATATTCTGATTCTTCGTTTCATTTTAGATCAACTTTATGTATCACATGTAAGTTCTAAAATGGACTGTTTCCGAGTAATTCGACTTTTTTTTTGTAAAAATTGACGTCTGTCGCAGTCCTTAAAAAATCGAATATCTCACGAAATGTGTAACTTAGAGAGGCGCGGTTTGAACTATCAGATTAAGCATGAATTGGCCATCTGTGGAAAATGGTACCACATAGAGGGCGCCGAATTTTAAAACTTTCAAACATACGTAACTTGGTTTTTTTAAACAGAACCCTAACATTTTTTATACATTTTTTAATTCGTTTTTAAATTGTCTATCAAACATCCATTACATTCTCTATACCTAACTTTAACCGTTTTATTGTTATTTTAAGTTTTAACATTATTTTAACAATTGTTCCTGTGTACGACATGGTAGACGTTTAAACAAATGAAAAACACATGAAAGTAACTGTCAGTTTTCAATACGTTATTAAGGTTTTCAATTGGCATATCTCTTTGTCACCAAAATGAATACAGGGTGTTGGTTACAGTTATTGATGACCCACAAGTTAGTCAACGGACATTAAGTTCTTATTTAGGAATTTCTTCTAGATCAGTTGGTCGAATGTTAAAGAAAAACCATTTCCATCCATATAAAGTGCAACTACATCAGGAACCGATTATGAGGCAGTTGCTGATGAATAAACTTCGAACGGAACACCAATTTTACAATTTCGTTTTACGGGCAGATGAATGTACGTTTCATAATAATGAGTTAGTTAATGGACATAATTATCATTATTATTCCGATGAAAATTCGCACATTGTTATGGAATGTCATAGACAAAATAAGTGGTCTATTAATGTTTGGGGTGGAATGATTGGTACTCAGATTATTAACTCACATTTCTTTAATGACTGGTCAATTTTTTCACAATTTCTTAGATATCCCCCTTAGGTGAATTGTTAGAAGATGTACCTTGAATAATAAGACAAAACATGTGGCTGCAACTGGATGGCGCACCTGCACACTTCAGTATTATTGCGAGACAATTATTAGACGAACGATTTCATGAACGACGGATAGGAAGAGGGGGATCGATTGCTTGGCCGCCAACATCGCCAGATTTAAATCCCTTAGATTTTTTTCTATGGGGTTATGTGAAAAATCTGGTGTATCAGGAACCATCAACTACTTCTGACAACATGCAACTGCGCATAACACAGGCTTTCAGACGCCAGAAATGTTAGCGCGTGTATAAATTTCTTTTCGCGAGCGATTTCGCTTATGTTTACAAAACGAAGGCGCCCTCATCGAACAGATACTTTGAACCTTTCATTAGTATAATTTTGTATTTTTTTAAAACATTAATCCTAGTTTTGAAAAATTTTCAGAGAATAAATATTTTCCATTTGTTTAAACGCCTACCGCGTCGTACACAGCAAAAATGGTTAAAATAATATTAAAACTTAAAATAACAATAAAACGGTTAAAGTTAGGTATAGGAAATGTAATGGATGTTTGAGAGACAATTTAAAACGAATTAAAAGATGTATAGTTCAAACCGCACCTCTCTAAGTTACACATTTCCTGAGATATTCGATTTTTAAAGACTGCAACAGACGTCAGTTTTATAAAAATATCGAATTACTCGGAAACAGTCCATTTTAGACCTTACATGTGATACATAAGTTGATCAATGAAACGAAGAATCAGAATATGCAATAATATACAGGTTTTCCATATAAAATAAAAATAATCAGGTTGCCACACATATATATATATATATATATATATATATATATATATATATATATATATATATATAATATAGTCAGATAATTGTCACCATTTTGCATTGAATATTCATATTTAAAAAAAAAAAATGTATATATTTTTTTTTATATATTTTTTTAACATAATTTATTAATTTTAAAAATAAAAAATGAAATATAAATTTTTAATTAAAAAAATATTTTTTTTAAAAAACTTATTTTATCATTTTTATAGGTATTATGTACAAAGAAAAAATTTCACGATTGCGAATTGGTAATGTAAATATTAAAATAAATTTTTTTAAATTTTTAAATTTAAAAATTTTTTAAAAAAATTTTTTTTGTTTCTAAAAAATAATACTTATTTTTTATAATATTTTGAAGAAAAGGCGTTAAATTTTTATATTTTATATTTAAAATAATATCAATTAACAATATTTGTTTTGAATTAATTATAATTAATCAACTTCATTAATTTTAATTATATTAAATGAACAGATTTTAATTGTAAATTATTTTATACTAATATAATTGCATCTTAATAAGCTTTCATATATTAATTTGTTAGATAGATATTCACGTTGTAGTACAACCTTAATTGATATGGGTATTATTACTTATTTTATTTCTAACATGTCATTATGAATATTGATTAGTAATTATATTTTAATTAACTTTCGACTTCAATTTAATCCTGATAAACTAATGTTAAATCCAATTTCTAAGAAGCTCTTGGACAAAATTTCTTTTTTTCTCGCAATTCCAAATATTTGAGTTTAAGTTTAGATAATTTAAAAAAATTAAATAAATAAATTCTTTATTTAATTAATTTTAAAATATTTATATTAAATTAATAAATTAAAATTCTAAATAAATTAAAATTTTTATATATATATATATATATATATATATATATATATATAATATATACATATTATAATATAAAAACTATAAAATTGGTTTGGAAAAGAAGTTCAATTTAATAAATTAATTTATTTTAAAACTTTAAAAGAAAATGAAAGTTTCACTGTATGTAATTTTACATTTTTAAAAAAGAAAGTCCCTTTGATTAGAGCTGAAATATTTTTAATTCGCCAATTATTTATTTAATATTTTTGAAATTTTTAATGGTGATATTAACCTCATGATAGCATCATGTACAAGAGAAAATTAAAAGTGAAATGAATTTTTTTAGTAACCTTGGAAGTAGGTTTTGGGCTTATGGAAAGTTTATGGGGAGTTCAAAAACTTGGTTAAAATTCATGAATTTTATAAAAATAATTAAAAAATTTTCATGTATATTTTGAAAATTATTTTTAGAAAAAACAAAAAAAATTGTTTTTTTTAAAAAAAATATTCGTTTATTCATCATTATTTTATACGGCTTTATTGTATCCAATGGGTTAAAATGAATACCCATGTACTGATGATTCACCTACTTTCATTTAGAAAAGGAAAAGGAAAATTTATTTCTAACGGGTTCAGACTTTCAGCCAAACATATTTCAGCATACAACCTTATATATTTGGGGTTCCAGATAGGAAGGAACGGGTTAATTCTGAAAAAAACCCCAACATTCGCCTGAGCCGCAATGGTTCATATGCAGTGACCATGCTTTAGGAAAATAAAAAAAAAAAAAAAAAAAAAAAAAAAAAAAAAAAAAAAAAAAAAAAAAAAAAAAAAAAAAAAAAAAAAAAAAAAAAAACCCCCCCCCCCCCCCCCCCCCCCCCCCCCCCCCCCCCCCCCCCCCCCCCCCGGTTTTAATTTACAAAAATTTAAAAACTAGGAAATAATTTAGAAAATTTTTTTTCATTGAAGGATTTTTAGGCGAAATTTTTCGTAAAATATTAACGACCCAACAAAGCAAAACTTCTTATCAAAATATAAATCAAGCACTGGAAAAATTTTAAAAGAATCAATTAAATTTTCCTTTATTTTTTGGTATTGATGACCCAAGTTAGTCAACGGACATTAAGTTCTTATTTAGGAATTTCTTCTAGATCAGTTGGTCGAATTAAAAACCATTTCCATCCATATAAAGTGCCATCAGGAACCGATTATGAGGCAGTTGCTGATGAATAAACTTCGAACGGAACAAATTTTACAATTTCGTTTTCGGGCAGATGAATGTACGTTTCATAATAATGGTTAGTTAATGGACATAATTATCATTATTATTCCGATGAAAATTCGCACATTGTTATGGAATGTCATAGACAAAATAAGTGGTCTATTAATGTTTTAATAATTGGTACTCAGATTATTAACTCACATTTCTTTAATGACTGGTCAATTTTCACAATTTTTAATACCCCTTATGAATTGTTAGAAGATGTACCTTAATAATAAGACAAAACATGGCTGCAACTGGATGGCCACCTGCACTTCAGTATTATTGAGACAATTATTAGACGAACGATTTCATGAACGACGGATAGGAAAGGGATCGATTGTGGCCGCCAACAGAATTTAAATCCAAATTTTTTCTATGGGGTTATGTGAAAAATCTGGTGTATCAGGAACCATCAACTACTTCTGACAACATGCAACTGCGCATAACACAGGCTTTCAGACGCCAGAAATGTTGCGCGTGTATAAATTTCTTTTTCGCGAGCGCCTTATGTTTACAAAACGAAGGCGCCCTCATCGAACAGATACTTTGAACCTTTCATTAGTATAATTTTGTATTTTTTTAAAACATTAATCCTAGTTTTGAAAAATTTTCAGAGAATAAATATTTTCCATTTGTTTAAACGCCTACCGCGTCGTACACAGCAAAAATGGTTAAAATAATATTAAAACTTAAAATAACAATAAAACGGTTAAAGTTAGGTATAGGAAATGTAATGGATGTTTGAGAGACAATTTAAAAACGAATTAAAAGATGTATAGTTCAAACCGCACCTCTCTAAGTTACACATTTCCTGAGATATTCGATTTTTTAAAGACTGCAACAGACGTCAGTTTTTATAAAAAAATATCGAATTACTCGGAAACAGTCCATTTTAGACCTTACATGTGATACATAAAGTTGATCTAAAATGAAACGAAGAATCAGAATATGCAATAATATACAGGATTTTCCATATAAAATAAAAATAAAATACAGAGTTGCCACACCTATATATATATATATATATATATATATATTATTATATATATATATATATATATATATATATATAGTCAGATGGAATTGTCACCATTTTGCATTGAAAATGACGTCATTTTTGGTATTCAAATATCTTTGAAAGAAAAGGAGATATCGGTTTACAACTTTGAAATTCGAGTAGCTGGTAATTTTTTACCTATTTAAGAAAAAGTCCCCGTAGCTCAATTAGGAGCTGAGATAATTTGTTTTTGAATTCGCAAATTGATTATTTACAAATGTCAAGGGCTCCGCTGCAACTAGTGTGGCACTTGAACTTTATGACATCATCATGTACAAGTGAAACAGAGAGTTTTACATGTGTGCAAATGTATTTTTAGTTGACCGTAACCACGGTTACTTAAATAGAACGGTTGCCTCGTAACTTTTGACCAATGGGAGCAGGGGCGGGAATACGTCACCGGTATGCTGATTCAAGATTCGTGCTTATACGAGTACAAGATACGGGTTCACTCGCTGCCGCTGTGCGTAGTGGTGACACAACCTGCTTAGCATTCGGGAGGTAATGGGTTCGATTCCCATTTCTACCTTATTTTTTTCAGGTTTTCCTCAGATACATGTAGCAGCATGGTCACTGCGTATAACACCATGTGCAGCTACTTAGGTGAATGCTTAGTATTTCCCCTCAGAATAACTCCGTTTCTTCCGATCCTGTCCTGACCCACCCATCCTTAATCCACCATGCATATATACGTAATGTATGTATGTATGCTGGGAATCCATGATTGTGGCTGAAGGAGCTCGGGAAGCTCGAGCAGCCCGCCCTCCCCTTGGGAAGGGACTGAAATACGTGGCCTTTTCCCTTCTTTTTTTTCCTGCTGCCGCTGTCTCACTAAGCTATGACGCGTCGAACAATTAAAATGTAATATTTTCTTAGTATTTGTTTAGGAATGGTATTTTAAGAATTTACGCAATTTTCTAAATGACTTAAATACGTCAAATCCCTATATAATAATGGGTTAAATCTACAAAAACATTTCATTAAATGTTCGGTGAAGTTGTAGTACGATCTAGAGATTAGCAATCTTGATTCTGGAAATATACATGTAAAATTAATCTTGTATTTAGATAAAAATTAAATAAAGAAACCATATTACACACTATTCCAGGAATAAAAAATCTGCTTGGAATAATAGGCACCGATAATAATAAATTTAAAAAATATATGGCGAATATATTTATCTATTTTTTGTTTATATAACAAAAGAAGGTATACTCAAAGAAATTACACATTGTATAGAAATATATTTATTCTGTAAACAATACCAACAAATGTCATTCCAAATGGTAAGTGTGCTTCTAAGTTGCAGTTTTTTTCATTTTATTAGCATATTTCCTTCCTTCAATCAGTGCTTGACCTTTATATTTTAGATAAGAGTTTTGCTTTCGTTGCTCGTTTATATATTTTATTCGAATAAATGTTCGCTGCCTAACAAATGCCTTAACAAGCTGACGAGGAACATCTGATAATTTTCTAAATATATAATTCCTAGTTTTTTGTATAAATTTATTTGTAAATCTAAAATCTTTGCGGTGGAGTTTTATAAACGATTTGTCCATACATTGGACATTTTCTTGCCAGGATGAAGATGGTTATGTTAAGCCACCAAAAGACAAACTTTGTATCCATGATGGTATACTTCAAACAACAACAGCATATTTCAAAAGCCTACGGCTTTTTAAATTTTGCAGTGGCCGTTTCCGCTTCGCACAGCCGCCGGCTGCAGGGTTACTAACCGTGCCGCTGGAACAACTAATGGACTGGGCATACTCGTGACGTGGCGCTGACCTACCCTCCTCACTTCTCGTCGACTTACGAGACAACGTTTCTATTTAAATAACCGTGGACTTAACGGGAACGAGCGTATAGTAGTGGTGACACCGCTTAGGGAGGAAAGGGTTCGATTCCGTTACCGTCTACCTTGTATGAGGTTTTTCAGGGTTTTCCTCACACGTGATGGTCACTGCGTATATACCATGCGGCTGCTTAGGGGAATGGGGTAGATTTTCGAAACAACTCCGTTCCTTCCGATCCTATCTGACCACCTCCTTAATCCCACCATGCATATAAAAGTAATGTACAGATCCATGATTATGGCTGAAGGGCTCAAAACGATGAACCCCTTAAGGAATGAAAAGGTTTTCCTTTTCGTAACCGCGCGATGAAAGTATGATGAATCATCAGTAGGCTTTTATGGGTTTATCATTTCACTATTTTCATGTACATTCAAGCCGTATAAAAATGTAATAAAGAATTTTATTTTAATAAAAATTTTGAAAACTTTTTCCTTTACATAATTCAAAATATTCAATGAAAATAGTTTGCAATTAATTTTTAAAAATTCATTGGAATTTTAACAAATTAACTCACCAATTTCCTACGGACTTTTCTTAAATATAAAATTACAGCTAATTCAAATTTATTTATTTCCTTTTCAATATTTAAATTAATACGCATTTTCAACAAAAATGTACAATTATGCAATAATATATTATAATATATATTAAATTATATTAAAATTATTTAAAATGTGAACTGTATTTATTTTATTTTAATGAAAATATATTATATTCTGATTCTTTATTTTAATAAATTAATTATAATCTAAATGGACTTTCCGATAAACAATTTTTTTTTATAAAATATTTTATTTTAAAAATAAATATTAAAATTAATTAAATTTTTAACATAATTTTAATCGTTTAAATTGTCTTAAACAATTACATTCATATAAATTAACGTTTTTTATTATTTAATTTTATTATTAAATTTTTTACATTTTAAACAAATGAAATTTATTTGAAAATTTTTAAAACTAGATTAATTTTAAAAATAAATTATCTTAAATTAATTCATAGAGGCCTTTTTTCATAAAAATTCCGGAAAATTTAAATAAAATTTTGGGGAAAGCTTTTAACATTGCATGTGAAATTTTTCCTGATAAATTTTTCAAAACCCCTAAAAAAATTAATTTAAATTATTGGCAATTGATCCCTTTTATCTTTATTTCGAAAATTGTTTTATACTAAGAGCATCCAGTTGACAACTTTCTTTACGGTACATTACATTCCTAAGGGTATTAAGAAAAAAAATTTGAAATTAAAGAAAGGAAAACGGTACCAATCATTCAAAACATTAATAGACCACTTATTTTGTCTATGACATTCCATAACAATGTGCGAATTTTCATCGGATAATAATGATAATTATGTCCATTAACTAACTCATTATTATGAAACGTACATTCATCTGCCCGTAAACGAAATTGTAAAATTTTCCGTTCGAAGTTTATTCATCAGCAACTGCCTCATAATCGGTTCCTGATGTAGTTGCATTTATATGGATGGAAATGGTTTTTCTTTAACATTCGACCAACTGATCTAGAAGAAATTCTAAATAAGAACTTAATGTCCGTTGACTAACTTGTCATCATGTAACCAAACTGTATTCATTTTGGTGACAAAGAGATATGCCAATTGAAAACCTTAATAACGTATTGAAAACTGACAGTTACTTTCATGTTTTTCATTTGTTTAAACGTCTACCATGTCGTACACAGGAACAATTGTTAAAATAATGTTAAAACTTAAAATAACAATAAAACGGTTAAAGTTAGGTATAAGAATGTAATGGATGTTTGATAGACAATTTAAAACGAATTAAAAATGTATAAAAATGTTAGGTTCTGTTTAAAACCAAGTTACGTATGTTTGAAATTTTATATCTATGTGGTACCATTTTCCACAGATGGCCAATTCATGCTTAATCTGATAGTTCAAACCGCGCCTCTTGTTAACATTTCGTGAGATATTCGATTTTTAAGGACTGCGACAGACGTCAATTTTACAAAAAAAAGTCGAATTACTAAACAGTCCATTTTAGAACTTACATGTGATACATAAAGTTGATCTAAAATGAAACGAAGAATCAGAATATGCAATATAGTGTTCCATTAAAATAAAAGTTTGGTTGCCCTGGCCTGAACGAAACACCCAGTATACCTAAAAATATTTTAGTGATAGAAAACTTGACTATGAACAACTTGATGAATCATACTTCCTAGACTTGTATTATATATATATATATATATATATATTATAATATATATATAAGTTTTCATAAATTTCGGTTATACCTGGCTAACTAGTAATTATTCACACAGCTTTTTGGGTATACCATGGCATCCGTTTTTTATATTTGTCATACATTAACATCTAAATAAAAATCAATATGTAACTGTTATTTTAAGCACATCGTTAGAATGCTTTCAATTTGCAAAGAAAGAACAAAATCTGATACATACAAAATGCTGTAATTCAAACAAAATAAACATATTTTATGGTTCACGCAGTAAACACGCACTAGGTACGTTTGAATATAACCCTCAGGTATTTTTTAACATAGAACAATTCAGACATTAATCAAAACAAGAATTCATTCCTTCAAAACAATAAAACAGCGTACATATACTGATTTAGAAACTATATTTTTAACTTTTTTTCCTTTTACGAAATTTTATCTAATCTTTATGCAAGTATGGTAAGTACTCATTTACATATTAGTTTCATTATACCTTTTTATCTCACATTATACATTTATATGTAACAATTCACGAAACAGAAGTATAAATGATAATTTTAAATGGCGAGCTAAATTTGTATCTATTTCTTTTGATTTCCAAAGAATTGGGATAGAGCTGGAAGTATTTTTTATTCACTTGTGAAGCTTCAATATCGCCAAAACACCCAATATTCTGTTTTGGAACAAAAACCAGTTTGAAAATGTAAACTTTCACCATTATTACACATAATTCTAATACTTAGCTTTTGACTTTTTAATGGTGTATATTTTTATATTAATATTTATGCAAATCTACACGTTTCGATAACAATTACAGTTATACTGCTCAGTAGTTATAATATTTTTAAGAATTCTTTAATGTTTTGAAACAAATTATGAAGTATAAAAAAGATGAAAAAGTTTGTTAAACGTATAAAGCCAACTATGGAATATAATTTTAGTAAATAATAACTAGGTAGATTATTAAAAAATTAAATATTGTTAAACTGTCTTGAAGATGACAAATCAGAGCACCCTCTAACGACCCGGTCGAAGACTAACAGTGAAAAATGTCATAACCACAGAACAAATTTAACAAAATTTAATCAAGTTATGATGTAAGTGTAGAGTTGTGAAGAACTAATTTGAAATTAGTAAAATCATTAACAAATAAAAACTTGGCATCAATTAAATTAGTCCAGTCAAATCTGAGCTTTGTTAATAAAAGCAAGTGTTCTTTTACGGTGAAAACACAATGTAGTACGTTTTATATCATTTTTCATTGTAATTTCAACCACATATTATGTTAAATTACAGTGCTGTGGTAATTTAACATATAATTGGTAAAGCATTTACTTAAAGGTCTAGAAAAAAACAGCAAAAAAACCTAAACACATCAAAAGCTAAAATTTAAATTAAGACGTATCATTGTGCCTTTTTTTAATTATAAGATGCCAAAACCTATTTAAACTGAGATTTTCTTCTTGTCTATTGAAGTGAACGAACATAATATTGAGTTTGTCTTGATAATATTTCCATATTATCAAACTGAATGTCATGACTTAAATTATTTAAAGCATGCCCAGCTACTGCAGATTTATCTGGTTGAACTAATCTGCAAAAACTTATATGTTCCCATACGAATAAGATAACTTATACACTCCAGGAGATGATAAAGAGTCAGAAAGATCTTTAGGTGACATTATGTCCTTGTAGGTTTCAAAACAGTCCTAATGCCTTGATTAATTAGGATTTTTTCAATTCTATCTGTAACATTAGTTATAAAAGGAGGAAAAACGGTACCAACGTTAAGCACCATTTTTTCTTTATGGTTATGTCTAGCAGGTGTAATAACATTATTAGTATATTTAAGTGAATATCCATTAACTTGTAGTTATCTTGTTAAATATTTATATTCATTTTTAAAAAATTTAGGATCACAAATGCGTTTTGCTCGATTCACTAAAGATTTAATTACACCAATTTTTGACGTAGATGGTGGTTTGATAATTTATGAAGGTACCTATCAATGTGTGTTGGCTTTCGGTAAACCTTAAAAGATAGTGAATTATTAGTTTTATATATTAGTATGTCAAGAAATGGTAAACTTCCATTAGTTTCCTTCTCCAAGGTAAACTGGGTGCTTGCATGAATACCATTTATAAAAAGTAAAAATTAATGTAGTGCTTCTCTCGAAATGACAACTATGTCATCTACATATCTATAGCAAACTAAAGATTTTTAGGTGCATTTTGTAAAGCTAATGTTTCAAAGTTTTTCATATAAAAATTAGCTATAACAGCAGTAAGAAAGCTACCCATTGCTACACCATCAAGCTGTTCATAGAATTTATTGTTCTACCGAAAATAAGCCGAGACAACGCTGAAAAAGAATTGTTATATCCTTTGGTAAAATGTTTCAACAGTTTCACTTTTGTAAAAAAAAGTGAAACAACATCAAAACTAACTATTATATCGCCCTTTTCAATTATGAAATTATGTATTTTTTCAATAAAGGCGGCAGAATTTTTAATATAATAGGGTATTATGAGGTTGTTATAAAAATATAAAATGTTTTGTAAGATTGTATGTACGAGAATCAATTGCACTAACAATAGGCCTTAAAGGAACGTTAGGCTTATGAATTTTGGTAGAGCATATAGTATATAGTATATATATATATATATATATATATATATATATATATATATATATATATATATATATATATATATATATGGTGTCGACGGGGGAACTACGAAGAATTCGTACGCGTATTCTTTGAACAATTTTAAGCAATAGTGATTACGTGCAATTTTTCCCAATTCCTAACCCCTAAGGAGATATGGGCGGTTGAAGATAAATGTAAAAGTAAATAAAGAGAATACTCTTAACAGCTGCTTAAGTCTTAAAATTATCATAAAACAAAACGTTTAATAACAATTTTCATTAACAAATTAACAGAACACAACATAGCACAAAAATGCACATAAAATAACGAGGTGACAAACAAAAATGGTTACAGTTATTCAAAATGAGATCCACACTGTAAACCAATTGTGGTTGCCTAGTAAGTATTACCACAATAAACTGAGAAAAGTGTTTTATTTGACGTTTCATGTCATTTGTATCAAACATTATTTGAATGTAAATGCAGTTTATCATCTGTTTTGTAACAATTAGAATTAATTTATTTACAACTAAACCATGCCTTACCAATTTTCCAATGAGGAATACAGTGATATGATATTTCTGCATGACTTGTTTAACGGTATAATTGTTATGTAGCAGCAGCAGAATATAAAAATCGTTTTCCAAATCGTCCTGCTCCTACTGACAAAACTGTCTTCGAGAAACAGGAAGTTTTCTTACACATCGAAGTGATCCAGAGTCTCCACGACATACGTTTGCAGAAGAGGTACTGGTGTTGAAATCGATAGCCGAACGAGCATTAGACAAATAAAAACAGCCACTGGTAGAAGCAGGACCACGAATTTTTGATGCATTTACCAACATTCGTGACAATTTCGCAAATATCGAATGGAAAAGAGAGCTGCGAAAGCGTGTTGCATTATGTGTGAAGGTTGGTGAATCTCATTTTGAACAACTGTAACCATTTTTGTTTGTCACCTCGTTATTTTATGTGCATTTTTGTGTTATATTGTATTCTTGTTAATTTGGTAATGAAAATTGTTATTAAAAGTTTTATTTTATAATTTTAAGACCTAGACAGCTGTTAAGAGTATTCTTTTTACTTACTTTTACATTTTTCTTCAACCGCCTATATCTCCTTAGGGGTTAGGAATTGGGAAAAATTGCACATAATCATTTTTGCTTAAAATTGTTCAAAGAATACGTATACGAATTCTTCGTAGTTTCCCCGAGACACCCTGTATAGTAATCCTTGGACAATTTAATGAGTTAGTATTCATAATTTTTTATAGATATAAAATAGAAAATCATTAAATTGCCCAAGGATTACTATTTAAAATTGGCTAATAGCAATTATTATTAAACAATCAGTTACGTACTTGTGTGTGCAACCTTAGCGATATACTGGTCACATGACAATAGTTCACATAGTAACTGTTACCATGTAAGTTAGTACAATATCCTGTTGTTAAAAAATTAGATACATATTAAATTTCTATCAAATGAAATTCATTTATATATATATATATATATATATATATATATATATATATATATATAAGTTGGTGTTCTTCCGGATTCGGTCACGCGTAGATTCTCCTCCACGGTCCTTAAAAGAACCGGTGTTAAACTGACGACGTTTCGTCAGAATCTCGTCTGCTATTTTCAAATTTCTGTGTTCTGCTCCTGGTAACTCTAACTGAACTGGGGTCCTCGATGATGGTCGGCGGTATTTGTATGCTGAATTTCTTGGTCGATGCCCTGGTATTCGTAGTTGTGCTGATACTTTCACTTTCACTTCCACCATCTCCTTTTTTTCTCCTTTCTCTAACTGATTTCTCCTCTCTCTTTTGTTCGTGACTGCGAGTTTCCTAAGAATAGGCTTCCAGGTCGATGGCAATCTTTGAGTGTCGTCTCGTGAATTCAAATTTTGTGGTCGTTTTTCGATCTCGATAGCTTCTCTGATAATCCGGTGTGATAGGAACTGTATGTTTGCTATTATCCGTGTGTTATCGAAATCTATCGCGTGTGAGGTCTCCTTTACATATTGGGCCAGTGAAGATGTTTTCTGGTCTTTTTGTATTGCGTTACGATGTTCCTCGCTTCTCACATTGATGCGCCTGTTTGTTTGACCAATGTATGTTCGTGAACAATCCCGGCATGGAATCTCGTACACCCCATGATCTTCGAGTTCTATTACAGTTTTCGGGTTTTGCAGCACGTTGGATAACTTTTTGTTGGTTTTGAAGATGCTTTTGATATGTGTGTTTTGGAGAATCCGTTCTGTAGTAACGCCGTTCTGATGTTAACTGTTTCTTGATGCATGTTGTCCTCGTCTGTTAGGCGTTTTTTTAGTGGTACAGACACTGATAACAAGATCGAAACGGCTAACAGACGAAGACCAATGCCAACTTCATATCCAGCACTGGAAATCTGAAACCAATATATATACATATATATATATATATATATATATATATATATATATATATATATATATATATATATATATATATATATATATATATATATATATATATATATATATATATATATATATATATATATATATATATATATATATATATATATATATATATTTTGTGTGTATGTGTGTGTATGTGTGTGTGTGTGTGTGTGTGTGTGTGTGTGTGTGTGTGTGTGTGTGTGTGTGTGTGTGAGTATATGTATATCATCAATCCTGAGCTAAGGGTTTAGATCATCTACCTTTTACAATAGTTGTACATGTTAAATGGAGTGCAATTTTATGATTGATCAAAACTGTCATGTTTTGCTTAGTAAATATGTTAATAATCACATATTTCAAAGTTTTGTTATGAACGAATAAGTTCAAAAGTAAATACGTAATTAAAAATCTCTAGCGAAGTACAGGTCGTAGGTTCAAATCCTACTATAGGTAAACCTTTTATTTACGTATTTAATCAAATTAATAATGATTTTTAGATTTTAAGTTGTTTACGATTAATGAATGATTAAAGTTTTATTACTACACTCCTTTTTTAATTTGTGGCTCAAATTAATTAATCTTATTCTTTTGTTAACAGAAAGCTCGGTTAGCACGAATAAGGATAGCAAAGGCTTCATCGGGAGCTGCGTTTGTTAGTAAAAAGAAAGCAGCGGAAGCGCGTTTAGCTGCACAAGAATCTGGCATAGAATTAGACGATAGTTATCGCGAAGAAGATATCTTTGAATTGCAACATCATCATTTACTACGGTGCTTAGAAAAAACAACAGACCGAGAATTTGTGGAATTGGAAGTTCCGTATAATGGTCATCCAAAAAGACCAGGGTCACCATCACCACTTGCAAGTCCAGCACATTCTGCAGTATCAATTGGTTTCTTACAATCCTGTTGTGGTAGATGTTGTCCTCGAAGATATCAACAAGCCTGTGGTAAATACATGCCAGCAACATCGGCTGCTCAAAGTAACCAAACGGGAGGTGGTATGGATGGTACTTATTTAGTCGAAGCGTCGTTTTAGGTTCGACGAGATTACTTATCCTCCAACCTCCTATTCGTGATCTATTATATTGTTCTCTTCATTCCAAACATCGATTTAAGTTGTGTTAAATTGTATAGTGTAAATTGTGATATAGCTAATAAATTCAGTGACTATTTATGAATTATGTGTATTAACAGTAAATCGAAATTCTTTTTATAGACATTCTTAGGTGTATAGATTTTTCTTCTTACTTTTTAAGTAACGCATCTCTAGGTGTCTTAAAAAATTCTTGATGGTCCATTTTTACACACCAATTTTTCTCATATTTCCATGGACCATGTTACATACAGCTATCGATGTAGATATGCTATCTAGCTTCAACCTCATTAGAAAAAAATTACAGTAACATTTTTCTTCTTTGAGAGAAAAAAGGAGAGCAATTTTGTAGCCATAACATGTTGTTTCAGTCTTACTAATTAGAAAAATAATTATAAGATGCACATCTGCGTATCTTCAAATTTATAGACAATTAATATTAGCCTTAGTATTGTAAAATTTTAAACTTTATAAAGTTTAGAGTAATTAATGAATAACCTTTTGGTGTTTTTATTCTACTTCAGTACTAGCACGACGTAAATATCCATAAAATTTATTAAAGAAATATATTTTACAAAACATAAATATGTAGATAGCATAGGTATAGAATAATTACTTATGATTTTTAATTATACCCGAAGAAAAATAAATTTAAGTTGTTATAAAATGAGAAATTTCATTGATACCCTATGCAACCTTTATAGAATGTCAAAAAATGTCACGGACTGTATTAACTTCAGATAATTTTAGGATCAACCGTATATTTCCATTTAGAAACGTTAAAATGTAAGAGTATCAGAGAAGAAATTCGCCCATGCCTTGTGATACTTAAGAATACATTCATAGTCCACAAAGGTTTGCGATTTGAACAATAAGTGTTTCGACAAATTCTTACAGTTACAAACTTAGCTCACAGTGTTTGGAAAACCTGTATTAACACATAACATAACATATTCATCACGCTATTTCCTTCGGGATAGATAGAAATCTGCCTCTTATATTTACTTTCTCCTGAACAATTTATTATCTTTGCATAGCTCTTCCCTTCCGCAAGACTCATGCACTGAAAAAAAAGAAGGTCACGTATTTTATTCCCTCCCCAAGGGGGAGGGCGGGCTGTTCGAGCTTTTCGAGCTCCTTCAGCCACAATCATGGATTCCCAGCGTACATACATACATTACGTCTATATGCATGATGGGATTAAGGATGGGTGTGGTCAGGATAGGATCGGAAGCAACGGAGTTAGGGTTCTGAGGGGGAAAATACTACCCCAGCATTTGCCTAAGCAGCCACACGTGGTGTGCATATACGCAGTGACCATGCCGCTACATGTGTATGAGGCAAACCCCCTGAAAAAACCTGATACAAGGTAGACGGTAACGGGAATCGAATCCATTACCTCCCGAATGCTAGGCAGGTCGTGTCACCACTACGCTACCACCTAGGTCTCGTGCACTGACTCTGGCAATTCCTTTTACTCCCAAAACTGCTTATCTTTCTTTTGTTAATCACGCTTGTTACTGCATTCCACTACAACCGTCGAGGTCTGCCACACCTAATCTTAACCCTAACTTTAGCTACATATGTCTGCTTTGTCACTCGTTACTGGTTCATTCTTTCAATGTGACTAAACCAACAAAGTGTATATATTTATACAGATCTACCATCGTCTTTTCTACGTCGCACTTATTTATTCCTCACTCCATCTATTCTAGTTTGACCGCATACGCTACGCAAAAATTTCATGCCCACATTTCTTTTACTTTCGTGCTTTTTGTGATATGCTCAAGTCTCACTTCTATACAGCGCAGACTGGACAAACATGCTATTGTATATCACTCGTTTCGCTGCTATGCTCATACTCTCACTTTTTATCATGGTCGATATACCTACTGCCAATCATTTTTCCTTCTGCATTGAGACGGCGCTGTATTTTATTATCCATAGATGGTAGGCTACATGGAACATTCTAAACAAATACACAAACTCATCAAGTCGTTCTACAATCTCATCAGGCAGGGTAAACACACTACCCTCTTTCATAATAAAAACACTTCTACACTCGTTTTGCACATGTTCACCTTCAGATCCATACTCTCATAGACTTCATCAAGCTTCCACAGTATTCCTTACAGCTCCCTAGCATTGTCGCTAAGCACCTAAAATTGTACATCAGCATATACCAGAACCCTTACATTCAAGTCTCTAACCATTAAACCATTTGCATCAGTACATTATTGTCTAATATATTTATCTATGAATACATTAAACAGCTCGGTTATCGTCATATATTCCTGGCACGAATCCACGTTGAACATTCCAAATCTTGGTCATACTCTATCAATCAACACTTTTTTTAATATTTTTACTACTAGATACACACAACAAACTTTGTCCTCAGTCAGCTTACTCTCATTCCCGTACAACTGTTGAAAGGTTCTTGCCACTTTTTCCTCTATCCCATACTTTCTAATTCAGACTATTCAGCATTCCTATTGCGTTCTGGTTTGACCCACATTCTGAATTTCTTACCTACTTCCAGAAAAATGTCTTATTTTGCTCAAAATCGTTCTGCATTTTGCAGATCTTTTACTGATCCTTACTGCCTCGTTTGCTTCTTTCTTTCCCAATCTCTAGACCTCATACAACCGCTTTGTCTCAATATCATTTTCGCAGCAATCATTGCCATGTACACGTCATTTTTATTACCTACTGCTTTTTTTACAGATTCACTCGACCAAGCGCTTCTGTCTACCCACAGTCACTCTTCCACATATCAGTGCAGCACAATTGACAACGTATCTTTCAAGGACATCCATGCACTTTCAATCTGACCGTTCTTTATCTGCTCGTTTTATATCATTGATTTACATTCAAATGTCTCCTCAAAACTTCTGCACACCTCACTCTTACATCGTCATCTACCAGTTTCTCTAGTTTAATCTGCACGTTCACACTACGTTCGCCTTCTTTCTAAATACCCACTTCTGTCCTAAGCACACTCTAAATACAACCAAAAAGTAATCCGTTTCCACGCACTACTGCTGTATCCCTAACAAGCTTTCTAAGTCCTTCATTATAAAGGATCGAGTGAATCATGTTTTGGATTAATCTCTTCACGGTGAAACCCTTTCTTTGGACCTAAAACATCTACGTCGTTAAGGGTCTTTCGTCTAATCAGCTTTTTGAACTGGCACTAGGATATCTTTCTGTTACGGTATTCAAAATCGGGAAAAGTATTGAGACTAGTGGAGAGCCGTACTCATTTGGGCACCTGTCTCTCAGTTTAATTCTAAGGGATCGCAAACTGTCAAAGTCTAATCAAAATAAGAAAGAGTCTGACTAGCAGTCTACAAGAGACTGATTGTAACAGGTGAAAATTTGAGAAGTAACACTGTGAGCTGATACTGAAATAAGCAACAAGAACATAAAGAACTCTGGTCTACAACCTAAAAACAAATTGAGCCAGCCGACTCGAAACATTTTCCCATTGTCTGTTATTTGAATCGAGTCATTTAAATAGTTGTCAAATTTGAATTCAGCTATTTTTCAAATGTTTGCGTTATTTGGAACGAAAGAAGATGCAATTTCCCATCTTCATACCCCGCAGCTCCACCACTATCACCAGTAGATATCACTGGGGTCTAGACAATTAACTCATATTAACCCTTCTTAATCCTTACAGCACAAAACCAAAACAGGACAAATTCTAAGTAATAAAAAAGAGTATTGAATATAAGTATACATAGAAAATTATAGTTGATAGCGATTAAATTTAACTAAACATAATATCACTAAAATAATTATTAAAGTTAAAGGTGAATATAAAAAGCAACCATCATAATGTAATAAAGAACATTATAAATTAAACAATTGTTTCCAATAACACCAACGAACAGTTAAAGATGTCTACGAAGTGCGATACTCTGTTTTAATTGTACCAGATTGTGTACATAGGAGTTTTTGTAAAACAGTAAGTTTCGGTGTAGGGGGTAGAAATATAATACGTGCCTAGAAGAAATGCGAGGTACTACAAACTGAGGCGATTATGTAAAGAGATACAGTCAAAGTCACCATGAATCAATTTAAATAGGTAAGAAACTCCCATTCATGTTCGTCTAGTACCGAGTGGTAATGACTCGAATGTGTTAAGTAGTTCACTTTGAGAGTTATCCTATTTCAGAATAATGGTCTGCACCCACATTTGCCGTTGTCATCTGCGGTTACTTTAGATTCTGGTTTGGTATGTGCGTTCTTTTACGTAGGTGCACGTTAGTGTGTTGTTTTTGTGTGTACGTGTTTGTGCGCGACGTGGTTTAATTATAGAGTATCCCGAGTTTGTAGTGATGTAGTGGTGAGTGTTTCTAGGTGATCCGCCTCAGGTTGATGGGGAAATTGGAGTGATATATATATATATATATATATATATATATATATATATATATATATATATATATATATATATATATATATATATATATATATATATATATTACTTGAAAATTGTTCGTTGTTGGGAAAAGGATTTGTTTTAACGTTGAAATTTTTGAAAACCTTTGTGAGAAATTATAATGAAGTAATTATAAGGCGTCGTCTAGTGCGTTTTTTATTTTGGTTATCAGGAACTTAGCTAGTTCAGTATTAGCGGCATTTTGTAAATTTGTTTATCTTCTAGTTGACCGTTTGTTGGCGCTTAAATTGACTATTGAAGTTTTTTTTGATAGAATGACCTTAGCTGGTCGCCTGCAATGTCAGATTTTTGAGTTTAATCTAATTAGGATAAGTGTAGGTGTCATTTTCGGATAATACAGTTTCTGCTATCACTGCTAGTGAGTCTGGCGATATAGTGTCGGGTATATATTTATACCAATTTTGAGATCTGACGTGAACGAATATTTTACATTATTATAAGTTGTTATTATTTTTAAAAAAATTAATAATATTTCACGTGGTTGACGACCGAAGATATCGTAAATTTTATCTTCTCGCGTAAGAGCTTTATGTAAAACATTTCCTAAATCATCTTCCACTGTGGCAATTATGTACCACTAGTAGTTGGTAACATTCCGTGAAGAGATGCAGTGTTTGTAACAGTGCGTAATTGTCATCATTGAGATATTTCGCTTTTAGCGATTTTATCTAAAGGAATTTTTTATTTGTAATTATCCACGCGTGGACCTTAACTGCCCGTTACTTTGAGAAATACATACAATCAGAAGACAACTCAAAGTACAGAAACCTACTACTGAAGTAACAGTGAAATTTAAATTTGTTTTAGTTCAGTAACGTGCGATAAATCTTTTGTGTTAAATGCAACATTTACAATTTAGAAAGGGCATTTAAACTCAGTAACGCCCCGGTTAACACTGAAATTATTTATTTTTTAATTAGATTTCCCGCAAGTACTTTAGTGGCATATACAAAAATAGGCAGTTCAGCTTAACTAGTCCTTAGTACATAATAAAATTATTTTGTTCTTACACAATTTTATGTCAATGACAAGGCTGGGAAACTGTTGATTTGATTGGAGGTTACGTTGTGTTATATATATATATATATATATATATATATATATATATATATATATATATATATATATATATATATATATATATTCCGAACCCGATCTTTCATTAAAATTTGTATACCCCAATACTGGGTGGCTTTGTTACTAATAATTGAGCTTAATCATCTGGTTACATTTATAGACAGATAATAATTAGTCAAAACAACAGCGAACCTTGCAAGATTCGAAGTCGGGTATATCGTATTCCTGTTGAGATAAAACACTTTTTGGTTTTTAATATTTTATTTAGAAAACTTTGAGTGCGAATTCTCCACGCAGATTTTCGCTTTCATTTTTCACTCAGCTTTGCTTATTCACTAAAATATTGGGCGAGGGAGAGGGAAAGGGAGAGCGAGAGGGAGAGGGAGAAGTTGAACTCATTTAAGAGAACTTACGGCAAAAAGACGAGGCAACGGCAAATTCATAAAGGTACGTGTAAATCAAGATGGTGGAATTGCATACACAAGATGGCGAAAAGTCAGAAAGGCATACGTAAGCAAGATGGCCAAAGTCCAAAAAAGCGCGCGGGAGCAAGAAGACAGTAACAAGATTGAGGAAACGAGATAGAAACAAGACGGCGAAAATAAACTATCGGATCACGTAAACAAGATGAGGACAAAGCCAAAGAGCTTTTTGAGGATGGTGGAAACAAGATGCCGGAAAACCAGAATAGCAATGGCAAGAAAGGTGGTGGAAAGCCAGAAATGCTTGCAGGTTCAAGATAGCAGAAACAAGATATTTGCATCAAGTTGGCGGTATACGGAATCTGAGGGGCTTCTAAATATGCAACCCACATGAAATGCTTGTTTATAATTGTTAAATTTCCTTCAATGAATACCATTCTTTTACATAAGACTCCTTGTTTTAAACTCTAAATGGTGTTGTGGTAATCAAAGGTATACTTAGGAAAACAACTCATTGTGTGGCAGGTTTTGTGTATCTAAGAATACCTTTGAATATCATTCCTTTTGTGACAGCAGAATCTGCTGCACAGTGCCAGAAAGTGATGTGCCGGCTAATCGGGAGGACAGAGCATCGGATGCGCGGGTGGAAACGGAAATATAGTAACAAAAGGGAAAGGAAAAGGAGTCGGAAGAACAAGGAGGGACGTTGAGCGCCACAAACTTTGATTTAGCCCCCACAGTTTGAAAGGGGAGGAACAGTCAAACACAAACAAAAAGGGAAAAAAAGAAAAAAAAATTAAATCGAAAATACTCGTATAATAAACCCCAATATAACTAAAAATAATTATGCACTGTAACAAAATTTGTAACTGAGGAAAATGAATGAAAAAAATAATACCTATTAACAATGTTTAAACTAAAACGAACTTGATTGACATATAAAATTTATGTCGATCCTCCCAGCGGGAGTTTCACTACCACTTTAATAAATTTAGTAGTAACTACTAAAAAAGGAGACGAAAAATCATAATAGTGAACTAGTGAAGCAGTACTACAATACGGTGGTAGTGGTCTCGCCAAGAATTACTCCATAAACCCCAACTGCATTGGAGGACAATATGTAGTCCTACAATACCTACAAAGATTATCCAAAACACAACAAAAAGTTATTATAATCTGAAAATCGAGTTAGAGCTCTAAACAAAAGTTATATTTTTGTTATCCTTTTATCCCGCAACACAACTAACGATTAAAAAAGAATGACTTCTTATTTACTTTTGCGAGTCACTCCGCCGTATAGAATTTAAAGAAATAGCAAGTTATTAATAAATTAGTAATAAAGAAAAGTAGTGGTACAACTTCCTACCTGAGGATAACAAATCAGTAAATTAACTCTAAAAAAAAAAAGATTATACTAATTAATGGATGAAATTCAATGTTTAAATTAAACAAAATTTATATTACACCAAAATAAAATATCTTATAGTAAGCGATAGTGAAATTTATATTACACAAAGAGAACTCTGTATATTAATTAATATTGAAATTTATATTGCAACAAAATCTACTACTCATTAGCGAGTTGCCCTGTATATATCTATATGTACTCAGGACAGTAGTTACAGTACTTATCAGTAGTTCCAATCACAGATCACCCACGTTATAAAATTGAAAACAGTAGACGCTATATACGCCATCTTTTAACTAATAGGAACATTATTATTCCAAATTTCTATAATCTGCATTCATATATCTACTTAAAAATGGTGTGCATCCAGAATAACCATTTTGTATTTTTTAATTAATTAATATTTCCAAGTTTCCATATTAAATGACCGTACTGTATAAACAAGGATAGTAACAAATTTAAAAAAATATACCGCCATCACCTTATCAGTATGGACGTTTTGTTGCTAATCTAAATTTCATGAGAAATGGCAGATGCCAAATTAAATTAGAAACAGATATCCATTGTGATGAACGACTACAATTTTTTTTCAATTTTACAAGCCATAAAATGGTAAATGAATCACATTCTTGGGACATTTTCCAATTTAGACATAAACAAAAGGATGAGAAACTTATCTGTATTGTTCGTAAATCCATTAAATTATACATTTGAATATTGTCATTCGAGAAATCTATTATACAAAATGCTATTAAGAACCTAAGGTAAATGTGCAATATATTAACAAATGTGTTAAACAAACTTTAACATATTATAAGTTTTTGAACGAATAAGTTCAAAGGTAAATATGTAATTAAAAATTATTATTAATTTTATTAAATACATAAATAAAAAGTTTACCTCGAGTAGGATTTGAACCTACTAGCTGTACTATGCTAGAATACGCTAACCAACTGCGCCATCAAGGTTCAAGCCAATCGATGTAAATTTTGTCTTTATGTATGTAGAACTGATGTAAATTCTAAATATAATGAGATTACAATCAAATTACTTATATTAAGGGAATGTGAGCCTGCAATATCGCAAGGATTCACACATACCAAAGTAATTCAACTAATATTAAATTATTATATTTAGAATTTACATCAGTTCTACATAAATAAAGACAAAATTTACATCGATTGCTTGAACCTTGATGAAGTACGTACTAGTAAAGTAAAGGTCGAGGTTCAAATCCTACTCGAGGTAAACTTTATTTATGTATTTAATAAAATTAATAATAATTTTTAAGTAAACTTTAACATAAACTTAATTTTTTTATGGTTACATTATGGAACTCCATAATTATTAAAATAAATGAATCAGTGGAATGACTTGCTATTTTAATAACATAACTTAAAGTAGTCTACACCCAAATGTTTACCAGACTTCCACTTCAACAAGAAATGTTTTAACCAATTAATATACATAAGGTTTCTTAGCATATACATATACAATACAAATACTAATACATATCAGTCTATATATCACTTAAATACTAGTACATTCTATCCCGGCCATCATAATGTAATAATAATAATAATTTGTTTATTTTACTACATAATTACTAAATCTGACAATATTATCGTTTTCACATTTTTAAATATTTTTTAAATGCCAACTCTGTTAAGCTATCTAAATTTCGATAACTTAATACTTTACCACTTAAAATATTATTGATTATTTTAATATAATAAAACAAACATACATTTAAAGTTATTTTAAAGAAATATCCATTATTTACATTTTTATGAGTGTTATAAAACAAAGTTTTCGCATTTATATTGCACTCTGTTCTTGATGCACGCCTTAAAATTATATTTTGTAATTACTTGTGGTAACACTGAGAATATTTTATTTGACAATTTATCAAAATAGTCAATTGCATTAATTGAAGGCTGAAAGAGGTAACAACCCTCATACATTCTTAATCTTATTAAATGGTTTGGCTCTATTTCAGTTGGCGCCTCCATTTGCATTTTACAATTGCTACATTGAATATGCTCATAAATTTTTTTAATGACAAATCCAGCAACATATGCAGAAGCTGTATCGTG
Source organism: Vesta saturnalis (assembly GCA_036346205.1). Taxonomy (NCBI): domain Eukaryota; kingdom Metazoa; phylum Arthropoda; class Insecta; order Coleoptera; family Lampyridae; genus Vesta; species Vesta saturnalis. Next base: position 3,397,984 of record JARFJB010001949.1, on the reverse strand, counting down.
TAAAGCGTTAAGTGAAACCCTTACTTCGGAAAATGGTTGATAGATGGGAGATCTTACAAGTGGTAAAGTTTGTTGATGATCCACCTTTTGTGTGACAAACAATTTGAGAGTCGTTAAAGCACCTACTGAATCATCTTTCTCACAATTTGTTCCATGGGTATGGGAGGAAACCAAATTATTGATAAGAAAAGATTTACTTGAACTTATAAAAGAACAGCAGGTGGGATTTGTATTGTGTACTCCATGCCTTCTTATACAGGAGAAAAAATTTTCAAGGGGATCTTGATTAAAATCTCTGGGCGCAATAAACTTGAAACCCCTCACTATTTTTCCCATAAGTATATGAAGCTTTGAAGCGTTACAATCCAATTAGAGAGAGATAGTGGACGATTTGTTTTGGGATTAACGAAACTCATGGAGTTAATAATAGGAATGGCGCTTTGCCAAAATTTTATATGGTTTAACTTGAATGTTACCACACATCACAGCTTCTGCATTGGGTTACATAATGTATGCCCATTTACACTGTCAAATAACTCATCAAAGAATAGCAGCAGATCGGCAGTATCAAGTGCTGCAGGATCAAGGTAATCAGGATGATGAGAGCTACTTTCAAATGACTGAGTATATTTAGCCTTCAGTCTAATTGCTACAGCAACAGTAAAACTGAACACCTGCGCACAATGTTTCACTTCCATCTTCCTTATTTTTTCAGGAAAGACATGTTCATTGGTTAGCTTGGAAAACATACTAAATTTTCCTTCAAGTTTGTCTAATTTATACGTATTTACAATGTGCTTCCAAGATGCCACTTTTTTCTTTCCCTCATGTAAAAGTGAGGTCGTTTGTTAAAAGTACATTTCTAACCCCTTTTAATAAATGGGGACAATCAAAAATGTGTACAATTTCTTTATTATCTATAACATATCCTTGAAATCTATTTTCTGCATTATTTCTAAGACAATATTCATTGGTCTGAGTTAGTAGATGTTTAATTGCAGCTGAGTTTGTAGCACCCTGGTCGCTTACTGTTGCCACAACAGTTAGTCCCATTTTAACACCTTCGCTGCGGGAGCAAAAATGAGTACCTTCTTGTTGACTGCGATACATACCGCCGGGGTACAGTAGGGAGTAATTATTTTTAAGCGATACATATCCCCGGAGATATGTAGACAATTTGTGAATTAGGTTCATCTGTACGAAGTTTCATCAATTAGACGATAGTTTTGGTGCAAAGATCTGTAAGAACATACTTCAATCCACACCAGGTTCACTCAGGAGATTTCCCTGAGAATCAAAACCGCACAAGAATGGGACAACTGTTTTGGGAGAATTTTAATTGAAAAATACATTGTTCAACAGAATAAAAAGTAAGCAATTTTTACGTATGTGCTTGATTAAAGCACGGGAGGCAATATTTTGTAACAGCCACAGCATGGTTTCTTTTTCTTTCTCCCTGGACCTTCAGGCTTAACAAAAGCGTGTTTCCTCTTTTTGGCTAAAATTGCCTTTTTATCAAACCACTGCATGATTTTGATTTTTTTTCTCTCTTTTCCAAAAACTTGACCTTTCTTCATTTTTATTGTAAAATATTTTAGCACTCCTTTTCTATTATTTCTCAAAGTCCCATAGTATATTAAAAATTATTATTAATTTTATTAAATACATAAATAAAAAGTTTACCTCGAGTAGGATTTGAACCTACGACCTGTACTTTGCTACTTATTCGTTCATAACAAAAACTTATAATAATCCCACAGTATAGTTTTTCAACCAAGGGAATTCCAGAATAAAAATTGTCGGCAAACAAGATTCTACCCTCTTTTGGATATACCGGCTCTAACAGCTGTAAAACGATTGAAGGTGCATGTCCTAAATCGGCTTGTGTGTTCCCTTTACCAGTGTAAACCTTTAGATTATAAGTATATCCAGCATTTGTACATAATTTATAGAGTTTGACTCCATATTTATGGGTTTTATTTGGAATATATTGTCGAAAATGTAGTCTTCCTGTAAATGGTACCATTGATTTGTCTATTACTAGAATTCGTCCTGGATGCAGAAGTTTTTGGTAATTTTTGAGCAAGAGAGAAATAATTTTCTGAATTTTATTTAGTCTGTCATTACAATCTGCGTTTTCATTGTCGGCAAAGTGAAGAAATTTTAGTAGCAAAAGATACCTATCTCTTGTTAAAACAGAAGAAATGAATTGATTATGATATAAAGGTTCTTTTGACCAGTATAAATTTATAGAGGGTACTTGAGCTAAGCCCATTGCAAGTGTTGTTCACAAAAATTTTCGAATTTCGATACTGTTTGTGTTCGTCCAGGATTTCATTCGCGATTTATTCGAATAACGTTTGTTAAGCTGCTGGCTGGCATAGAGATTTGTTTCATTTACAATTAAATTAATTACTTCATCATTTATAAACTGATTAAAAATGTCTATGGGTTTCTTCACTGTCAAACTATTGACTTCAGGATCAAGCGTGCACTGTTCATCAAAGAAATAAAAATTTATGGAATCACTTAATATATCTTCCCACGAGTCACTTTCAGTATTACTAGGCGATGTAGTACCACTGGAAATGTCGATATTCGTATCAGTAAAGTCACTATCTAATAATATTTTTGATATTTCTTCCTCTATGTCACTAAAATTAAAATCGACCAAAAGATAACGTTTTTATAGATTTCGCACCTCAGTAACATTTTGCTGTAAACGACTACCGTAAAACGAACAAGTGCCTTGCATATCGCCGGCGGCATGTAACGCAGTTAAGGTGTTAAATATGTTTTATTAATAGTTTAATGATTATAACTAAATCTACAGTTTCCATGGAATATTCACAGAAACAGAAACAAATGGGTTGTTTCCACTTTCTGCGAATTCCTTTGCATGGTCAGCAAATGAAGACCGCCGATCCCTACCACCCAAGTCCACAAAGCCCTCAATAAAATCATTTTTAGCATTATAATGAACACCAGGTTGTAGAGATATCTCATCAAACATTAGTATGTAGTATCTATCCAGTGTTTTCATTTTCTTTACAATTTGCTCTAAATGATCAAAAATGTGCAAATTTAAACCACAATACAGAGGTATTTGCATTAATATTTTTTTTCGAGTTCTAGGTGATGGTAGGCTAAAAAAGTTTGATGCTAAAAATCTGTACAACTTAGGACCTTGCTTAAAAGCAGAGAGTGCAAAAATTTTGTCATCTAAAGAAAACCTTCTACCTTTGTATTTCAATTTCTGATCTCTTATTTGATTTAAAATAAAATTAAATGTTGGTTGGTTAACATACTTTAAAAGATAATTCAAGCTTTTGTTGTTTTCGAGAGCGGTATACTTTGCTTTTAAACTGGCATTTCTGATTTGCAGTTGATTTCCTCTCCTTTTGTAATATTTAAGCAAACACATCTGTTGTCGGCAGTTTGCTTCAATTCGTACATACATCTGTGGTTTATTTCTTTTTGGAGTACCTACAATAAAAACTGTAATTAATATTAAGAAAACCGTACTAAAGAGTTTCATGTAGCTTAAAACTTATTATTATGGCTAACGTAAATACCTACATTATTGTGCCAAACGATACTATATTAATCATTATTACTTTCATGCCACATACATACTTGTAATAAGTGTAGATCGGGTGTCGGAACTAATAGAATAGGACGGATGTCCACATCCATTGCAAATTCATGACAAAGTATGGCACTACTAGTAGCCGTTTCAGACGAAAAAATATATTTCTTTGTATAGGCAGATAGGTCTTAACAAGTGACATAACTGAACCAACATGTGGGTCAAGAGAAGCTGATGGGCTTGCTATAGCTTCTACAAAACAATATTAAATTAGTATGTACATTACTTAATTTGTATTGGTGCATGTTGCCTTATTTTGGTAAATACCTACCTCGAACTTTTTCAGGTGTTGTAAATGGATGAAGTAGATGTGAGGTGAACATAAAAATATTCTTCTCTAACATAAACTGCAACAAAATAATAGAAACACAATTTATATTTTAAACTGCTTTACTTAATTAGAAACTTACAAGGTAAATTTAGGGTGGGTAATGCACCACATGCCAATCTATTATTTGAAGTGCACCTATCGTCAAACTGTGCTTTACATATTTTATACCAGCTCAGGCTTTCTTGTTTTAATATAAATAATTTCTCATTGGCAATTCTTTCCAACCGCACATTTCTAATTTTTGGAGTGACCGGAATGCTGCACCTGTTAACAAGAGCAAATAATTTCATAATTGTTAAAACTGCAGTAAAGTGTAATTACCTTCTACTATCTGTATCATTACAGTTTGGGACACAACATGATCTACCTTTAGTAGACATTTTAATATATTTAATTTAAATTTTCTATATCCAACTTTTAAACCAATTTACACTAAATGAAATCGGAAATGCAAAATAGGTAACAATGAATGTTACAACTTTACAAGACAAAAGTTTGGTTAGAAAAAAATCTTGTATAACCAAACGAAAGGTTCAAATCCATGGTAGCATGGTTGAAAGCTATAATTATTTCTATTAAATGCGCCTATTAGTTCACAGATGGCAGCACATTCAGACTATGAAATACTTATATAAAGAGAAACCTCGTTCCAACAGACAACCGAGCTGGTAGCGTAATGGTGACACAACCTGCTTAGCATTCGGGAGGTAATGGTTTCGATTCCCGTTACCGTCTACCTTGTATGAGGTTTTTCAGGGGGTTTTCCTCATACACATGTAGCGGCATGGTCACTGGGTATATGCACACCATGTGCGGCTACTTAGGCGAATGATGGGGTAGTATTTTCCCCCTCAGAACCCTAACTCCGTTCCTTCCGATCCTATCCTGACCACACCCATCCTTAAGTCCACCATTCATATATACGCAATGTATGTGTGCTGGGAATCCATGATTGTGACTGAGGAGCTTAGGCAAGCTCGAGCAGCCCACCCTCCCTCCGCCCTCCCCTTTGGGGAGGGAATGAAATACGTGGCCTTTTCCTTTTTTCACACTAAAAGAATTCTTATAACCTCAAAAAAATATAACGTTTATGCGATTAATGTGCTACATATCAGTGTTGTTTCTGGAGGTAATTGTGCAATTCTAACACCTACTTGACAATTCACTAAGGTGCTTTATAGATTGAGTGCAAGTTCAAGACCGACCACATGTACGAAGTAAGTAATTATACGGCAGTAGTAGTGAAAATAAATTAAAATGATATGACCTTTTAGCTCCTTCGAGATCTGAAGCTGACGAATGGTAGACTAGTGGTAAAGCAATTCACAGGTGTTCATCAATTGAAGTTTTACTTGTTGAAGTAACCGCTCTCGTTACCACTCGATATGCTTTCATTCTTTTGAAGCAAGAACGTTGGTGGTTAGCAACCCAAAAAAAACTGAGATTTTGGTTGGTTTATTCGTGAATCATATGTGTAACATCCAAAATCTTTGCGATATATCATCTAGAAATTTTTGTAGTAAATTACAAAATTGTATAATATCCCAAATAAAACTTGGTACGAGTTAAAAACTCTGAACATGTGCTTCAAACCTTCACACATGTACTTTGTAAAAGTGAACAGGAAGTATAAAATAAAATTCTTTTCAGTCGGTGAAATTCTGTTTTCTGGTTACTTTTAGTTGCGCCGCGAAAAATGATAAAAGGATTTCCTAATTAAAAGGAAATGTAAACATAATGAAGTTAGCTATCATCTTAATATTGCAATAATATAAACATAATAAATCAAACTGGAAGTTACATGTAAAGTGTGTTGCCTATCTGTTATTGACAAATGTAATAAATAAAATTTGAAGTAACATGTAAAGTGGGTTGCCTATCTATCATTGTAATGGTTTAGCTACTTAGGTTTAATATAATGAAATAGATGAAATTTAGTCGTTACACTTTAGCGCTTCATTTCTATGCGCGGCAGCAATTGCATGATCTGGGTACATATTTTGTGGATTTTGGGAAACTTTTTTCTTTGTCAGTTTTAAGAATCACCCACGTACTACGCAGGTAAAATCAATAAAACCCTACACGTTTTAGTAGTTAAGCTATCATCAGCGGTCGACGAGCACCAAGGAAAGGAAAGGAATTTCTTGTATGTACCATCAGAGTAAAACGCTTCGTTAATTATTTAATGAATGTTTTATGAGTTCTTAACCTAAGGAGGTGTGAGTGAATACTGTAATATTGAGCAAGGAGTGCGACGATGCTGTGTGATGTCACCGTGGTTGTCCACTGTACATACGAATAAATGTGTTAGATAAGCATGTACCGATACAAATGGTGTAATGGTTGGTGACGTAAATGTACGACTTCTGCGGTATGCAGATGACATAGTCTTATGAAGTGACAGTGCTGATGAGCTACAAACTGCTCTGAGGAAGTTTGATACAGTTTGTGAGAGCATGGACCTAAAGGTAAACAAGAACAAAACTAAGATTGTGGTGTTCAATCGGGAAGGTGTAAAGGAGGGTAAAGTATTTACTCTGTAAAATGAAATTGTAGAGCAAGTGGGTGGGCTGGTATATCTGGGTAGAATGTTTACTGCAGATGGTACAATGGAGGGCGAGATTAGACGATGGGTCAATGCTGGAAGGAAAGTGATTAGAAGTATGTGGACGATAATGACAAACGAAATCATAAGCCTAGCTGCGAAACGAGTAATCTATAATGGCGTGTTCGTCCCATCATTACTGTATGAAAGTGAGACATGGGTATGTCAAAAAAAGCACAAAAGAAAAATAAATGCCGTGGGTATGAGATTCCTGAGAAGCGCGTGTGGTAAAACGAGATGGGACAAGATAAAGAACGAGTGACTAATGAAGGAGTGCGGCGAGGAAAAGATGAGCATTTATACTACTATAAAAGTAGTACATTACGTTGGTTTGGTCACATTGAGAGAATGAACAACGCAACATTAACGAAGAAAATATATGTGGGTGAGGTTAGAGGTAAGGCCGTGCCTGGAAGGTCGCGTTAAACTTCGCTGAATGTAATAGAATGCATGATAAAGGAAAGAAAGATAAAGGAGTTTTAAAAATAAAAGGGCATGTCAGAGAGTGTATGAATCTTGCAGAAGCTAGAGAGATATGCAGAGATAGGAAAGCATGGAGAAAGATTGTGAATGAAAAATAAATAAGAGTCAGGGATTGTTTTGCCTACCCCGCAAGGGAATGGCGTGAAGGTTAAGTTAAGTTAAAATCTTACGTACTATTAACCTCTTTAATTATGCATATATTATGTAATACATGGCTAGTGTTAAAATAAAATTAAATGTTGGTTAGTTAACATAATTTAAAAGATAATTCAAGCTTTTGTTGTTTTCGAGATCAGTATACTTTGCTTTTAAACTGGCATTTCTAATTTGCAGTTGATTTACTCTCCTTTTGTAATATTTAAGCAAACGCACCTGTTGTCGACAATTTGCTTCAATTCGTACGTACATCTGTGGTTTATTTCTTTTTGGAGCACCTACTATGAAAACTGTAATTAATATTAAGAAAACCGTACTAAAGAGTTTCATGTAGCTTAAAACTTATTATTATGGCTAACGTGAATCCCTATATTATTGTGCCAAACGATACTATATTAATCATTGTTACTTTCATGCCACATACATACTTGTAATAAGTGTAGGTCCTGGTGTCGGATTTAATAAAATAGGACTTCCATTGCAAATTTATCACAAAGTATGGCACTAGTAGTACCCGTTTCGGACGAAAATATATTTCTTTGTATAGGCAGACAGGTCTTAACAACTGGCATAACTGAACCAATAGGTGAGTCAAGAGAATCTGATGGACTTGCTACAGCTTCTACAAAACAATATTAAGTTAGTACGTGCATTACTTAATTTGTATTGGTGCAAACTGTTGCCTTATATTGGTACCTCGAACTTTTTCAAATATATACCGGGCGCATAGGAAGGTACTCAAAATTACAAAGTTTTTTTCATATTTCTGCTTCTGCGTTCACGACTAGGATTTACACAGGAAAAAGATACGCAGGTAAGGAATCGAGAAAGTCGCCACATAAGTTAAAGTTATTCAATAAAGAGTTCTAAAATAAACATATTTTTGTTGTGTTTCTACTATCAAAAAACATTTTTTTTTACCGAACTCCCAACGCCTAAACCTTTATCCAGTGAGGCGTGAGTTTGCACCTCTGTAGAAGTTCATCCTTTTAATACAATAACACTTTTGATCCCCAACGTATGTTTATCACATTAACAATCATGGTAAAACATGACAGTATCCAACATCCAGAAATCCTTGCTCCACTGTCGTAGTTAAACACAAAGCTTAATTGTAACAAAACCCGTCTCTTTGAAACCAGCATTGGCTCTAACGCAGCGATCAGGCCGTTCACCTTGTGAACTCTCCCATATCGTTAGCCTAATCACGATCTACTGTTCCTCTTGCACACAGGTGATATTTCCACGAGTGTTCCACCAAAACCCTTCGTTGTCCTACCTGTGGTGGAAGCCATAAAGCGTCTACTTGTCCACGCCTAAGTGCACCAAAGTGTGACAGCTGCGGTGAGGATCATGTTGCCTATTTCTAAATCATTCCAAAACCTCTTCCCTCATCTACTTCAGACACGAAAGATAATAATCTCAGTCATCTTCTAATTTCACAGCTGGAAGTAGTCTAGCTGTTTCCTGATCGTAGCGCCCTTTAGTTAAAAACCTACTATCTATTATAATATACATGTACTACTTAGTACAGAAACTAAGCTTGATTTTACCACCTACAAAACCTTCCTACAATTTAGCTCAAACAATTGCTCAAAGGTACTGCACTTATTATTAAAAATTTGTTTTTCACCACTCCTTTTGTTCTTCCGCCACACCTGAAACATCTGTGATGTGTTGCTGGATCACATTTCTGAAATCCCCAAGCAATCGTCTTAGACGATCTTAATGCCCGCCATACTCAATTTGAATACTCCAGTACCAATGGAAATAGCATCCGTGTTTCCCACAACAGCTTAGCTTCGCCTTGACACTGTTCCTATAAGGAACACAAATCCAACCTTTCGTAACTTCTGATTGCCTCAGTAGTGGGCCACATTACATGCACCGAATCAAGTATTCATTACTTGTATCTACAGACTACCACTTAAGTGTCTCCATCGCCTCAGAATACCTTGCTCTTCTAGTCAAAACATCTCCTGGTCTCGTTCCACCTCCTCCTCCAAACATTGTCAGAACGCCAATTGGCATGTATTCAGCGAACATACCTCCAATAAGCTTCTGACGTACGAAATTCATACTATCCACGATATCGATGGAGCAGTCACGGGATTAATTTCCGTTATTACAGAAGCGGCGGTAATCTCCCAGAAGCTCTCGGTCATTACACTGAAAGGAAAGAGGCGAGTATTTTCTAGATCAATGGAAGCCGATCTCAAAACCAAGTGTGTAACCAACTAACGCTTTTATATGGCGTGCAACCAACAAATATACCAAACAATAATGGACCCAACCTAGCTTTAAACACTATGACAGAGCCGGCAAGAAATTATAGCGTAATCCTTGACAAAAATAATCAGTTTTACTCCTCAACGATATCTACGCAAATCCTCACCTACTCCAGACTGAAACTGACACATCCGCACCTCTCTCAGTTGTCCAACACCTAACGACTATTTACAAGTGCCTTTCGATTTCCTATTTCCGGACGGCTTGGAAATCCGCCTTCATTCTTACAATACCAAAAAACCACTATGGTCTGACAAAACCTGCATCCTACAGACCTATCTCCCTCCTAAGCTGCCTAGGGAAATTATTAGAACAAATCCCAGCTTGAAGCCTAAGATACTTTTATAATCTAATAACCTACTACCTGACAGCCAGTTAGGCTTCCGACCAAACAGGACCTACCAAGACCCACTGTAGAAACTTCTAGATATAAAGCAATCCTTTGATTAATCCACAAAATCCAAGCTCTAAGTATTCCCCCCTAATTTATACAGTTCCTTCTTTTGTATAGAATACATAGGACTATACGAGTCAGAAACTGCCAAAGACATGCTCCGTATTCCGGTACACCTCTCTCACTCGCACCTTATATCTAAAGTCCTACAGGAAGCAACCCAAACGCAAACATAGGGATCCACCAGCCATTCCTACACAAAATATCGAAATCCTCCCTGAGGAATTCGAAAACCTCTTCGATAACATCCATTTGTCCTAAGATAAAACAACGACGACCAATGCTAACGACCTACGATAAATATACTGTAACGAATACACCATAAACACACAACATCTAGACAAATAAAATAATATAATATACTTTGTAATCCTTCTTCTTTTTTTTTGGACCACAAAACATCATGCCCTATATTGTATGCACTTAAATACAATACACAAAACAATCCAACCACACTAACATTATGTCCAGGACTGAAGAGAAATCACATTCTGAAACAGTCTGCAGAAATAAGCAGCAATAATCAATAAGTAAGTTTCTAAAAAATAAACATAATAAATTAAAACAAAACTCTCCATTTACTTTTAAAAATTAGGTAATGATTTTATCAGACAAAAAATGCCTTTTTCCATCTTATGCCCTCTTTTGTGTACAAATTAGTTATCAAAACAATGAAGAATAAAAGTTCTGTGTTTAATTGTCCAAAACTGAGAACCTGTAAATAATATTGTGAAATTCTTAAACGTACCTCCGAAATTATTATCTTCAAGACAGTTCATCACTTTTCAAATCGTTTCACAGTTAGATTGATAACCACCGCAGTAGCAATTATTCTATCAATAAATCACGCAGTTAACAAATCATACACTTCACGGTACAAGCGATGAAGGTGATAAATTAGAAGTTCCGGAATACAAAAGCATTTGATTAAGTTTGGCATAAGTGTTTACTTGCTAAACTCACCTTGTTTGGGTTAACTGTTACGCTCATCAACTAGGTTTCCAGTTTCCTTGATAAAAGACAAATACGTATCGTAGTCGATGGCTTCTTTTCAAAAGCAGTTTGCATTGGGATACGGAACTTTCGTCTCCCACATTTCGTTCCCCACATTTCGTCCCTGCACAGTTTGTCCCCAGACAATTTCTTCCCCGCACAATTCATCTCCACACATTTCGTCCCTACACATTTCGTCCCCGAAAGCTTGTGTAATAAGGAGGGTAATGAATAGACATCGGGAAATATGTTATAACATAAGAACATATGGAATAACATATTTATGGCTTTTTTTTTACTGATATTGCATATTTGCAATACTTTTGCGCAATAAAGCATATTTTGGCAAATTGACTAAGAAATCAATACTCTATACTGACAAGAAGATGTATAATAATCTTGCTCCCTTAATAAAATCATTATCCAATCAGAAAATCATAAAAATAGATCTAAAATATTTGAAATCTAGAAACAACTATCATTAAGGGATTATCAGATTAAAGCTTAAGTTGTAAAAGGTAAAAACATTTTTTTTTATTAACACTTTTTGGAAAATTTGCCAAAATATGCTTTATTGCGCAAAAGTATTGCAAATATGCAGTAACAGTAAAAAAAGCCACAAATATGTTCTTCCATATGTTCTTATGTTATAACATATTTCCCGAGGTCTATTCATTACCCTCCTTATTACACAAGCTTTCGGGGACGAAATGTGCGGGGACGAAATTGTCTGGGGACGAAATGTGTGGAGACGAAATGTGCGGGGACGAAATTGTCTGGGGACAAAATGTGCAGGGACGAAATGTGGGGGACGAAATGTGGGAGACGAAATGTGGGAGACGAAATGTGGGAGACGAAAGTTCCGCAAATCGTTTGCATTAACGCGGGCGTGTCACAGGAATCAGTTATAGCATTTACGCTTTTCCTGCCATACATAAATGATCTTATTTCTTCAACGACTAACTTTACTGATGACAGCACTCTTCATTGTAGTTCATCTCAGTTTACCCATAACGGTAATTCACCTTCTATCTCAAATCAAGATATTGGAAATGACTGTATCTTCAAATGTACCATGGGTTGACCGTCTTCTGTCAGCTACTAAAGCATATGTTCGTAAAATAAGTTTTTTGTACAGATCTAAGCAGTACCTTACCACCTGACAACTCTTTCTGCAATAAAAGGCCCAAATCCGACGCCATCTAGAATAAAACTCTCGCCTCTGGGTTGGTGCAACGCAACACGCTTTCCATACCGTTGATCGTATTCAAAGAATAATCTTAACCTTTTGACATACAGTCCCTTAAGTATAGAAGAGTCGTTTCAATTCCTTCTTTGTACTGACTATCGGTATTACAATGGCTGTTGTGGTTCTAAATTACATTCCTTGATACCATTTCGGGCCACCTTTGCTAGGAATACTCGGTTTGTTCAGTCACATTATCAATATGCAGTACAAATCTCCACTTGTGGTACCAAACGGGCACCATCAATATTCTTCTACACGGCTTCTAAACTCTGGAACGATCTTCTTAGTTCCTGTTTTCCTCTCACTTATGTTACGAAAACATTTAATGCATTAATACATAGGCATCTTTTGGCAATTAAATATCCCCCGATCATCCTCCTGTGTACTTTAGCGCGTTAGGATAAACTTAGAATGTTCAGGGCCACAATTATTTAAAAAAAGCAATGAAAACATGAGTAGAGAAAATATTATAGTCGAACGGGACACTATTATATGGTACTTGAAGCTCTTATTTTTATTACTTTCTGCGATATCCCAATTTTTCTTTTTAGACCAATATTTTTGCAGAAGTTGCGTCCTAAACTTTGTCTGTATTTGTATTATATTATAAGACGAGCGTAGTTGCAGAAGAAGTGAATGATTCACATTAGGTACAAAATCAATGGTTGCCGAAATGAAGTTTGTTGTAAATTAAAAAGTCAGGGGCGTTTGAAGAATCGAAATGTGTGGGGCTGGTCAGTGTAGCTGATATTTAGTCTCGTTCAGTAGATTCTTCGGAGTCTAAATCTGTCTATCATCTGCGGGGGCATGAACAAATATGTCACATCTCTCAGGCAGCTACAGTTTAGGAACGTAACCTTCAACTGCGTTTTATTTCTTATTTCTTCCTCATTATTATACTATTGTATAATATCGGTAAACCTGAACTGCACCAAAAATCAATTACTAATGAATTGAACCACCGCGCTTTAATGACATTTAAACGATTTTGTGTAATGTAGGTATAATGTGAATATATTACATATGTATGTTACGGTCAGTGCTCGTAATTGGTGAATGTACACATTTACCGGGAAATGTACACATGCTCCTTCTGTTAGGTTACAGTAGTTTTATTTATCTAATCTAAACTAGTTTTTTACACATACAATAAACTTTCGTTGAAATTTTGAGTATTTATTTATTTTTGGTGCAGTTCATGTAAGGAATTAAGCCCCTATTTCAGCCTGGGCGCAGTTCACATTACCTAATTTACGGACTTAATTGTCTCGAAAGATGACAGATTAAGTTGGGTGCAATTCATGTGCGGGAGTAACTATACTAGATAATACATCAACGGGAACAGTTTTATGTGCATATTCTAAGCAATAAGTAGCAATGGGAATAACTCACACTTACATGTTTGCTAAAGAGAGCTTTTTTAAAAGTTCTACGAAAGACAACAGTGGTTGTAGAAAAGGTAAATTATTGCACATTTATGTATAAAAGCAGTAGGTGACTAAATGAAGTTTGTTGTAAATTCAAAACACAAGGCTGGTTGAAGAAGCAAATTGCTTGGTCGTGGAATCTTACAGCATAAAACTGTATATTTAGCCTCTTTGGGCAGAACTGTCAAAATTTACCCACTCGGTCAGTACATTAGTAGGTAAGATTGGAGAATTCTGGAACACAATTTCAAGCACTCACATTCCAAGGTTCCGCAGTACTAAGGTTGGTTCATTGGCACTATTGAAACGTGCATTTTCTTAATCTATTCATCCTACCTTTACCAAAACCCTTGCACACTGTACCTACTCCACTTTTTATAAACAGTGACCATTATTGCTTATATACTTAGGTACAATTATAATACATTTTAGGGCAAACACTTTTTGTCCCAAACTTTGAAAATCCGGTCACGTTCCATTTTCCAGAATCAAGTTATGTTCACTTTCTCATGTTGTTCCATTTTGTTGACATTAGGTTACATAAAAAACTAAATTTCCAATATTTGTATATAATTTGAGTAGAAAATTACAATGTAATTAGAAAATGATAATATAGTACAGCAATGTTAATAATAGTTTAGTCAAAGAATTTCTTGTAAATAATCGAAAAATTAGCCACATTTCTATATACTCAAAATTTGGATAACCACCAAGAATTTTGTTGACTGCTGTTATTGTATACTATCATTCTAATGGTCCCCATCACCAAGATGTTGTTCTTGGAAAGCACGATTTATAATGCGATTGTAGTCTAATGGCTCAACATGAAACCTGGCATTTATAGCATCTACATCATCCACATTTTGGAAATCGTGCTCTAAACCGCCCATTTCTGCAAAGCGTCTTGAAATTTGTCCAAATAGAATGTGTTCTATAATTCCAGTCACAAGTATAATTAAAACTGAAAATAAATACATGTTAGAATATAAAAAATAATGCTATCCAATAGTTACGTAAGACGACAGATGGATATATTCGATAAAATTCAATTAATGCATCTGTGAATATTATCATTGGCGTCCACATGTTTAGCTGGAATTAAACATTAAATTAACATATAGTCATTTAAAAGTAAACTTACATTAAGATAACTATTTAAATACAAAATTGGAAAGTGTTAAGTTAGGTTAAAACGTACAAAATTTTCGTTATTCACTAATCAGACGTTTGGGGGCGCTACTTTACTATAACCATAGCAATGGAGTCAATAGAAATACTTTCATTATTTTTTTAGTAACCATGTTCAACACGTATCCTTTAAAATTGTATCACATTCCCATGAATATCACAATAATATATTGATCTCTTACTTATAAATTAATATAAATATATTAAAACAAATCATATCTATAAACTAGTATTTAAGAAATGTGTTTTCAGATGGCACTGTTTGGTTGACTTGCGAATACCAACATAAAATATCGCAGCTCGATATATTTAATTTAATACCTACACTTATTTTTTATTTCGTTCCAATTAATGATTATACTAGCACCGTGAAATCATATACAACTCTCATTTTTATCTCTATTTAAAATATTCTCCTGTACACGTTAACAAAATAGACAAGTTATCTTAACTAAATTCATATATTGAAGATCAAGGTCATTCCATTGTTATAAAAAAATGGGGTCATGTTTTAGAACTTTGTAACATAACAATTAGAAATACCATAGCAAAAAAATATTATCTGATTAAAATGGTTAAATAATGGGGAAAAGACCACTGTTAAGACACCAACGAATGGCAGCAGCAGAAAAATACGAATGCACCCGAATAACCATAGGCGTACATGCGTTGGTAATATAATTAAGGGGTTAAAGTGATGTGGATGACAATGGCGTTACACATTTCAAACAATTCTGTATTAACGTACAGCAATTTAGGATAAAACACCCTTTACAGAGAAAATTTTTCGGTCTTCTGACTTGTTTCACATTTCCCTTTTTAGCGCGTACATCAAGCGTCATCGACTTGGAATGCAGTTCTGGGGTACATTTAGAGTATAACACCCTTTAAGGAACAAAAATTGTTGCGCCCTTCTAACCAACCGTTTTACATTTTCTTTTTTAGGGTAAATATCTATTAGCATATACTACAGGTACACCAAGCACCGCCGACTTAGAATGCTGTTTTGGGGTTCATTTAGGGTAATACATCATTTACTACAAAAATCAATGCACCCTTGCTACCTATCTTTTACATTATGCTTAATAGAGCAATTCTCTAGTAGCTTATACTACATGTACACCAAACACCGTTGGCTTAGAATACCGTTCTGTGATTCACTTAGGATAAATGCCCTTTACAGAAACAAAATTATTGCGCCCTTTTGACCAACCGTTTCACAGTTTCCTTTTTAGGGAAATTTTTCAGTAGCATATACTGCATGTACAGCAAGCCCGTCGACTTAGCCTGCCCTTCTAGGGTTTATTTAGGGTAGAACAGTACTCTAAATCGAGGGTGCTTGTTATGCATGTAGTATATGCTACTAGAGAATTGCCCTAGAAAGGAAAATGTAAACGGTAGAAAGGAAAATGTGAAATGGAAGATCAGAAGGGCGCAATGATCCTAGAACGGCATTCTTAGTCGATGGCGCTTGGCATATATGTAGTATATGGAGAACTACCATAGTAACAAAAATGTGAAACGGTAGTGTCATGGGTCCAAGATTTTAACAAAGATTTGCTGATAATTTTCGATATTAAAAACTGTTTATCACCGTACATCCCAAATTATTACTACTAAACACATTAAAATGGATAAAGTTCGATTATCCCTTTTACTTACAAAAATAATTAATTGTTAACATAAGAAGCTAAAATGAACCTAAAAGATAATCGTACTTGCTGTATCTGTTATACAAAATCTGACTGTCTGGCTGTCTGGCTGTCTGTCTGCCTGAATGTCTGTCTGTCTGTCTGTCTATCTATCTATCTATCTATCTATCTACCTATCTATCTATCTATCTATCTATCTATCTATCTATCTATCTATCTATCTATCTATCTATCTATCTATCTATCTATCTATCTATCTATCAATCTATCTATCTATCTATCTATCTATCTATCTATCCTATCTATCTATCTATCTATCTATCTATCTATCTATCTATCTATCTATCTATCTATCTATCTATCTATCTATCTATCTATCTATCTATCTATCTATCTATCTATCTATCTATCTATCTATCTATCTATCTATCTATCTATCTATCTATCTATCTATCTATCTATCTATCTATCTATCTATCTATCTATCTATCAACTATCTATCTATCTATCTATCTATCTATCTATCTATCTATCTATCTATCTATCTATCTATCTATCATCTATCTATCTATCTATCTATCATCATCTATCTATCTATCTATCTATCTATCTATCTGTCTATCTATCTATCTATCTATCTTCATCTATCTATCTATCTATCTATCTATCTATCTATCTATCTATCTATCTATCTATCTATCTATCTATATATCTCATCTATCATCTATCTATCTATCCATCTCATCTATCTATCTATCTATCTATCTTCTATCTTCTATCTATCTATCTCATCTATCTATCTATCTATCTATCTATCTATCTATCTATCATCATCTATCATCATCTATCTATCTCATCTATCTATCTATCTATCCTATCTATCTATCTATCTATCTATCTCATCTATCCATCATCTATCTATCTATCTATCTATCTATCTCATCTATCTATCTTCATCTATCCTATCTATCTATCTATCTATCTATCTATCTATCTATCTATCTATCATCTATCATCTATCTATCTATCTATCTATCCATCATCTATCTATCTATCTATCATCTATCTATCTATCATCATCATCTATCTATCTCATCTCATCTATCATCTATCTATCTATCTCATCTATCTGATCCATCTATCTATCTATCTATCTATCATCATCTATCTATCTCATCTTCATCTCATCTATCTATCTATCTATCCTATCATCATCTATCTATCTATCTATCATCATCTATCTATCCATCCATCATCTATCTATCTATCATCCATCCATCATCTATCTATCTATCATCTATCATCTATCTATCTATCATCATCTCATCTATCTATCATCTCGTCTCTATCTATCATCTACTCTCATCATCATCATCCATCTCATCTTCATCATCTTCATCGTCTATCTCATCTATCATCCATCCATCTATCATCTATCCATCTTCATCTATCCATCTATCATCCATCCATCATCATCATCATCCATCATCCATCCATCTCTATCATCT
>JARFJB010001949.1:3067500-3375000 GCA_036346205.1 Vesta saturnalis | reverse complement strand
TGGTATGAAGTATAGCTCCCGGTGTAATAGTAAGAGAAAGGGTTCAGAATTAATTAATACCTTAAGAAATAAATTACCCGTGGAGTTGCATATACCTGGGTACAGATTCTGCGGACCAGGCACTTGGTTACAAGAACGATTAGCTCGTGGTGATAGGGGTATTAACGAATTGGACGAAGCGTGTAAAGAACACGATATTGCATACTCCCATTCCAACGATCTAAGACAGCGCCACATATCCGATAAGACTTTACAACAAAAGGCTTGGAATAGATTTCTTTCCACAAACGCCTCCTTTGGAGAGAGGGCTGCAGCATTAACCATAGCCGGTGTAATGAAAGTAAAACGGACAATGGGAATGGGAAGCAAACCACGAGCAGGAAAAAGGAGAGTGGGAATGGGAAGCAAATTGCGACGAAGAAGGCGTGCTTCTAGAAACAGAGCAATTTCGTTTAACAAAGCAATGCTTTTAGCAAGACGTGTTGGTGGTAAACTTCGATCATCTTTAAGAGCCACAATACAACAAGCCTTAAGCGCTCTGAAACACAAAACAATTATGATGCCCAAGAACAGAATATTACCAATACCAAAACCTGGTGGATCTATACCTCTTATTTTCCTCTTTGCAGCATTAGGAGCTTTAGGTTCTTTATGTGGAGGTGCTGCTGCAGTGGCGAAGGCAGTTACTGACGCAAAATCCGCGACAAAAACGTTAGAAGAAACCAAACGACACAATCAAGCAATGGATATAGCAGCCTTAAGAAAGGGTTTATATATAAAACCATATAAACGAGGTTTAGGCTTATATTTACAACCGTATGCAAAAAACTCCAACTGAAGCTACCACACCACGCCTTAAGTAATATTGAGCTATCAAAGTTGTTGAGCAATTAAAGATCCCCTACTTTAGAGAAATATATGCGAGATAATTTACCTACACGGATCCATACAAATGAATGTGGTATCGTAAATCTGGACGATCAAAATAACAAGGGAACACACTGGACAGCTTATATCAAGCGTAATAGACATTACATATTTTGATAGCATAGAGCATATTAAACCACCCTTTGAATCACTCCACTATTTTAAAAGTGATGGTAGCAAAACATAATTGATTATAACTTTACCAAGGTGCAACACTTAAACTCAAACAACTGTGGTCATTTGGTTCTACGATTTTTATATCACTGTTCGTTTTGATTTACAGTAGTCGTTACGTCGTCATAATGTCGTACACATTTACATTTACCGGTAAAACTCTATCTTGCAAGCCACCTTTAATCCACCGATTTTTTTTGATAATGAGGCGGAATATGTAATGGGGCAGACTAGTTTTGAATCTTCCTATACTATACAAAACGTTACTTCAAAGAATAACAAACTTGTATTTGGAAAAGAGAGAATTACAGTACCACCAGGATCATACGAAATTACGGATTTGAATAAATATATTAACGAGCCAGTGAAGGAATTAAGAGGATATATTACTTTAGGAGCGAATAATAATACTATGAAGGCAAATATGAAAGCAACCCATGACATTAACTTCAATGTAGAAAATTCGATTGGACCTATGCTGGGATTTAACAAGACTGTTTGCCAAGGTAAAAAAGTGCATAACTGATAATCCTATAAGCATTATCAAAATTAAGTCCTTAATTATCGAGTGTAATATAACAAATGGCAGTTTGAAAAATGGTAGGTCATCACACGTAATTCATCAATTCTTCCCCAGTGTGCCAGCTGGATATAAAATAATTGAATCCCCTCAACATGTCATCTCTTTACCTATCAATACATCTACCATTTCAACAATAACACTTAAAATAGTAGGATAGGATTACATTTAAGGAAAATATGGTGAAGCGGTATAATACATGTGCATGTAACCAGAGCAAGGTGAACTATAAGAGATTGAAGCGTGGAAACGCAAAAGTCAATAACCGTTTAGCAATCGAAGCATTGACAGCGCAGAACAAAGCATTCTTGGAAAGTCTCGGTTTTACAGTACTACAATGAGTGTATTAAACGTTAACGAAAAAGTTGGCGTTGATAATGCAATAGTAAATTCCGAACTCCTCTCCATCAGCCATATACTACGACATTTGGAAACAATGACGAAATCAGGATACCCATTTAAGAAGACATATGCACTTTACCATCAGAAAGCTATGTCTACGTAGAGGGAATATTGTTGAAGCAGGATGATACTGTGTCTAACACAGCGCGGTTTGTTAATAATGGTATCGCATTCTTATTCAGTGAAATTCGATATGAAATGAATGGAATAGTAGTAGATTCCGTAACTAAAGTAGGATTAACGTCGACAATAAAAGGATTTGTATTATTGACGTCTAATGATCTCGCTCATTATGAAAATGCGGATTGGTTTCCTACCTCAAACAGCACACTAACAAATGCACAAGGCTATTTTAATGTTTGTGTATGTATGTATGTATGTAACCTACTACTCGGCTTTGCTAAAGACTACAATAAGGTGATTTTGAACATAAGACAAGAACTGGTTTTAATTCGCAGTAATACTGATAACGACGCAGTAATTACAACTGCTGATGAAGCATTAAAAGTTAACATAGATAAAATATATTGGAAAGTTCCACATATCATTCCAGCATTAGCGGAGAAATTGGCATTAACCAAGTACATTGATAAAAATGTAAATACTCCAGTCGCATTTAGAAGTTGGGAAACTCACATATATCCCGCCGTTCCAGCAACAGATAAATAGATAAAATAGATACATTATTATAGGATTTCAAACTGGACGAGAGAATAATGTTCTGCAAAATATGAGCAGATTCGATAAATGTGCATTAAATAATATTCGGGTGTTTTTTAATACGGACCGTTACCCGTATGACAATTTAGACGTTAATTATGATAACAATTGCTTTGCTACGTTGTATGAAATGTTTGCTAAATTTTAAATGTCGTATTATCAAAGGGATGGTCAACCATTACTCACACCTACGCAATTTACGTCAGCTGCACCATTGATAGTGGTAGATTTCTCAAATCAAAAAGAGGCATTACCCTCGTGTAGAATTCGAAACATTAGCCAACATACCCGCCAATACGACCGCATACTGTGTTATACTCCATGACCGTTTAGTTACGTACAACGTGTTAACCAAGGCAGTACGACAATTGTAATACAATGCCCGTCATGGTTGATGTACAAGGGTTGGATGTGTCATGTTCATCAACATTATTCCACATATGGGCATACACATCATCAGTTGTTATCTCAACAATTAAATAATCTGTGCCTGTATAGAGCAATGTTACATTATTACCATAATGACTGCGCAAGATATCGTAAAAAAACCGATACATTATAATTTTCGAAAGATCCAAAATACTAAATCCGACATATACGGGTTTGTCATACGTAAGAACCTGTTGCGACAATTCCACCGCAAATAAGTTGTTCGTGAATTGAATAAAATTTTAAAATGGTGGTTTTGCGACGTACCGTGCTAGACCCACACGACGACCGTTATTTTCCCAATGCGTTAATGACTTGATATCTCTTCTTTTGTCAACATTCTCCATTGTTTTACCAAATACACCGTTGTTCATACATTTAAAGAAACCCTTTTCGAATTTGTTCTTTGCTTGATTTCGGAGAGCTGTGTTAAATATCGGTAATGTATAACATAATGGGTCTTATCACACAGGTTCGGAATTAACTTCTCCTCCTTGGAAGTTGGTGCGCAGATCATTTCAGGGCAGAAAGGGTACTCATTGTGTTCATCATGCAGGTGGTGTGGATAGTGTATATCTACCTCTAGTACATACCCAATATCAGCATCATCATTAATCTTCAGTACATCAAAGTTTTGAAGTTCTTCAGTTAACCACATAAACCAATCATGAGGGAGATATTGCCACATACTCCATCCGTATAAATTCGTGGCATCTAAATACTGTAAAAAGACTTTAGGACGATTAGGATCATAATTTGAAACAAACTCGTTGTTAGCAACCTTTCTTAAAAAAGTGGTACATATTCATATCAGTTAATAATTCTAGCTCTAATTTAGTACATTTCAACATAGCATCCCACGCTAATCCGGGTAGAGTAACATACTGTGCCGGTTCTAACCCATACACGCCCAGACAGAGCCGCCTAAAGTTTTCGAACACGTGAGCCAACAGCAGCACGTCTGATTTTAAATATATATCAGCATAATCACAGTGTATTACACTTAAAGTAATCCCATACCTGTAGGACACGAGAGTATTCTTCATCGGATATGTTTGCATCACGCATTTTATCATAGAATTTGTCATAGGATGGAACCGTAACATCATCCAATTTAGTAAAACTGTCTACGTACGCATAGGGGATACTACATTTCTTTCTAACAAAGGTGAAGTCATTATCATCACTAAAATATTTCCTTACCTCTATACATTGCTCGTCTGACAAATTTTGAGATAGCGCATCTAACTATGCGACCATAAACCTACAACTATCGACGAATCGCAAACTTATGTACATCTTTTCCCTATGGCCGCGACTGTTACAAATTCATCTACACATATATGCTTACCGAACGTTATATATTTTTCACTATTAATAGGAAGTACGTTAATTTCTTCAGTTTCACTCGCTAACTGTTTGATAAACAGGTGAACATCATAACCACTGAGATTATGGAAAAAACTGAGATAAATGTCGGTAACTGATAGTTTAAATTGCAATTTGAATGTGCCGCACCACGATATATACCAGTGACATGACAATGATCTCGTACCTTTGGATTTGTAAGATCGTCCATAAAAATCTTGTCGCATATATAACAATTTCGACTTTGTTCATGTATCACCTGTTGTTCATCAGTTAGTGGTAACATTGGAACAATAGTTTTGAAATGTTCATTATATATCCGTTTTACATCACTTTCTATTCGTCGTATAAATATCTCCGCCGCATTAACCCCCCTATACAGTTCTAATTTGGACCACAAATCGTTTACACCACACTTAATATAATAACTGAAAGAGTATGGCTCATGTTTGCACGTCTTTATCGTAAACGTTTGTTCAGGATCGGGTTCAGCGGTATCTACCGGTACTAATAGCGCTTCAAAGTCTGCATATATTACGAATGGCAGAAACATCTGCTTTTGATAGTTTCGAAACGCAAGTATGTTTTCCGCATAGAACTCCCCGGTTCTGTCTTTTCTTTGCATTACGCCAGGTAATTTTGTGTATACGAAATTACAGTCATGAGACACGTGTCGAGTTAATTGCTCCTGCGTTCTAAAATAATAAAGACATGAATCACAAAAATATTATGCCCCATTCCGCCAGGTTATTTGGTTGCTAAGTAAACGAGAAAAATTTTTGATCCATACATATGCTGATTATCCGTTTGGTTACTGACGAATAGTAGTAAATTAACATGAACTGACTGTTTGGTTTTAGTATAGTAGAGAGGACCCACTACCTCAGGAATACGATGACCATTCACGATACGTATCCTCCAGTCCATAAACATCGATCGAGATATTATTGTTGGACTCGAACGTTGCAATGTTAGTCAACTTAACAGGAAATTCTACACCATTCCAGTTGAATAACGTTCTGAAATCAGGGTAAGAAGTTGTCCGCTGTGGTAGACCCTTCGGTGTCAGTAAAGCTGATACAATAGCCCATGCAAAGCAGCAATTATCACTATTCTTCACATTCACTATGACATGTTTGTGCGAAATTTCAGGCGGGACATTCATATAGGATGAACCCGTAGTGGGAGAAAATTTCAACATGTTTATCTCTAAATATACGAAATTCACCAGCGACCACCCTACATAACAGCATATATTAATAATGTACTACCCTACTACTCATGACTCACACTTACCAGAATCTTTATGCCGAAATTCAAATTGTTTGGCATCCAATATTTCCATTACGCTTTGGAAATAATCTTCCACACCATCCCAACACTTAGAATATCATATTTATAGTCTGGAAGGATTTAAGTTCCGTGCTTTCTCTACTGTTCAAAAAGTACAAACCAAATAACTCAACATTACATTTTAAGGAAAAGTGTTTCTGCAACTTAATTTGTATTAGTTTCAAAACATTCACTTTCACGCCCCCATAAACGTTTGCACATCAGTGTGACTATTGCTTGGGGATAGTCGCATTCCGAATAACTTCAACCCCAGTAGCAACGACTAGACATACATTTGATTTATGCCTGTTGCTTCTAAGGTGTCCTTGAAAAGCATACCGCGGTACATCTATTGAACAATCAGTGCAGTGTACAATATCAACACTTGTGTTACTCTTTTTTTGTACAGAGTCATTAAGTTGATCTAACTTACGCTTCCTTGAGTTGTTCAAACCTGATGGCCCTGGTTTCGCAGAGAAATCACTATCACGCATGTGTTCCACATTGTTGCGGTTTAGCCCTGATGGTCCGGGTTGTGCAAAGGAATCTGTTCTGTTGTTGTCGACAGTACCGGCTTGCACCGTGTTGCTACCTGTGGTATGATTTTGCGACACAACCCCCTGTGCTCCAAAATGTGGGGTGGTTACTGATATCCTTATCCAACATGAAGTTTTTTGCTGTCGAAATAGAGAATACTTTCTAGAAAATTTCTTCAGACATTCACATTCAAAATAGATAATAATAAGTCATTTATCGACCATTCATTATCCAAAAAGTCTGCAGCAGACGCAGGACTGAGGATACTTTCTGATGATGTTTCCATTTGCTCATATTGTATCGAACAGTTCATCGGACTCCACTCCCGATCAAACTACAAGACTCTCAGAAATATGTTCTCTGACCTCTACTTCTACCGTAGAACTCTGGTACGACCACTCTTTCATAAATTCTGCGGTAGAAGCAGGGCTCAGCAAACCCTCGAATGGATTTCCTACTACCCCACCCTCTAAACGTGTTGTCGATGTAAACGACTGGTCAGATACAACACCCTCAGAGGTCTGAGTAGTCGGAGATACAGCAATCCCCAGCACCGGTTGCATTACAGGACTGGAAGAGGAATGGTGATCCGCAATTGGAGCCCATTCTTCCTCAAATTCAGCAATGCAACCAGGACTTAACACATGATGTACTGCTACCTGATCTTTCACGGGTGACGATGTAGTCTCATACGGATCACTTACAGGTTGTAGGGTGAGCAGTATTTCGTCCAGGGCTGCCTGCTCATAGTTGCATGATAAAACCACACCCAAGTCGTCCGCCAGAAGTGGTGTATCTAAAAACCGCAAAGCTATTTTACACCCATCCTGGTCCAAATAATGCTCATTCTCTACCAGGCCGCCCTCAGCACCACCTTCATGGAGTAGCTCCATCACCTCCTGCACGTGATCCGTATGACGTCTTGCTGTCAGCAACCGCCGTATGATGGGATATTATCACGGGGTACTATGTGAATATTACTATGGATAGTCATACGACCACCTAGGAAGTCAAAGAACATAAATTACTTATCTGGTACAATAATAGGTAAAAGCACTTACCTCCGTTAATTGCAGGCGCAGTATTGCCCTCTACGGCGCCAGTTGCATTTCGGCTTGTACATTCTAAAACCCAATATTCTTCGTGTAAATACATATATACATACGTCAAGCAGACCGCGACAGCGACCGCGACCGCAAACGCGATCGCGATCACGATCACGGTATCCATCACGATCACAATCACGATCAAGAACGAGATTGAGATCGAGGTCGAGATCAAGATTGAGATCGAGAGCGAGATAGAGATCGAGATCGAAATCGAGATCGAGATCGCGACGGCGACTGCGAATGCGACTGCGCTTGCGACTGCGACTGCGGCGCGACCGCGACGGCGACCACGACCGTGACCGCGACCGCGACCACGATCACGATCACGATAACGACCACGATCAAGAACGAGACGATTACGATTACGATTACGATTACGATTACGATTACGATTACGATTACGATTACGATTACGATTACGATTACGATTACGATTACGATTACGATTACGGTTACGGTTACGTTTACGATTACGGTTACGGTTACGGTTACGGTTACGGTTACGGTTACGGTTACGGTTACGGTTACGATTACGATTACGATTACGATTACGATTACGATTGTGATTACGATTACGATTACGATTACGATTACGATTACGATTACGATTACGATTACGATTACGATTACGATTACGATTACGATTACGATTACGATTACGATTACGATTACGATTACGATTACGATTACGATTACGATTACGATTACGATTACGACTACGACTACGACTACGATTACGATTACGATTACGATTACGATTACGAATACGATTACGATTACGATTACGATTACAATTACCATTATTATTACGACTACGATTACGATTACGATTACGCTTACGATTACGCTTACGATTACGATTACGATTACGATTACGATTACGATTACGATTACGATTACGATTACGATTACGATTACGATTACGATTACGATTACGATTACGATTACGATTACGATTACGATTACGATTACGATTACGATTACGATTAC
The DNA here is from genome assembly GCA_036346205.1 of Vesta saturnalis. Lineage (NCBI taxonomy): Eukaryota > Metazoa > Arthropoda > Insecta > Coleoptera > Lampyridae > Vesta > Vesta saturnalis. The sequence goes on along the minus strand of JARFJB010001949.1, from coordinate 3,366,432 downwards.
GATTACGATTACGATTACGATTACGATTACGATTACGATTACGATTACGATTACGATTACGGTTACGGTTACGGTTACGGTTACGGTTACGGTTACGGTTACGGTTACGGTTACGGTTACGGTTACGGTTACGGTTACGGTTACGGTTACGGTTACGATTACGATTACGATTACGATTACGATTACGATTACGATTACGATTACGATTACGATTACGATTACGATTACGATTACGATTACGATCACGATCACGATCACGATCACGATCACGATCACGATCACGATCACGATCACGATCACGATCACGATCACGATCACGATCACGATCACGATCACGATCACGATCACGATAACGGTTACGATTACGATTACGATTACGATTACGATTACGATTACGATTACGATTACGATTACGATTACGATTACGATTACGATTACGATTACGATTACGATTACGATTACGATTACGATTACGATTACGCATTACGATTACGATTACGATTACGATTACGATTACGATTACGATTACGATTACGATTACGATTACGATTACCATTACGATTACGATTACGATTACGATTAAGATTACGATTCCGATTCCGATTACGATAACTATTACGATTACGATTACGATTACGATTACGATTACGATTACGATTACGATTACGATTACGATTACGATTACGATTACGATTACGGTTACGGTTACGGTTACGGTTACGGTTACGGTTACGGTTACGGCTACGGTTACGACTACGACTACGACTACGATTACGATTACGATTACGATTACGATTACGATTACGATTACGATTACGATTACGATTACGATTACGATTACGATTACGATTACGATTACGATTACGATTACGATTACGATTACGATTACGATTAAGATTACGATTGCGATTACGATCACGATCACTATTACGATAACGATTACGATTACGATGATGATTACGATTACGATTACGATTACGATTACGATTACGATTACGATTACGATTGCGATTACGATTACGATTACGATTACGATTACGATTACGATTACGATTACAATTACGATTGACGATTACGCTTACGATTACGATTACGATTACGATTACGATTACGATTACGATTACGATTACGATTACGATTACGATTACGATTACGATTACGATTACGATTACGATTACGATTACGATTACGATTACGATTACGATTACGATTACGATTACGATTACGATTACGATTAAGATTACGATTGCGATTACGATCACGATCACTATTACGATTACGATTACGATTACGATTACGATTACGATTACGATTACGATTACGATTACGATTACGATTACGATTACGATTACGATTACGATTACGATTACGATTACGATTACGATTACGATTGATCACGATCACGATCACGATCACGATCACGATCACGATCACGATCACGATCACGATCACGATTACGATTACGATTACGATTACGATTACGATTACGATTACGATTACGATTACGATTACGATTACGATTACGATTACGATTACGATTACGATTACGATTACGATTACGATTACGATTACGATTACGATTACGATTACGATTACGATTACGATTACGATTACGATTACGATTACGATTACGATTACGATTACGATTACGATTACGATTACGATTACGATTACGATTACGATTACGATTACGATTACGATTAAGATTACGATTACGATTACGATTACGATAACTATTACGATTACGATTACGATTACGATTACGATTACGATTACGATTACGATTACGATTACGATTACGACTACGACGATTACGATTACGATTACGATTACGATTACGATTACGATTACGATTACGATTACGATTACGATTACGATTACGATTACGATTACGATTACGCTTACGATTACGATTACGATTACGATTACGATTACGATTACGATTACGATTACGATTACGATTACGATTACGATTACGATTACGATTACGATTACGATTACGATTACGATTAAGATTACGATTCCGATTCCGATTACGATAACTTACGATTACGGTTACGATTACGATTACGATTACGATTACGATTACGATTACGATTACGATTACGATTACGATTACGATTACGATTACGATTACGATTACGATTACGATTACGATTACGATTACGATTACGATTACGACTACGACAACGATTACGATTACGATAACGATTACGATTACGATTACTACTACGACTACGACTACGACTATTACTACGACTGCGACTACGACTGCGACTGCGACTGCGATTACGATTACGATTACGATTACGATTACGATTACGATTACGATTACGATTACGATTACGATTACGATTACGATTACGATTACGATTACGATTACGATTACGATTACGATTACGATTACGATTACGATTACGATTACGATTACGATTACGATTACGATTACGATTACGATTACGATTACGATTACGATAACGATTACGATTACGATTACGATTACCATTACGATTGCCGTTACCATTACCATTACTATTACCGTTACCGTTACCGTTACCGTTACCGTTACCATTTCCATTACCGTTACCGTTACTGTTACCGTTACCGTTACCGTTACCGTTACCGTTACCGTTACCGTTACCGTTACCGTTACCGTTACCGTTACCGTTACCGTTACCGTTACCATTACCATTACCATTACCATTACCATTACCATTACCATTACCATTACCATTACCATTACCATTACCGTTACCATTACCATTACCATTACCATTACCATTACCATTACCATTACCATTACCATTACCTACCATTACCATTACCATTACCATTACCATTACCATTACCATTACCATTACCATTACCATTACCATTACCATTACCATTCCATACCATTCCATCACCATTCAATTACCATTCCGTTACCGTTACCGTTACCGTTACCGTTACCGTTACCGTTACCGTTACCGTTACCGTTACTACCGTTACCATTACCAGCATAAGTTACTGGATCAATAGACCTTACCATTACCATTACCATTACCATTTCCATTACCATTACCATTACCATTTCCATTACCATTACCATTACCATTCGTTACCGTTACCGTTACCGTTACCGTTACCGTTACCGTTACCGTTACCGTTACCGTTACCGTTACCGTTACCGTTACCGTTACCGTTACCGTTACCGTTACCGTTACCGTTACCGTTACCGTTACCATTACCATTACCATTACCATTACCATTACCATTACCATTACCATTACCATTACCATTACCATTACCATTACCATTACCATTACCATTACCATTACCGTTATCATTACCACTGCTATTACTGTTACTGTTACTATTACCATTACTATTATTTTTTTTCGATAACTAATAGTATAAGCTTACCACTAGGTACCTATATCGCAGTTTCTTTTACTTTTGTAATACTTATTGCGGTTGCATAAATGGAGTTTTCCACAGTAAGAGAGAGTTAATATTTTATTTAGTGAGTAAAAATAAAAATTAAAATGGGACTCCTTTAAGCAATTAGGCCAATAGACCCTTTTGATACATGTCCGTCGCTGACGGTAGTGTATTTTTCTTTCTTTACTGCTCTAATTGTACTGAGGATCCTGCAACTATTCAGACTTATTGTGTTCTCCCTAGTTTATCTCACACCCAGTCCGTAATGTTGAATTATTGTAGCATATCTCGCAGGTCTTTCACTGGAGGTGTCCTAAAATCTTTCGGTTTTATTTGTGGGTATCCGAAAATGCGTATCGCATTTGCACAAAACGTTCGTACTGGTTTCAGGTTCTACACTACAGAATCTGCAGGTGAGGACTTCTGTTAGTTTTCCTACACTCTCAATCTGTACTTTAATAGCCGTGTGTCCTGTTCGCGCGGAGTTATAATATCCTATCTACTTAACTGTGGTAGTTATGAGGTTCTTTTTGAGCATGGACTATCTATTAATGTGTGTTAATCCTAGTCTATTAATCCAGTAATTCTTATGCTACTCCGACATCCACTCTAGACTTATCTACGGGTAGCATTTCCAGTTCCTAGAATAGGTTCTGATCCGTAAAACGGTTTTAGTGCCCCTGTCAAGCCGCTCGTCCGCATCTTCGTTTCCTCCGATTCCCTTATGGCCTGGAACCATCCATATTATGGTGACGTTGTTACGTCCGACTAGGACGTTGATTTCTTTGTAGCATCCCTAGATCAGTTGTGATGGCGCCTTATGGCTCGATAGAGCTTTTAATGCTGCCTGGCTGTCTGATAGTATAAAATTGCGCCTAGGTGTATAGTGCTTTCTTTTATTTTCCAGCGCACATTCGATTATCGCGTGTATCTCTGGTTTGGTCTGGTTTTCAAGTTTTTTGGTATCACGTGATCCGCTCCCATTTCAAGTATGAGACCCCAATGTTCGCAATTAACTTTTCGTGTTCCGTTTTACGTACCTTTTTTCGCAGAATCCTGTGAAGTCCCATTCTTGCTTCTCCCTCAATAGTAAATTGAACGAGAGGAAAGCTCAGCAGAGATTCCATTGCGGCGATTGGCGTTGACGTCATTGTCCCTGTAATTCCTAAACAGACCTTGCATAGCTTTAGTTTTGTTGCTTCCTGGATGGCTGTGACCGCCATACTTGCGTCGTGTACGATGTTTTTGGTGTGACTACTCTGGTGTATAACCATACCAAACCACTGCTTATATTAAGTTGTAAGTAGGTGCGTCTTCATAACTACTAGACAAAGGTTTCATGCAGGAAGGTATGAGATCCACTTACATTATTAACCTGTTTGAATGCGAAACTTGTCTCAATTAGCATAAGTTCTGCTTCTGGAGTCGCTAAAATTACTGTCATTCATACTTTGATGTTTCGGAAACCATCCAAACAACCAAAGGAGTAACTATACTAGATAATGTACCAATGGGAACAGTTATATATAAATGTGTCTACGTCATAAGTAATTATGGGGAAAACTCAGACACATGTTTACCAAAAAAACTTTTCAGAAGTTCTACAAATGGCGAGACAAGGCCAATTTAGTCAGGGTAGCTTATCTCATAAAACCATGTATTTAGTATCTTGAGTGAAACTATCAATACTTACCCGCTCGGTCAGTAAATTCATGCAAATAGCAACAGTATGGTCTAAATCTAGTCTATTACCTATCGATGCTTAAGCAAATATGTTACATCGCTCAAGCAGCTCGAGTTATACTTATAATATGCAACCGCTGATTGTAAAGTACTTTTAACGGATTAGCTTACGTCACCTCCATATGTTCGAACCATGTCAACACAATCGTGGCGTGCGTTTACTTATTCTATCCATCCTACCTTTATCACAACTCTTAGAAGGTGTACCTGCTCAACTTTTTTATAAACAGTAACCGTTATTGCTAACATCCTTTTTGGTCCAATTACAATACGTTTTAGAACAAACACTTTTTATCACTACGGTCACAAACTTTGAAATTCCGATTATCTACCATTTTCCTGTATCAAGTTGTGATGACTTTTGCAAGGCGCCCAGCTTACATTTTGTTGACATTAGATTACATTAAAAAAAACGAGGTTCCCAATATTTGTATATAGTTTGAGTAGGAAATTACATTGTGATTTAAAGAATGGCAATATAGTTATACAGCAGTGTTAATAATAGATTAATCAAAGAATTTATCCACAAGTAAGCCATGTTTCTACATTCTCTAAATTTGGATAACCACCAACAATTTTATTGACTGCTGTTATAATACACTACCATTCTAATGGTCCCCATCACCAAAATGTTCTTGGAAAGCACGGTTTATAATTCGATTGTAGTCCAGTGGTTCGATGTGAAATCTAGCGTTTATAGCATCTACATCATCCACATTTTCCAAATCATGTTCAAGTACATGTTCGAAATCGCCAATTTCTATATAGCGTCTTGCGATTTCTCCAAATATAATGTGTTCTGTAATTCCAACAAACAGTAGAATCACAACTGAAAAGAAATATAAGTTAGGCTATACAAAAAGGTTGTCATTAAATAGTTACGTAAAACGACTGCTGGATATATTCGATAAAACTCAATTAATGCATCTGCCAATGTTAACATTTGCATCCACATGTTTTGCTGCAATTTAAACATTAAATTAACATATAGTATTTAAATGTAAACTTACATTATGATAATTATTTAAATACAAAATTGGAAAGAGTTAAGTTAGGTTAAAACGTAAATTTTCGTGATTCACTAATTAGACGTTTGAGGGCGCTACCACTATAACGTTGGAATCAAAACAAATACTTTTTTTGTAGTAATCATAGCCACGTCGTGTCGCTTAAAATTTTATTACATATTTTCCCACTGATATTACAATAAAATAAAGATCTATAACTTATAAATTAATATATCAAATCATATCTATAAACTAATATTTAAGTAACGTGTTCATAAATGACGCCGTTTAGCCGATAACATAAAACATCAGCAGCTTCGTACATTTAATTTAATACACCTATTTCTTATTTGCGGTTGCTCGTTGCAGTGGTAGGTTGGCAACATAAGAACTGTATGTTTTTCTTTTCAAGAAACCTTTATCAAATAAAATACTTTTATCTATTTACGTTTTGCGTTACGGTTCGTGTACAATTGTATAAATCTTTGCACCACACTATCCTACTTCCCTATTATAATTTATGGGTGTTGACACCTATCCATAAGCGCGGGTTTGTTAACACAGTAAACCATGCAATAGTGCCCACTTGATTATAAAATTTACGGGCTTCTCCCAATTTTGATACTAATTACAGCTACAGGGGTATTAAGGGTGGGAAGTTTTGAAGTTGACCTCATGTGTATTATCAAGTGTGTTCTTGCTTTTGCGGTACTTATGGTGGTCCCGTAAATAGAGTATCATTTTCCACAGTAGGGAAGGGTAAATGTTTTATTTAAAGAATAAAATTAAATTTAAATGCAAGGATATCCGCACAATATACACTTAATTGCACATTTTAAGTTAAAGTATGTATCTACGTATATACATCCTTCATTAATAAAATCTAGTTTAATTCAATATAATCCCTGGTATTAAATTATGTAATCTGTACTTAAACACATTTTTCAAATAAATACACTTATAAATACATTTATACCTCATTTTTCATTTAAATAAACCACTGCTTATTTTAAATAGTAGGTAGGTGCATTTTGAGAATCACTGGGCAAGGCTTTCATGCAGGGAGGAGTGGGAACCACTTGCATTGTTAACCTATTTGAAAGCTTAATTTGTCACAATTAGCATAAGTTCTGCTTCTGAAGTAATTGTAAACTGAATTTGCTTAAATTACTGTCATTCATATTTTGATATTTCGGAAGTCATCCAAACAACCAAAACGGAGTTGTTGCACTAGATAACGCAACAACGGAAACAGTTCTATATACGTATGTCTACGCCATAAGTAACTATCGGAATAACTCACACTTACATATTTACCAAGGAAAGCAGTTTTAAGAGTTCTACGAAAGACGAGAGTAGTTGTAGAAAAGGTGATTGATTACACATTGATATGTAAAAGCAGTAGTTTACGAAATGAAGATTGTTGTGGAATAGAAAGACAAAACCTGTTGAACAAGCGAACTGTCTCGTTAGGGTAGCTTATATCATAAAACCATGTATTCAATCTCTTTGGGCGAATCTGTCAATACTTACCTAGGAGAATTCTGGAACACACAAGTTCAAGGTCTCACATTTGGAAGGTCCGACAATACCAAGGTTACACATTACCAAGGTGACATAATTCTAAGGTTGGAACTATTGATACGTCTCAAGGCCTCTCAATTCAGAAAGTTCTACCACACCCAAGTTTTTAACTAAGGTCATGCGTCTCACACTAAACACCTTGACATATGGAACTAGGAAAAAAATAAATGATACGTTAATGTATCTATTTATATAGTTTACTTTATGAACAAAAACTGTTTCATTTTGTACAAGTGCAAAAAGTCCTTTCCACTTCAGTTTTATTACAGCTGCGTATTTGTGGTGCACGTAATTGACCGTACGTATAGTGTGGTGCCCATCGTAGATACCCTTGTTGTGGATTATCAGATCGTTGCTATTGGTTTATTCTAACCCCACACATGAAACAGTCAACTGTGTCATCGGTAGGTGTGGAAATGAAACCTGCTATAAACAAGTTATGAAGGTGAACTAATCTTATACCATGTACAGTACATTAGTAAACCTTCATGGAAACAATTATAATATTGTGGATAATAAAAATTTGGTGGTACGTCACACATGTTGTCACCGTAAAACTTGTAGTATCCCACGGTACCCTATCTTTACAACTGTAACTCGAAGTTACTCTCAATAATTACAAGACTATAAAATCTTTAAGAGCGTAATATTGAACTTATTCGCAAAGATGCAAATTCTTAGAAAAATTAACTACTAGCTTTACCCTAACTGGCCTGTCACAATGATGTTAATGTTAACGGTAGTGATAATGTTAGTTAAAATGTTAAAGTACAGAAAATGCTGTCTGTTAGCAACTGTTCACAATGATGTTAATGGTAATGGTTATGTTAGGTGGACATGTTAACAGTACAGAATATTTCTGGATTTCCTAACATCACGACTAACATCTACCAATAGAAATGCGATCTCTTCTCATGCGATTTGTGTGACTTAAATTTTTGACGGATCATATACTTCAAATTTGAAATAACGGAAATTCGCCAATATTCGTCGATTCCGTCTATTTTTCTAATTTGATTTCTTTTCTTTATTAGAAGCAGAATTTTCAACTTTTTCAGATAAAACGATTCCATTATTATAATATTATTAATGTAAATTCTTCTACACTTCAACAAAAATTGTAGGCGATTGTAAGTTAAAGTTGGTGAAACTGATTAAATGTAGCTCCTCCCATATTAGACCGCGAATTTTAAATTTGCAAGACAGTTAAGAATTTGGTTAATATGATTGTGACCACTATTAACACTATCATTACCATTAACATCTTAACACTAACATTAACATTAACATCATTGTGACAGACGCTTGACTTTGCTAACCGTAATGCTACCTTTACTCAAATTATGTGCTTACATCATATTGACTTTCCTTGCGATAATTAAAACTTTAGGATTAATTTACAAGTCTAACATTGAATTACTCGCAAAAATCTGATAAAACGAATTAACCGTCTAGTGGTAGCCTACGCTGTGTTAATTGTATGAAATAGGAAGGAATGAGGTTAAGTGTTACATCATAAGGGGCAGGTAAACAGCAAAATTATTCAAACTACAATTAACAAGTTTTGAGCTATCAGGGTTCAACCTGTTAATTTGCAAACTGGGAAAAATCATCAAGAAAGCCCAGTGCATTAGTCAATAGCCAATTTTACAAGTACATTAATAAGTGAAAAACAAAGAAAAACGCAGCAAAGGAAAGGTTCAATAGGTAAATATAACAAAATACCATTAAATCAGGTTAAAGTGCGTACAAAATTATAAAAGTAAGTAAAGGAAAAAATTAAAAGCAGTTTAAATATATAAGCACTGTTGAAAAGTTAATACTGAAATCACACCCACAACTGTGCCATAAATAAATCAGAGTTAGAATTGTTACACCAAACATGTCGCCGATATACAACCAACCATGTCGGCAGTTAAGTTAACAATAAAATAAAACAGAAAAACAATAGTGCAGATTAAGTTACACATAAAATAAAACAAATAATACCTAAACAGCAATGAGGTAACGGGAATAATAAGCCTTTCACTTAATCCCAAAAATACATTAGTTGAATTACAATAAATTACATATATAAAGAAATCAGTTCGTAGACAAACAATTCTAAATAAAAATGCCTTCATTGCAAAAGTAACGTGAAAATACTACAGTTATGTTAACAAAATGACCGATAAGCTACCCTCAATCAATGACGCGAGAGTTTGAGTGACTGCGCTAGGAACTATGGCATCCCTTTTTTAAATACACCTATACATCGCTCTACATTTAAAACTAATAAGAATGGGTTAATTTTAACAGCTAAAGCCGTGGGTAACCATTTCTTGCTAAAACAGGCGTCAGGAGTCAAGGCTTCCTTAATGGTATCTGGAGATGCTTCTGTAAACCGTTAATCGTTAATAACAACAATTAAACTAAGGTTTGTCATGCTACGTTTGTCCACGCATTAAGTTATCTACGCGGGCGCAAATGTTAGTAAAACAATGCCAAACATATCAATAATGATGGAAACGCCGTACAGTTCTTTAAACAGATATCAACTTAATGAGCGTGTTTCCGAGATGGTATATTGGCAATTGACCGCACTACTACCTTATGTTATCAAGATACAATTCTGTGCTTTCAATATCTCTAATTAAATAGTAACTGCTTGCAAAGCAATGACCGATTTTCTATAAGTTACACCAACTTGTTGAATTGCTTGTTGTGAGCTTTAATCTAAATTAAACCTTCAGTACAATATTTTAATTAATCTATTAAATACCAACACTTAACGGGTTAAGGTATGTGGTTTAGAACCAAGACGGTGGCAATTATTTATAGACATAGGCAATTATTTATAGACAATCAGAACGGTGTGATTATGTATCGATATAAGTTTGTTTACACAACCACTTCGTGGCTTAAAATCAAACCGGGTTGATTATTTATTAATATAAGTTTGTTTACGTGACTACTTTATTATTGTGAAAATAATGTTATATCTGCCACAAAATAATGGAGCGTCTGTCTGGTACCCAGTACGATAATCGATTGATTACCAACAATTAACGGGTTAAGGCAGGCGGTTTAAAATCAAGACGGCGGCAATTATTTATAGATATGAGTTGTTTATACTCCCGCTTCGGGGATTAAAACCAAAACGGTGTGATTATTTATCGATATGTTTGTTTACACAACCACATGGTGGCTTAAAAACAACACGGGGTGATTATTTATCGATATAAGTTTGTTTATGCGACTTCTTGACTGTTGTGTAAATAATTTTATATCTGTAACAAAACAATAGAGCGTGGCATACCCGGTACGACTGAATCTAACATCTAACTACAACTAACTGTTTACTCCCAAATCCACCCCCGCTTTGAAAAGTTAGTAAATAAAAAAACAAGAAATATATAGGAATACTTTTATATTTTTCCATTATAAGAAGTATTCATTTTTGAAATATACACTTGTCTATAGCAAACCCCATGGGGCTCGAATATCAACGTAACAAACAGTGCCGTCGTTTGACTTTGCCGTATGTTCCAGTGTAATTAACTTCTAACAGGCGACATTTTAGCCAATTTCATGCACATACAGATTCAAATCTTAGTTATATTAACATAAAACATAAATTACGGAGATAATATAATTTAACGAATCTAAGTTCAGTTAATGACAATGTCATAATCGTATTTAAATGTGAATTATAAAACGTTTAATGTACACATAGTAAAAGATTGCCTCGATTGGGACTTGAACTCACGACCACTACTTTGCTACAGCAGGGCTCTTACCAACTGAGCTATCGAGGGAGTCTTGTGGGTCTGTATGAAACTTAGAAAATTCAATCTCGCAGGCACCTTGTCACAAAAGTGACTGGAGACATATATATATATATATATATATATATATATATATATATATATATATATATATATATATATATATATATATATATATATTATATAATAATATATAATAGCAAACTAGTAAGGTACATGCAGTTTAGGATTGAAACTAGTGGAACTAGCTCCCTCGATAGCTCAGTTGGTAAGAGCCCTATTCTAACAAAGTAGTGGCCGTGAGTTCAAGTCTCACTCGAGGCAATCTCTTACTGTATGTACATTAAAAGCAATAATCATTCACATTTAAATACTGATAGAACAATAAACATAAAATAAAACACCCAGAAAAACATTATCAAATTACGACTTATTGACAAGATATTAAAACTAATGTGCTCTTACATTCACCTTTGTATAGAATGATCTCGGCTTACTTAAGCAGATCAAATTGGCTCTAGGAACTCGTAATCATCCCATTCAAAACTTACCTTAAATCAATCTTTTTGAATGTAGGTAAACATTTATACTTAAACTCTAGGCAGTAAATAATAATTCCTGTTTATTTTAACCCTGAGTCCGCCTGTTTTCCTCCTAAGTAATTGGGCGCAGTATGCCTGTTAAGGAGAGTAGTATAATAATAATAATAATAATAATAATAATAATAATAATAATAATAATAATAATAAAATAATAATAATAATACTACTAATAATAATAATAATAATAGAAATTAAAACCCGGTGAAATGGCAAATGACCATAGTAGTTATGCCAAACAAAAAAAAATAATAATAATAATAATAATAATAATAATAATAACCCTCTCGAGGGTCCACCTTGACGTGGTGAGAGGGCTTTACCCAAGGGAGTTTGTCCGGAGGGGACCAACGGACCCAAACCGTCGTATGGGCTAGCACCCCATACGATGTGAATATATCGCTGTAAAACCAATAAATCAGCTTAGAGGCGTGACGGAGGACCAGACTACCTCTGTTCGGACACGTCGTGATGATCCTCAGTCTGGCGCAGGAGATAGCGAGACGGGTGGCGCTAACCTGTGTATTAGAACCACCAGAGCAATGGAAAGGAACAGAGTTATTGAGAACTTAAATATGGTTACTGTTCCAACCACAGGTAATGTTGATATGCATGTAGCACATCCCATTCCTGAGGTCAAAGAAAGTGGCAAGAGAAAGCGTTTCAAATGGTCTGAAGAGATGAATATACATCTTTATCGCGCTTACTTGCACATCACAAAAATGGAAACAGATACCAAACATTATGGAAAAAAGTTGCATGAAGAGATGATACGTAAATACCCAGAACTTCAACTAAAATCCCTACAGAACATTTTAGACCAACGTAGACAACTATTTGTTAAACAAAGGTTACCACTAGACACAATTAGATCTATACGAAAGGAAATATCTCAAAAGCTAGGAATGTTGATTGAAAACACGCAAGATGACGAAATACTACAAGAACATAGTCAAGAAGAACATATAGTAACCGTTGATAAAGACGAGAAATTAGCTTACGACACACTGCAGAAGAACATCCTATGTTTTGACGGTATCCATCCTCATAAACGTTCTAATATACCAAAATTAAAAACATCAAAACTAACCAAAACCGTAATCAGTAATGTTAACAAGGCACTTAACCTTATCATTCATCAATGTCAGAACCTAACTCAACTCATTGACTGGATATATGCAGGAGCAGTAACGGTTCTTGAACTACACCAACAAACTATATCAAATAAAAATGAAGGCAACTACAAGCAAAAACTACCTGCTTGGGAAGTAAGATTGAAAAAAAAAATAGAAGCAATTAGAAAAGAAATAGGAATCCTTACACAATATGTTACACTTTTAAATACATTACCTAAGGTTAAAAGAAAAGCAGAGGATATCATAAAGAAATACATAGATGAGAAAAATAACACAACAACTGAAATTTTAGACCATCTTAAACAAAAGCTTCAAGTATTTGCAAACAGGTTACGAAGATATCGTGAATCTTATCAAAGGAAAAGAGAAAATGGGCTATTCCATGTTAATCAGAAAGCATTTTATCGGAATTTACAAAACCCCCAGAAGAACGTGAACGATGTTATACCAGATCCACAAGAACTTAGGAGATTTTGGAGCAATATATGGGAAATACCTGTTACACACAAAAAGAACACGAAATGGTTAGAATTAGAAAAGAAGAGAACAGAAAGAATCCCAATAATGCAAACTACATCAATCAGCGTTGCTGATGTAAAGAACACTTTACGGGAATCACACAACTGGAAAGCACCTGGCCCGGACAAGATACAGAATTATTGGTATAAGAAATTCATTAGCACTCATGAAAAAATAGCGGAATTACTAAATGAGGCTCTTATACACTCCAATACAATACCAAGTTTTGTGATGCATGGAAACACCTATTTTCTCCCGAAAACAACACCATCTGTAACAGATCCATCTAAATATCGTCCGATAACGTGTCTCCTACAATATATAAACTACTTACCGGTATATTGGCGAATAAAATCTATGATCATTTATCAAAACATAAACTGTTCTCTGAGGAACAAAAGGGATGTAAACGAAAAACTCAGGGATGCAAAGACCAACTAATAATTGATTCCGTCATAACTGAAAATGCTAAAAGAACAAAAAGATTTACATACTGCGTACCTAGACTATCAGAAAGCTTTTGACAGTGTTCCGCATTCTTGGTTGATTGATAGTTTAATAGTCTATAAAGTAGACCCACAAATAATTAACCTACTTAGTAAAACAATGACAATGTGGAAAACTAATATCGTTCTTAATAACACCAATATCGATCTGCATATCAACATCCAACGTGGCATATTTCAAGGCGATGCTTTAAGCGCATTATGGTTCTGCATAGCATTAAACCCACTTAGTAATGTTTTAAACACAAAAGACAGTGGCTACAATATAACACCAAAGCAAGAAAGCCTAAGCCATCTGTTGTATATGGATGATATCAAACTTTTATACAATACAAACGCAGGTCTCAGAAGACTACTTCGAACAGTAGAACAGTTTTCAACGGACATTAAAATGAACTTTGGCCTAAATAAATGCAAAACAAACCATTTACGTAAAGGAGTATGGTGCCAAATAGAGGACTATATATTGTTACAAAGAACTGGTGAAGGAAGTATAACTTCAATGAACAGGCATGAGTCATATAAATATCTAGGTATTTTACAATCACAAGGCATCGACAAGAATGAAATGAAAAACAACTGATTGGAAAGTTTAAACAACGATTTAATGCCATACTTAAATCCCAGCTGTCTTCTTTAAATAAATCTAAAGCAACAAATTCCTTTGCAATACCTGCCATTAGTTATAGTTTTAGTATTATTAAATGGACTCCTACAGATATAGATGAGCTTAACAGACTAATAAGAACAAGTTACACAAAATATCGTGCACACCACCCAAAAGCATGTAAAGAACGTTTTCACCTACCTAGAATCATGGGAGGCCGAGGTATAGTAGATCTACGTATAACACTTAAGAACCAGATAACACACCTACGCTCATATTTTTACAAAAAGGCTGAAACATCAAGTCTATACAACTCTATTGTAAACATGGATAAAAACTTAACACCCTTAAACCTCAACAATAAACAGTATCAATCGGATGTCGATTACTCGATCACATATCTTAGAAATAAATGGCTACAAAAAGAATTGCATGGAAGATATGCCAATTTCTTAGAACAAGATAACATTAACAAACAAGCATCTGTGTCATGGTTAAAACAAGGAAACATCTTTTCGAAACAGAAGGTTTTATATGCGCGATACAAGACCAAGTTATGTCCACTAGATCATATTTGAAATATATTGTAAAAGATGTCAGTATTACCAGTACCAAATGTCGAATGTGTGGAGCTGGTAATGAAAACATAGAACACATAATCAGCAGTTGTCAAACCCTAGCACCTAAAGAATATACAAATAGGCACAACAATGTAGGGAAGATCTTACATATGGAACTTAGTTTAAAATACAAGTTTACTGAACAAAAAACCCCTTATTACATGTATACCCCACAATCAGTAATGGAAAACGAAATATGTAAATTGTACTGGGACAGGGACCTATTAACTGACAGACCAATTCAACATAACAGACCAGACATATGTATACTAGACAAGACACACAATAAAATGCTATTCATCGAAATATCTGTACCTGCTCCTGTAAATATAGATAGAAAACATACGGAAAAAATTGAGAAATATTTACCACTTGCTCAAGAAATAAAAGAAGTCTGGAGACTTACGGAAGTTCAAGTCGTACCAATAATTTTGGGAGCTACCGGAGAAATTCCTCAAAAACTAACGGAAAACCTTAAAACCATTGGACTATCGGCATCTCTCTATATTCCAATGCAAAAAGCAGTTATTCTTGCAACTTGCAACATAATGAGAAAGGTATTAAACATTAAGCGATAATATATCATTCATCTTGCTTATTATAAGCCGAGGATTGAGCAGAAACCAACCGTGGTAACACGTGAAGAATAATAATAATAATAATAATAATAATAATCGTTTTAGGTAACTGACATCCCTATGACTATTGCCCGTACTACTTTACCGTCTCTTTCCAACGTGATGAGAGCCTGGTGATGCGTTGTGACTTGGAAGAAACTACGATTCACGGTATGTATTATCTATAAAACTGTTTTTCTTTATAGTTGACAACCATAATACCGTACGTTTTAAATTACAATGCCGTGATTTCGGGAGAAGTCTCTTAAAGAGCAACTCGACGGGCCCACATTAGGCTTCTGAAGTTATACCTTGATAGGAATAATGTCACAAGCCTATTTATTATAAGTGGGTACAATCATGGCAGCGTACATTTAGAGGCGATTCTGCAAACTGTCCAAGAGATTGGAGGAATTTACGAACTCATCCGGGTTCGTAATGTTCTTCGACAGGTGGTGTTTGTTAGTGATCTAGAGAGGCACAGTAAGTATAAGCACTGACATATCTATCATTCTCATTATTATTTTTTCCAGAAAAACATCGTTTGAAGAAATGTGGTCGCAGATTACACTCACTGGCTAGACCGATTGACAAACAAATATGTGCTCAAATACAAGTTTATCACGACAATACTGGACGTAATAGACATACTACATAAATTGATAACAAGGCCACCCATAGCATTAATCCACTATTTTCAAAATGACAGTGTAACACTTCAATACATACAATTGCGATCATTTGAACTTAAGATTTTTATGTGACAATGCATTTTGAATGCCAGTAGTTGTTACGTGGCCGTAATGTCGTACACGTTTACATTTACTGGAAAAAGCTTTTTCTTGCACGCAAATTTCAACCCCCCTATTTTTCTCGATGAGACGGGATGTGTAATGGGGTCGACTAGTTTTGAATCCTTCAACACTATACAAAACGTTACTTCAAAGAACTATCAACTTATATTTGGAAAAGACAAAATTACATTGCCACCAGGGTCATACGAAATCACGGATGTGAATAAACATTTAAGAGTTATTGAAATATCCTGAAGGAGTTATCAAATTGCGAGCGAATAATATAATGCTATGATAGCAATTATAAAAGCGACAATATAGAATATTCTATAAGACCTTCACTTGAAATTAATAAATAAAAGAGAGTTATTATTTGAGAAACTAATAGAAAGTGTGGTGTTGTATGGGGCGGAAGTGTGGGGTGGAAAGAATATAAAGAGGTGCAGGGGCTATAACAAAAATACTGGAAATGGGTACTGGGACTGGAAAGAGCATCACGGGGTATATTATCAGAGGAAGTGCAAAAAGAAAAAATAAGAGCGGAGGAGGGAAACAAAGCAATAAAGTAAGAGGAGCCAATGAGAAAAAGAACGGATGGAAAATACTACAAGAATGCTGGACAAAAATAAAAGAAGGGAGAATATAGTATGGACAAGAACACAGAAAAGAATATTATGAAAGAAACAGGTATGCGAAGAAAGAAGTGGAGAGATTAAGAAGGGAAAGAGTGAAAGTGAGAGAGGGCATAATAAGAAGAGACGGGGATGTGTAAATGCAGGAAATGTGAACAAAGGTGAAAGCATGAAAATATAATATAAACTATAGGAACATTAAGGGAGTACGGATACCGGGATATTTGAAAGGGGAAGGGAGGAGGGAAAGAAAGAAGGTGATGCGAAATTTAGATGTGGAAACGAAGAGAGGGAAAACAAATATTGGAGAGCGGATGAATATAGAAGATGTACGTTGTGCGGGAAAGAGATAGAAACGATCAAACATATGTTGAAAGAACGCAGGGAGTTAAAGAAAGAGGAGAGGACGACAGAAGAGATACTAGAGGAAAAAGGAAGGGTAGCGGATTGAATGGAAGGAACATGGAAAAGGAGAAGATAATTAAGGAGAGAAGGGACAAAAGGGAAGAAGACAGAGCACGTTAAGTTAGGAAAGAAAGCTAAATGTAAATAGTAGAGGAAAGTGTAAAAACACACGAATACTTTGCAAGATTTGTAAAAGTAAGCAAATAATGATAAACTTGCGTGATAAAGATATATTGGAAAGTTCCACACATCATTCCAGCAATAGCAGAGGAATTGGCGTTAACGAAGTACATCGATAAAAATACTCTGCTACGCTGTATGAAATGTATACTAAATTTCAAATGTCATACACGGCTGTTGGATTGCGACAAGAATTCGAAACATCAGTCAACATACCTGCCAATGCAGTTGCATACTGCGTTATGCTCCATCATGATTTAATAACAATGCGTTAATCAAAGCAATAAGGCAGCTGTAATACGACGCCAGTCATAGTTGACGCACAGGGGTTAATAACTTCAATAGCTTCAATAACTTTTACACCAAAAGAACTCGCAATTTTTAACGGAACAGGTGGCACCCTATGTGTTTAAAACACCGTATCCATAGTATTCGTTAGATGGGGAGAGTCCCCGTCAAGCCACTTGGATAATGCATAACCAACATTATACAAAATGAGAAAAGTGACAAATTGCACCACACCAATTTCAAAAAATTATACATTATCAATCATTATGTTATTATCTAATGTACGATAACTATGTAATGCAGTAAGGCTTGTACACTATATATTTCCTAACAAAAATCGTAAATACTCATTTAGTTTATTTTTTACAAAATATCATACAATAATAGTTACGTATATAGTGTCTCGATAATGAGTTCCAAGCTCATTACCCTCAAAATCACAATACATAATGTTAACATACATATTCCATTGAAAATTTCTTGATTACATGACTTCCTGAATTATTGAAGAACCTAAAAACCAACATGATTTACTTTGGACGCTATTACGTACCTATGATATTGTGAGTGAAGATATGTTTTCTCATACTTTCATTATGAAGGCAATATATACGTAACATTGTCAAATATCAGTAGCAAAACGATTTTTATCTTCAGGATCGTACAAAGCAACATCTAGCAGACCGCTTAAAGGATCAACATTCTCCAATTCCCGAAGTCTTCAATGCCCACATGACGATGTTGAACACGTATCACGCATTCCATATATATATATATATATATATATATATATATATATATATATATATATATATATATATTCATATTCACACACACACACACACACACACACACACACGTCATATAAGGAACAATTAACTCGTCACGCAGCGCATTACTGGTTACTGTAATTTCATGTACACTAAATCACCCAACTTAAAACACAGAAAAGGTAGAACGGGGGAATTCTATGCTGAAAATGTGCAGCGCTTCAGAACTATCAAAAGCAAATTTCTTTACTCTTGGTGATGTACACAAATTTTGAAGTTTTGTACCACCGGTAGAACCCAGTCCCGAACAATTGTTTACCATAAAAACACAAACCGTACACTTTCTGTTATTACATTATTCAGGTGAAAACAGTACTTGATCCAAATTAAAAATTTATGAAGGAATAAATACAGCGGGGGAATCTATTTCTGGTGACCTTACAAACCTCAAGCTATAAGATTACTGTCACGTCACTGGTAAATACCGTTGTGCTGCCTATTCTGTTTGTAATTTAAATTACCAAATACCTATTTTTATCCCAGTTTTTCCACAATCTGAGTGGTTCATAAGTCTATCAAATACTTAGCCAGAGAAACGGAAGAAATTAACTTACTCCTTATTACTACTAAGAAATATGTAACGTTTGGTAAGCATATTGTCGTACATGAATTTATAAACAGTCGCGGTCTTTGGGAAAAGAAATCCATTAAATTACGATTCGTTGATAGTTGGAGGTTTATGGCTGCATCCTTAGATAGCCTATCTCAGAATTTATCAGGTAAACAACGTGTGGTGGCAAGGAAATATTTTGGTGACAATAACGACTTTAACCTGGTTAGAAAGTGAGGTAATTTGTTCTTTACGTAGGTAGATAGCTTTAGTAAATTAGATGTCATTGTACCTTCATACAATAAATTTTACGATAAAATGCGTTCTGAAAATATAACTAATGAAGAATACAGTCGCGTGCTACTGGTGTGGGATCACTTTAAGTGTAACCAACTCGGTGATTATGCGGATATATATTTAAAATTAGATGTGTTGCTGTTGGTTGATGTATTCCAAAAACTTTAGACGGTGATGTATGATTGCGTATGGCTTAAAACATGCACAGTACGTTACCATACCTGAGTTGGAATGGGATGCTATGTTAATTAAAATGTACTAAAGTGCAGTTGGAACTACTATCTTATATGGATATGTACCACTTTTTCAAGAAAGGCATTCGTAGTGGATTGAGTACCTATACTCAGTATTGCTAACGGGTTTGTTCCAAACTTTGACCCTAATCATCCGAAAGCATTTTACCAGTATTTGGATGAAACAAACTTATACGGATGGAGTATGCGTCAATATTTACCTCACCACGGCCTTACGTGGTTAATTCAAAATTCAAAAATATGATGTACACTGAAAGCCAAAAAAAGTGGCCCCCATATATTTTAAGATAAAACAGTAATACTTGTATGCGCTTCGGTAAGGATCGACACAAACTTTGCACATGTTATTGCGGAATGTTCTCATATTCTTTTTGCAGTGCGACTTTCAACTCTGGAAGCATCTCTGGTTGAACCATTCGACCCCTAACCCTCCGCTGAAGTTCGTCCCAGAGACGTTCAATGACATTCATATCTGGACTGCAAGCTGGCCAGTCCAGCGTGTTAATGGTACGATAGGAAGGTACAATGACGCAGCTCTCTGTATACTTGCGCAGTGGCAGCTCAACAGCGTTAGACAAAGACGGTATAATTGCGGCTTCCGACTGCCAAGAGTTCACTTCGATCGTGTAGCAATTTGCAATTCACATTCGGAAATCTTAAGTTTTTACAATAGTTTTAATTTCGGCTGGTTAAAATGGGACGAAAGTGCTGCGTCCAATTTTGCAATGCGGGTTATGAAAGTTGCAAAGAGAAAGTGTCCGTGTTTAAAATACCAAAAGGAAAATTATCACACCGGCAGCGGTAAATACCACTAGATGACAGAGAATTAACTGAAAACGACACTGTGTGTGAAAAGCATTTCACAAGTGAGGACATTATTCGTTCAGTGAAATTTAGATCTATATGAACTAAGCGAACAAAATGATATTTCTTAATTTAAGCCAAGCAAATTAGGAATAGGTTAGGTAGATAATACATTTATTGAAAGCTTTCCATAAGATATACCTTGAGGTAGGTATACGTAGCCACCTATTTATTGTCCTCAATATGATCAGCAATATGTAGAGCCTATGTAATAAATACATATTTATAGGTAAAGTCCGTTTCATGAAAGATGATCAGTCTTAGGATTGTTATAATAATTTTAAAACCTCTTTGTATGGTTTATTTTCTTGTGATGTACATCACGAAAATTTAATTTGTAAAACTATATATTTTTATCTTGTAATGCGAATTAAACAATACTATGAACAGGAAGATAAACTAAGAAAAAAACGTCATTCACAAACGAAGAAAGAATCATCACGATTGCAAAATTGTTAATTGGTAATTATAATGTGTTTAATAGCTAGCTTTTGTTTATTACAGTAAAAATTATTTCATCTTCCATTACATTATTTCAAACTAATGCTGATGTGGCAGCGACATTATTATACGCGTAAATAAAATACCAAAAATATTGTGGAAAACGGTATGAAAACGTATAGGGAATGTATAGGGTACGGCTTTCATCAAACGCAATGCTCTCGCCTCTCTCGCACACAACGTTCGCCACTCAGTTGCCGCTTTCAAGCGAGTAGTCGTTCTACCTTCCTATCTTATATCGTGGTTAATGGTTACTACTTCATGATACTCAGTCACAATTCTTGCGGCGTGAGGTCTTGCTTTGTCTCGCATTAACACAAAATTATCCCCAATAACTGGGACAAAAGGAACTACAGCATATGCTTCTTCAATGAAAGCAGGTACAGTATGAGCATCAAAGGAAATGCCATGCCAAATCATAACTCCTCCTCTTCCAAAACTTCTTCTTTGGGACTTTATGGCTTCAGAATATCTTTCATTACGGCGGCTCCAGACCCTTGCCCGCTCATCGCCAGACCTTAAAGAGAATCTCGATTCATCGATGAAAAGAATTCCTTTCTATTCTTCAATCGTCCAGTGAGAGTAGAGACGAGCAAAATTCAGTCGACCTTGACGATGTCTTGGTTGAACGTCGGGGCCCATGCCATGTCTCCTGGCTTTCATTCCAGCTTCATTGAGGCGTCTTCTAACAGTTTGCACACTGACGTCGACATTTTTCACCTGCTGGAGGTGATTTCTTGCAGCAACCAGTCTCTAAGAAGCGATGATATGCTCGCCGTACTCTAGTTTTTGGTAACCTAGCGTTCTTGATATATACACTTGGCTTCTTCCATCTTAGAGCAACGATTCGTGCGGCATCAGCACTAGCAATAGGCATTACTTATTTATAACACACCTTTAACACTCACATCAACGAAATTTGAGAAAAAGTAAGAAGCGCGTTTTAAATTCAAACTTCTAAAAACATCGACTATAAGCTGCATGTACTAAACAAACAATAATGGCAGATTAGTTACCAAATGAAAACAACTATAGCACTCCTGAACAAAATAGTATAATAAAATACAAACAAACCCAAATAACAACCAAATCTATCTCTATTTGGATTTTATTAAGGGTGGACACTTTTTTTAGCTTTCAGTGTATTTCCAATCAATAACAAAGATGATATTGGGTATAGTAGCGCCGGGGAGAGGTGTCTCATGGCGGACTCGAAAATGGGGATATAATTATTACTGTGAAATGCATCTGTTTTCCTTTATCTTAGTGCGAAGTTCCCACTTAAAGAAAGACGGGTTATAACGTATACGTCTGCTATATATTTTAAATGAAGGACTTAAAACGTATGTCGATTCTAAAGTCAAAGCGCATGACGCTATCAGATGTCTTCTGCTATTTAACCTCAAATTATTCTTTGTATTTCGTTTCGTATAATCGCATCGTGTTTTGTAGTTATAATAATTTATCTTTCAGTTCGTAATTTATGAGTTTACACCATGCATGCAACTGGTAAATGATTCAGAAATTATTGTTGAAATGGAATTAATCACTGTTTAATTTTAGGCTCACATATTACTATCAAAAAACTCCAAACTGAACTTGAAGATAAAATATTTACCTTCAGTAAAACGAGTTTGAAACATTTGTTACACAAAATTGGTTTTGAATTCAAAGTTGACAATGTAAGGTGTTTAATGGAGCAGGTTCATACTGCTGGTGCTCGAGCAACATTTTTGCGAAAATATTTTGCTAATAAAAGTTGTGAAATTAGTTACGATCCTGTCTTTTTTGGATGAGACGTGGATTTTTAGTCGAGGAAGTGTTCGAAAATCATGGCATGACAATGATTTGAAAAGCACAAAAACAAACCGCTAGGAGAAGGGAAACAGTAATTAAAATAGTCCGATTTGTTAAAAATATTTTTAACCGAATAAATTTTAGTTTTATCGTACTGAGTGCTGGTAACAAGGATGGTTTTATACCTAATTCATCATTGGTATTTTCCAGTAAAAGTAAGACAGCAGACTACCACAATAATATGAACGATGATTTATTTCAAAAATGGTTTCAAGAACAAACCAAGTTTGATAATTCTTGACAATGCCAGTTATCATTCTACATTAGTAGAAAAATTACCTTCAAGTAGTTGGAAGAAAGAAGATCAATTTTTAAGAAAACACAACATTCCTCATTCGAACGATATGCTGAAAGTGGAATTATTACAAATTCGTTTCTTATTGAAAATTATTGATATAATTAATTTGTAAAACAGATCCAAAACGAAATTTTGTTGACCCAGTCTCGGTTCTGATAATCGTTTACAGTTGTACAATATATTTTTATCATGACTACCCACACTCGGTGGACTTTACATGCCAGAATAAGTGCGAACAGACCTTAAACGAAATTCGACTTTATTTATACGAGTGGATGGGGATTTTTAAGACCTTTAGGATGCTAAATCCCGAGATATTCGAACAATAATTTTATTTAAATTTGACAGCGTGGCTTAAATTTGAAAATAACCTAGAAACATTGACGATGTTTTGTTGGTATTCAAAATTACTAACTATATGAACCAATAACGACATACGTTTTTAAAATCTTAAACCATGCTTTACTACAAGATGAGTCATAAGACACCTCTCTCCGGCCCGACTTTATGTGTCATCACTTGCGTTACGAATACAATGATTATCCTTTTTGTCTCGAATTGATTTGCGTACCGCAGTTCAATGAGGCAAAATTAATTACTAATTTGTGTGATAAGACTAAATACGTTATTTATTACCGATATTTAAACCAATTAAATTAATTCTTACATGTTCAACATAGTGATGTGACCATTAGAAATTTCCGGAATTGGAGAATGTTGATCCTTTAAGCGGTCTACAGGATGTTGTCTTGTACGATCCCGAATGTAAAAACCATGAGAATCTTGTATTATATGTATATATAGTCTTCATACTGAAAGTATGAGAAAACATCTTCATTCAATATCGTACGTAATAGTCTAGAAACTAGATCATGTGGGTTTTTACGTTTTTTAATAATTCAGGAAGTCATGTAATCATGAACTTTTTAATGGTATATATTTGTTAATATTGTATATTGTGCTTTTAAATCTAATGAACTTGGAACTCATTATCCGGACACTATATACGTAACTATGATTGCATGATATATTGAAAAAAAATAAACTAAATGAGTATTTACGATTTTTATTTAAAAAATATATACGCTGTACACGCCTGTTCCTGTGTTCTAAAGTAATAAAGACATGAATCACAAACATATTTGCCGCATTGCGGTGGGTTATATGGTTGCTAAGTAATCAAGAAAAATTGTATATCCAGACATAATGCTGGGTTTCTGTTTGGTTACTAACTAATAGCAATAAAGTAAAATATTCAGACTGTTTAGCCCTCGTATAGTAGAAGAGATACTACTTCGTAACACAATCACGATGCGTATCTTCTAGTCCATAAACGTTTATGAAAATATTACTGTTGACCTCGAAAGTAGAGATGCAAGACAGCTTAACAGGAAAGTATATCATCCCAATTGAAAAAGGTTCTGAAGTCAGGGTAAACGTCATTCTCTGTGGTCCCCGTTCGGCGTCATTAATGCGGACACAATAACTCACTCAAAGCAGCAATTGGTATCGTTTTTCACGTTAATTATGGCATGTTTATGCCCAATTGTGGGTGGTACATTCATAAGTGAAGATCTCGTGGTAGGTGAAAATTACAACACGTTTATTTCGTAAATATAAGAATTGCAACAGGAACCAACCTACTAATAAATTACTACTACAGTATATCAGTACATACACCCACCAGAACATTTATATTGAAATTCTGGTTGCTTGGCGTCTAAAATTTCCATTATTCCTTGAAAATATTTTTCCAACACTCAAAATGTTATACTTTGTTTGAAAAGATCTTTCCACTATTTAGGAAGTACAAACCGAACAACTCAACACGTTTCAGGGAAAGGTGTTGCTGCAACTGAATTTGTATTAGTTTCAATATATTTATTTCAACATCACCCGTAAACGTTTGTACGTCATTATATGTTTTCATTGGGGATACTCTGTTTGTAACAATGCGCTGTTTAAACGCATTCTGAAATACTTCTCCTCCAGTATCAATGAGCATATGCACATTTGCTTTATGTCTATTTCTCCTTAGATGTCCCTGGAAAACGTAACTAGAAACATCAATTGAACAATCGGTGCAGAAGACAATATCAACACTTCTGCTACTTTTTTGTACAGGTTCGATGCACCGTTCACCACTACGTTTCCTTGAGTTATTAAAACCCGACGGATCTACTTGCGCAAAGGTATCAGCAACTTGTCTATGTACTGCTTTGCCGAGACCAGAAGAACTTGACCTTAACATCATCGTATTCCTTTTTGGGGGAGTAGTCAGCTGTACGTTCAACTGAACTCTCTAACTCTGTAAAGCTGATGAGGGAGTGAAGGTACTTGATGTTCTTAGCCACGGTGCGTTGATGGCGAACTAAAGAATCGTTCCTATAGAATTTTTTCGAAGTTTCACATTGTAACATTTTGTTTGTGTAACAAAATAAGTGTACAAATACAATATTAGTATTAAGTCTTCAGTTAACTTGTTACATCTTTAACTGTTACAAAATGAATCAATTTCCGACAATACGAACGAGGGCGCAACGTAACAAATCGCTATAGGCAGGATGGTAGATAATGGATATATCGGGGTAAAGGGTAGTTGACTGTGTGGGTAGAGAAACAAGACAAAGAGTGGTCGGGGCGGTAGAGTGTTGCTAGCTACACATTTTGTAACCAGCATTATATTCCACTCTGCGATGAGCTTTGGTCTGAAAACAAGTTATTTAAACTGTTTTCCAGAAACTCCGAAGCACATACAAGGCTCAGTATGCTCTGATAAGAAGATACTGTGTTATCAATTGCATTCTCGAGAATTGCAGAACTATTTGAGGACTGATCTTCCCGGCCCTGTAATACACACACGCACGCACACACACAGGACTTAATGGTTCTTCCATCACAGACTCTTCCCTCACCGGTAATGACATAGGTGTCTTGCTAAGTCTTACATAGACCATTATTTATTTATAAGGTTCGCAGCACATGCATGACTGAGGATACTCCCTAACGAGTCCTCCATTATATTTATTTGTATCGAACAGTTCATTGGAGTCTAATGTTTATTGAACCCTTTGATACAAGTAGAGCTCAGGACAATCTTGGAGATGTGTTCCTTGACATTTGCTTGCTTCTACCGTAGAACTACTGTACGACCCTTCCACTCCAAGTAAGGCTCAACCAACTCTTAGATATGTTCTTTACTTATCGCGCTGTAGTATTCAAAGCCCAGTCTTCAGCGAATGCTACGGGGCAAAAAGGATTTAGGACAAGCTCTGGGTGTGTCGCAGGTGTGGACAACTGATCATAACCAAAACACCTAAGTACCAGAATAGCCTGAAACACACCTAACCTTGTGACCGGTTGCGTTACAGGACAAGGAGGGATGAATTACCTTACTCAGTGAGAAACCAGTCATTTCAAAAATCAGCAATACAACCACCACAATACTACCTACCCCAGGTAATGGTTGTGGTTTTTATCAGACGGCTCACACCTGAATTCTTTACCTTCGGGCGCTTTCTACGCTCTGACGATGCTACTGGACTTGACCAACGCTGAAGTTATTACTGTCAGTGACGAGGACGATAAGCACAATACTTGTAGACGACACCGACGATAATCTTGATGATTTCAATAACATCTCAGGCTTCTAAGGTTATACATTGACTGGAATGAAGTCATAAGCCTAGCTATATTAAGTGACCATACTATCGTAAATTTAGAAGGTATACTGCAAATTGTTTAAGGGATTGGAGGAATTTACGAATTTATCCGGGTTCGTAACACAGCTCTTTGACAGACGGTGTCATGGAGTGATCGAGAAAAACATAGTAAGAGTAACTACTGGCATATCTATCATTCCCATAAATCCTTTTATCCAGAAAAACACCGTTTGAAGTAGTGCGGTCGCTGACCAGACTGACTGACCAGATCGACTGACAGAGATACGGACACCACACTTTGTATGTGCTCAAATACAAGTTTATCACGGCAATTATCGAGGTGTCAGTATTCTATCATCTATCAATGGCAGCCATCTGATAATCCGCTACAGGAGCATCTATGATAGGTACCACACTGCACGTACACTCAATTACTTACATAACGTCCAGACAGGTGGACTGAAGTGGAAAGGACTGGTACTGCACTGGTACAAAATCAAAACGTTTTGTTCCTAAAGCAAACCATATACCTGAATAAATACACTTACATGTACTAGACTTATTGCATTTGCAACAAATCAAATTGTTTTTGTTCATAAAGAAAACTATTTAAATAAATACATTAACAAATCATTGCCTTTCCTAGTTTCATATATCAAGAAATTTAGTATGAGATGTATAACCTCAGTTAAAGGTTTGAGCGTGGACGAAATTGACATCCTAAATCTCACTTTCTCAATTATGAAACCTTGAGATGTTTGAATAGTACTAATAGGTAACCTTGGAATTGTGTGAACTTGGTATCATGTAATATTGGTGCTGTGGGGCCTTGGAAATATGGGACCTTGAAATTGTCTGTTCCAAAACTCTACAATCCTACTTACTTACATTCGTGCAAATAACATACGGTCTAAATTTGGTCTGTTACCTGCTGACGCATAAGCAAATGTCACATCGCTCAGGCAACTCGAGTTAGAGAAAATAATCTTCAACTACGTTTTTCATTTTACTCATTGTTAAACCATCGTATGTACAATGATTATGCTTACAATATGTAACCGCGGTTTTAAACCTACTTTTAACAGTAATTTCAAATATTTCTAACGTAATCTGTTCATCCTAACTTTACCGCAACGCTTGGACAGTCCACTTGATCCACATTTTATAAATAGTGACCATTATTGCTAATATCATTACAATAAATTTTGGGACAGACACTTTTTTGTCACTACGGGCACAAACTTTAAATTTCCCGCCACATGTCATTTCTCTCAATCAATTCATGATTACTTTTTTAAGATGACTGACTTTCACTTTGTTCGAATCAGATTGCATAAAAAAACGAATTTTCCAATATTTGTATATAATTTGAGAAGTACAATGTGATTTAACAATAATAATACATTGATACAGCAGTATTAATAATATTTAATCAAAAATTTTTTTGGAACTAATCAAAAAATAAGCCACGTTTCTACATTCTCAAAATTTGGATAACCACCAACAATTTTATTGACTGCTGTTATTGTGGTAGACTGCAATTCTAATGGTCCCCATCACCAAGATGTTCTTGGAAAACACGGTTTATATCTTGGTTGTAGTCCAATGGCTCAACATGGAATCTAGCATTTATAGCATCTACATCCGCATTTTGCAAAACATGTACACGTTCATGCCTTAAAACGCGTCTTGAGATTTGTCCAAATAGAATGTGTTCTATAATTCCAATCGCCAGTACAATTAAAACTGAAAAGAAATATATGTTAAGCTATTAGAAAGAATGCTATCAAATATTTACGTAGGACGACTGCTGGATATAGTCGATAAAATGCCATTAATGCATCTGTCAATATTACCATTTGCATCGACATGTTTAGCTGCAATTAAACTTTAAATTAACAATTAGTTATTTAAAAATAAACTTACATTATGATAACTATTTAAATACAAAATTGGAAAAAGTAAGGTTGAAACGCGCAAAATTTTCCTTATTCACTAATTTGACGTTTGGGGGCGCTACTCTACTACTACTATAGTTTTGGAATCAAAAGAAATACTTTTATTATTTTCTAACTATATTCGCGTCGTATCGCATAAAATTGTATCACATATTTTCCCACTGATCACAATAACATAATGATCTACAACATATAAATTAATATACAGAGCTTAAGTCATATCATATTTATAAACTAGTACTTAAGAAAAGTGTTCAGAGATGACGCTGTATGGTTTACATGAGAATACCAACAGAAAGTATCACTCGCTCGGTACAGTCAATACACTTATTTCTTATTTCGTTCCAATTAATTAATATGAATAATAACTTGTACTAATGTTTACTGGTATACTAAATACAAGTTTTGTTTTTATCTCTATTTAAAATATTTACGCGTACCCGTTGAAGATCAAGGTCATTCCATCTACAAATATTAATGTCAATCATACTTTAGAACTATATAACATAACAGTTAATAATACCCTAGCAAAAAAAAATAACTGGAAGAATAATTAAATAACGGTGAAATACCGGTTGGCCTACCACTCACTAGAAACAATTTGAATATACATCCGTGATACAATTACACACATGATCGTAACAACAGAATTTCGTAAAGACGTTTCTTAATTACACAAAGCGTCGTTATAAAAATGATAAATTCGATTTAAAGCCGTTTTCAAGTATCCAGATAGAAATGACTCATCTTTTGTTCAGATATTGTATAATATAGAGCTGGGTAAATATGCAAAATGCATATAAAGTGCATATAAGTATATTTTGACAAAATTTTATAAATGCATATGCATTTATTAAAAGTGCATATTTTGAGCGATTTTCGGAATGAAATCGCAAAAAAAATGTAAACTGTACTTATTTCTTTGTGAGCAGGTAAAGTAAGTGCATCCTGCTAAGCGATAAGCCGGATGCCGCCGTAAAAGTAACATTATGGGTTGTTGCCGGATGCTTAATAAAGGAATTTTCGTAATTTGTATTATTAAAATCGTCCTTGATTTTTATGAAGGGAAATCTAAAATAAAAAAAAATGAAGGTTATCAAACACTTGTACATATAAATAGTATTATTAAAAGGAATTTTGCGGTGATGATAAATTTAATTTACAGTTAGAACCCTCTTTAATAAATAAATTTAAATTTGATCCATTGACATCTTGTGAAGTCGAACGCACTTTTTCTGCCTACAAATTAGTGTTAACAGATAGACGGCAAAGTTTTACTTTAGACAACTTAGAAAAACACTTAATAGTGTACTGTTTTAACAGAAATAAATAAAGGTAATACAATAAAGGCTTATAATTTAAAATATATTAATTATTATTTATTAATAAATAAATAAAATAATTTATTATACTTATTTTTTGTGTATTTTTTGTATATGTAGTTCTTATAATAAATAATATATAAATGTAAGGTAAAATGAGTATTTATATCGTTGTTTTATTATGTATACTAAAATGCATAAAATCATATTTTAGTGCTTACCTTGACTGTTTTTGGTGCATATTTGCATGCATATTTTAAGGTTTTTTCAGTGCATACTTCCCGAGCTTTGGCTAATATACTTTAAAAGTGGTTTCTGATTGCAGTGGTAGGGGTGGCAACTAAGAACTGTGTCTTTTGACTCTCTTCAAGAGTCCACCAATTAAAATATTTTTGTCAATTTGCCCGTTCCATGTACAATTGTAGAAATTGTTTTCATTTCGCGAAAATCATAATGACCGCTACCTATAGCATAAACCAAACATTCCGATACAAAATCTAGTATTTTCAAATACCTCCACGTTCATATCTTCGCAGTAGTCCGTAACTTTGTAGACTTAGATATTTGTAACTCCAAATCAAGTGTGTCTATCATACATAACTCATACGAACATATCCGATTCTATCCTAGCCGCACCTGTTCTGAATCCCGTCATGTATACATAATTAATGTATGTAAGTTAGAAATCCGTCACTGCGGCTGAAGGAGCTTGGGAAGCTCAAGCCGCCGGTCCTCCCCATTGGGAAGGAATGAAATAGGTTGACTTGTGCTTTCCTTTATCTGAGAGAGATTAGCTTTGAATACATCTCCGAAATTCTAGTTTTGCATTAAATCATTAAAACAACATTCTTCACTATTTATAAAATTTGTATTTGTAATGTTTTCAGTATTTTTTAAATTAAATCGATTACAAAATCACTTTTAGTTAGACCCGCATTCTCTTTAGAAATGGCAACTATTATTATTATTATTATTATTTTTTTTTTTTTTTTTTTTTAGTTATATAGGGCGTCGACTTCTGAGGTCATTGGCCCATTTCTCATAGTCTACAGTTTATCAAATATTTTTCTAGATTTTAAAAAGTCAATCAAGGCCACAATTTTTCTTGATTCTTTTAGGTACATGGTCCAATCCCCTTCAATGCCAAAAATTTCCCGCAAGTGTTCCAACATAGGGCAGTGAAAAAAGTGGACGACACTGGTCTCTTCATTACAAAAATTACATAACGGGGGATTTCCGTTGTTTAGTAAGTAAGAATGCGTAATTGCTGTATGTCCTAATCGTAGCCGATGTAACTTACTAGCCTCGTTTCTCGACAGCACATTTGGAAAGGACCAAGGGGAAATTTTCGGCTTTACGAACCTCAGTGCGGTGTCACGAGCATTCCATGATCGCTGCCACCATGACATTACACACTCCTTGGAATACCGGCGAAGGTCCGTATGCTTAACCGTGTCAACGTCTACTATATCATTTGTTTCTGCTGCTTGTCGCGCAGCAGCGTCTGCTACGTCGTTACCATTTATTCCTACGTGGCTAGGGACCCAAAGAAACGTCACAACTTTCCCTGTCCCTTTCAACCATGCCAGAGAATCCCTGCACATCTGAACGATGGGATCGAACGATTGGTCACTCCGAAGTGCAGTCAGTGTTGATAAGGAGTCACTGACTATGAGAAACGACTCTACTCCGGTGCTGTGATCACAGAGCCTTAGAGCTTGCCAGACCGCGTATTGCTCAGCAGTGTAAACAGATGCTACTGCTGATAGGACCCATGTGTGTACTCTACCATTTTCCACCATGGCACATCCTACGCCCCGTCGGGTTTTCGATCCATCGGTGTAGATCACCATCGCATCAGAGAATTCGTCTAGTATCTCCCAGAAACGTTTTCGAATCATAGCATGCTGAACCTCTCTTTTGGCCAACTCGTTCAGATCAAGACGTACTGGGAGCCTCAGTTGTAACCACGGCGGATACTTTGGTGTTGTGAACGTAAACACCTCAGGTAGGTTCAGATGCAAATCCCGCGCGAGCTCATAAGCTCGTACGCCCAAGGGCCTGGTTATAGTGACTCTGTCCGTGTATCGGTCAATGTTGTGAAGAAGGATTGTTTTATTCCGGTTTTCAGGTCTAGCTCGCAGATTTGCTGTGTAGGCCAGCAACAGGTCAGCCCTTCGAATTGATAGTGGGGGGACTCCTGACTCACAATACAGGCTGTCTGCCGGGGTAGTTGGAAAAGCGCCTAGACAGTAACGAAGTCCAAGGTTATGGACAACGTCAAGCGTCTTCAATAACGATTTTCTAGCGGACGAATACACAACACAGCCGTAATCTAATCTTGACAGTACAATACACCTATACAAATAAACTAGGACATTAGTATCTGCTCCCCAGCGAGTGGAGCACAGGCACTTGACTAGGTTTATCACAGACTTGCATTTAATGACTAGATATTCGATGTGGGGTCTCCATGTAAGTTTGGAGTCCCACAAGAGACCAAGAAACCTTACAAGGGGGCTACAGGGAATAGGAGTGTCTTCTAGGTAGAGGAGTGGATCATAGTGGGGCGTGCGGAGACGACAGAAATGGAGGCACTGCGTCTTGGTACGCGAGATTATGAAACCCGCTTCCTTTGCATTCCCGTAGATTTGGTTGATGGCCGGTTGCAGGACGCGTGAGACCTCTCCCACTGTCTGCCCCGATACACATATCGCAAGGTCATCGACAAACTGGCAAATCTTCACTCTAGGGTCAACCAGACTTGTCAAACCATTTACGGCTATCAGAAACAGCAAGCAGCTGAGAGATGACCCTTGAGGTATTCCATTTTCCTGAACCCTAGGGGCAGACATATGGTTACCTATTCTAACTCTGAAGTGCCTAATGGATAGGAAAGAGGCAATGAATGTAGGTAAATTACCCCTAAGGCCCCACTCATACAACGTCCTAAGAATGCCATATCTCCACGTGGTGTCGTATGCCTTTTCGATGTCAAAGAACACGGCAACAGTGTGATGCCGGTTCTTGAAGGCGTCCTGGACCGTGTTTTCAAGGGAAGCCAGTTGGTCTATGGTGGAGCGTTGTTTCCGAAAACCAGCTTGATGTTCAGCGATTCTGTTTTCTGACTCAAGGACCCAAGTGAGGCGTTTGTTAACCACCCTTTCCATCAGCTTTCCAAGACAACACAATAGACTGATAGGTCGGTAACTGCTTGGTGTGGAGGGGTCTTTGTCTTGTTTCAAAATCGGGGCGATCACGGCTTCCTTCCACACGTCAGGGTAGGTACGTTCTACCCATAATCTATTAAAAACCTCAAGTAGGGCGACCTTGTAGCTAAGTGGCAGGTGAGATATGATCTTATAGCTGATCATATCCGGGCCAACTGCGGATTTAGTTGCACTTTTTATTGCTGTTTCTAGTTCTACAAAGGTCAGTGGATCATTGTAGGAAAGCAGTTGATCGGTGGCAAAGTCCAGGTTCATTTCCAATGTGGCCCTGCGCTCCAAGAAGTTGGTACTGTGACGGGCTGAGCTGCTGACCTCCGCGAAATGATCGGCTAACAATTCAGCCATCTCATTTACGTCGTCAGTGATCGATCCATCTGGCTTTTGTAAGTATTTTATTTGTCTGTATGATCTACAGCCCACAACAGACTTGACTTTATTCCAGATCTCTGACGACGTGGTGCTCGAAGTTAATGAGGTCACGTACGTACGCCAAAAGCTACGTTGTCCCTCGAGCATAAGACGGCGAGCGCATGCCCTTGCTTTCTTAAAAGATATAAGATTTCCTTCCGTGGGCCATCTCCTAAAGCGATTTAAAGCACTTTTCTTGGACCGGACAGCAACATCGATCTCCGAATTCCACCAGGGTAGATTGCCTCGGCGCCGAAAACCGGTGGAATGGGGGATGGAGATTTCTGCCGCTCTTTATACCACGCTAGTGAATTGATCTACATTGATCATAGGCAGTTGATCTTCAGCATCTGTAAGTGTGCTATGAAAGAGACGCCAATCTGCATGTTGGTACAACCACCGGTCCGGTACCGTTTCAAACATTTTCCTCTTGTCAGTGGTGATTACTGCAGGGAAATGATCGCTATTGTAAAGATGTTCTAACGTGTTCCACGTATAGCGTGGGGCCAGTGATGGAGAAGCAAAGGCAAGGTCTGTTACAGAGAAGTTATTACTTCTAGCTGACAGGTGTGTTGGAGACCCATCGTTCAGTATGATCAGGTCATCTCGCTCCAATAATGTTTCCAGATCTCGCCCTCCAGCATCTGTACGATTGGATCCCCAAATAGGGTTATGGGAGTTAAAATCTCCAATCAACAGTAGTGGTGCTGGTAGCTGGTCTATAAGATGCTGCAAGTCCATCAATTGCCATTTAGTATTGGGGAGATAAATAGAACAAACAGTGAGGGAAGTAGGGTAAATAATGCGGATTGCGACTGCTTGAAGTTCGGTGTTTAGTCTGATTTGACTATAGGAAGCACCATTTCGAATCAAGATCGCCACGCCGCCATGGGCGCGGAGGCCAGGGGTCAAATCTTTCCTCACAATCTCAAATTTTTTTAAGCCGTACAGTTGGTTTGGTTTGAGATGAGTCTCTTGTAAACACAGGCACAAAGGATCTGTTTCTGAGATGATAAGTTTAAGATCACAATAGTGTCTTATGCATCCGTTACAATTCCACTGAATTATATGTTCCATGGATGAGAATGTTAATATGTCAAGTATAAGTAGCAAACGGACAGTTATAAATAAATAATAAGTAAATAAATAAGACACAAAATAACAATTAAATATATAAATACCAAGTATATAAATAAATAACGAATATACTAGACAAAATAAGCGTGTGTATCACAGTAAAAGTATGGTTAAAAATATCACAGTCAGAGTTATCACAGGTATTATCACTGCTAAGTGGTACGAGCCCCTATCGAAATACCCTCCTTTGAAGGGGGATTTCTGGGCTTACCTTTTGGCCACCCTTTCTTCTTTTTCTCCTGTTTCGCTTCAATCACTGTCTCCTCATCCAGAGACGTAATGCTAGAGTCTCTGGAAACAGATCTAGCCAGTGAGGTTTTTCTTTTTGCCCCCTGGTTTCTGCGTCCATATTTTCCACCTCGGAGGACGTGGTAGGTTCCGAAAACGGGTTAACATTTCTTACGGCTGGTTTAGCTAGAGGAACTTCGAAAACAGGTTTAGGAATTTCAAGTGTCTTTTTTGTGAGGAGTAATTTCAGTAGGGTTCCCATTTCTTCTTTTATAATTTGTCTAATTTCTGGGACAACAGATAGAACAGGTTCTTGTGCAGGTGCTGACGTAACCTGCGCAAAGGTATTGGAAGGAGTTACCAAGGTGTCCACTTTCCTCTTTGCGTCCAAGTAAGACAGCCTGTGTACTACTTTCACTTCTTGTATTTTCATTTCCAGTTTAAATACTGGACAGCTTTTTGTAATTGCCTTATGCGGCCCTTGACAATTTGGACAAATCACTGGGACTTCACAAGCAGAGTCCTCATGTGGAGGTTTGCCGCAGACACACCGCTTGTCGTGCTTACAATTTACCGAGGAATGTCCAAATCTCTGACAGCTAAAACACCTCAGAGGGTTTGGGATGTACGGGCGTACTTGCAGAGGATAGAACGCTGCTTTAATGGTTCTAGGTAACTTAGGGACATTGAAAGTGAGTACGTGATTTGGGGTGTCTATGAATTCTCCGTCACGCCTCGTCCTAATCCTTCTAACCTCCAATACACCTTGACTGCTTAAGTTATCCTTAATCTCTTCAATAGAGCAATTTAACAAGTCCCGACAAAATACAACACCTCTCGACGTATTTAGAGCACCGTGAGGTACTACCGTTATTTCAAAGTCTCCAAAGCGATGGCATTTTATTAATAGTTTAGACTGTTTGCTAGATCCAGTCTCCACTAATAACTCTCCCTTGACTTTCTTAACATCTTTTACGTGACCTATTAATCCATATAAGATTTTACTTATTAGAAAGGGACTTACATTTGTAAAATCGCCTTCCTTCCTTTTTAGGACCAGGAACCGGCGTACGGAGTCCTCCTTCTCACTGGTGCCTTTATTAATATTAAGTGGGGAAATTCCTCCCACTTCCTTTATGACTTGAGTCATCAGGACGGTCTTTGAAGGATTTTAAGTGGACCTCAACCACTTCCATGTTTAACGAGGTGGCCCTCACCTTATTTTCTATTGAAACACTCATTCTGTTCCCACGAAAACCCTCGGAAATAAAAGTCACAAGTAGCAGAGCCGGGATACTACCAGAAGGCATTGATACTGTGGGGGCGCCCCTTCCCCCACAGGCGTTTCAACGTTAGCGACCAGGCTTCCCCCTGGCCACGCTCAGGCATCCCCTCGCGCAATCCCTTCAGCACCTAAAACTGCCAAACGACTTTGGGATTGAGGGATTTTTTAGAGAGGTTACCTTCCTCGTAGCCCGGGCGGTAAAGCCGAGACCACCGACCGCTAGCTGTACGACGTTCTCTAGCCACGCCCTGCTAGAGTCTCTGAAGTACAATTTGCGGTTGCGGTATTAGGAGACGGCGCATTATTATTATTATTATTATTATTATTATTATTATTATTATTATTATTATTATTATTATTATTATTATTATTAATTATTATTATTATATTATTATTATTATTATTATTATTATTATTTTATTTATTCACACATATAGTGGTATGTACATAATATTATGGGGGATAATATCCAACCATAAATTAAAATTGTTCTTAACCTAAGGTTACATAAGATAATAAAATTAGTTATTCTTAATCTAAAATTTTTATGAAAACTAATAAAAAAAAATAAACAAATAAGTAAATATAACTTATACAATTAATTTATATTAAAGAATTTTCGGACAATGTGACAAGTTTGCAAAAGAACAGTTCGTTGAATTAGTACAAACAATTTTGGATTTAATTCCAGTGATGCCAAATTTGTTTTAAATTTGCAAGATACAACCCCCGTAGCAGATATAACAATTGGTATAATTGTGACCATAACCAGATTCCAAACTGCCATCATCTCCATTGCCAATGCTTCATATTTCTTGCGTTTTTCTTTTTCAGTAGAAATTACATTTGTTGAAAGAGGAATGGCAACATCAATTATTATTATTATTATTATTATTATTAATGACACTGAGGTGGTCCTTTTGAGGTCCCTGCGACCGTAGGTGTTTTATACCCCCTAGCATTAGTCTACCCCTCCTGTTTCCTTCATGAAGTCCAGGATCTTCGAGTGATGTACTACTTCTTCTTGTGTAATCGTTTCCTTTCCAAGAAGAAGTTTTCGTGCCATCGTGTAAGCTTCACAATGGCAGATGACATGGTGAGGTGTTTCGTCACCTCTACATAACGGGCTGTCTGTCAGTCCTATTACGTGCATATGCTTGTTCATGCGACAGCGCCCGGTGGCAATTCCCGTCGCAAGCTTTATATTCGGTCTACCTAGATTTAGGATAGACACGGTAAGTTTACTGTTCGGTTTCCCCAGGAAGATATTTGATTGGATATGTCCTGTTATTTCCTTCCAGTACCGGCAGTAATCTCGAGCGAGTCCTGCCTCTATCTCAGCTTTAGCTGTTGTATAAGAAATGCTGCAGCCCGGTTCTGGCTCTATAAATGGGGGTTCTCTTGCTGCTCTAGCAAGCTGGTCCGCCACCTGGTTTCCTACAATGCTTGATTGACCAGGAGCCCACACTAGTGTCGCCGTGTTGGCTTCACTCAGTCTATTTAGTATTTGCATATACTCCAAGGCTAACCTCGAGTTGAATACAAATGAATTCAGTGCTGAAATGGCCGCTTAGCTGTCGGTCACTATCAAGATTTTCCTTTTGGAAAGCTTCTCTTTCAATAGTTGATCGACATCAGCCATAATCGCATAGATCTCTGCTTAAAATACGGTCGTTTTATACCCAAGACTTCCAAAGATCCAGTGACCTGGTCCGTTGCTCCCGTATATTCCGTAGCCGGTATCATGACTGGTTTTAGACCTATCTCTATAGTAAACTTTGTTTTGTTGGAGTGTTCTTCCCAATTGTTACGTGTGGGAATTTTTACTGTTTTTGTTATTCTCTCAGAAGTCATGCTGAGGATGTCGATCCCGAAGATGACGCCGAAGACGGTAGGGTGCCCAACTCTGGACGACTTATCATCTCCAAGGATCAACATGCCCCTTCTCAACGCCTCAAACTGTAAAGACGGCAGGTTCAAGAGGGTATCCATAGCAGAAATTGAGGTCGTTCTCATTGCCACTGTTATTCCAAGGCAAGCTAGGCGCTGAACCTGGCTAAGTCTCCGTATGCTGCTCTGGGTGTGAATCTTGTGCCAGCACACCAGAAAGGCGTGCGTTACGACCGGGTTGATCATGATTGCATATATCCAATGGGTCACTCTTGGAGGTAGTCCACACTTGTTTACGAACGTTCTTCTACAAGCCCATAAGGACGTAGTAACCTTGTTCTCTATGTTCTCTAGGTGTGGCTTGAAAGTTAATCCTCGGCCTAGCATGATGCTCAAGTACATAACTTCTTCGACTACCTGGAGATTTGCGCCATACATTGCAATGTTGTTTAGCTTTGCAGGCCTCTTCCTCCGTGTGAAGAGATGAAGGTTTCTTTTCGCCGGGTTAACCGACAACCCTTACTCTCGACACCACTGTTCTACCGATTTAGAGTCCCTTGCATCACAACTAATATGGTTTCCTCCAATCTGTGTTGTATCACAATTGCTATGTTGTCAGCATAGCCAACT
Source organism: Vesta saturnalis (assembly GCA_036346205.1). Taxonomy (NCBI): domain Eukaryota; kingdom Metazoa; phylum Arthropoda; class Insecta; order Coleoptera; family Lampyridae; genus Vesta; species Vesta saturnalis. The sequence goes on along the minus strand of JARFJB010001949.1, from coordinate 3,326,804 downwards.
GTGTCTTTGAAGGAGATTGCCTTTTCTCCGATATCCACGATTCTGTGGATGGCTACCTCGCAGGATTTCCCTGGTTGATAAGCATATTGGTGTCTACTGATTGGGTCTAATCCCAATACTACGTCGCTCATATGTTTATCAATAAGTTTCCCTAAGATGTTCAGAAGAAACGAAGGCCAGACCTATGGGTCTGAACGACTTTGCTTAGTCGTAAGAATTCGGCCCAGATTTTGGTATGAAAACGACTTTGACGTCCCTCCACACTCTGGGCCCTCAGTGTCGTGCATACAGTGGTGGTTATCGAGTCGAATCCTTGTTGTAGTAGAGTAGTTAGGTGTATAATACATTTACTGCAAGCTTTCCATAAGATATACCTTGATGTAGGTATACATAGCCACCTATTTATTGTCCTCAATATCATCAGCAATACGTAAAGCCTGTGCAAATAAATATATATTTATAGGTAAAGTCCGTTTCATGATAGACGGGCGGTCTTAGCATTGTTATAATTATAAAATCTCTTTGTATGGTTTATTTTCTTGTGATATACATCGCGAGAATTTAATTTGTAAAACTGTATATTTTTACGTTGTAATGCGAGTTAAGCAATACTATAAATCGGAAGATAAACTAAGAAAAGGACGTCATTCAAAAAGAAGAAAGAATCACGATTGCAAAATTGTTAACTGGTAATTACAATGTGTTTATAGATAGTTTTCGTTTAGTACAATAAAAATTATTTCATCTTCCATTATATTATTACAAACTAATGCTGATGTGGTAGCGGTATTATTATACGCTTAAATAAAATACCGAAAATATTGCGCAATATGGTGTGGAATGCACAGCGAATGTATAGAGTAGGGCTTTGACAGGGCGCAATGGTCCCGTCTCTCTCGCACACGACGATCGCGGCTCAGTTGCCGCTTTCAAGCGAGTAGTCGTTCTACCTTCCTATCCTATATCGTTACTAATGGCTACTACTTCTTAATACTCAGCCACAATTTTTGCGGTGTGAGGTATTGCGTTGTCTTGCATTAACACAAAATTATCCCCAATAACTGGGACAAAAGGAACTACATTATATGCTTCTTCCATATACCCGCCAGCAGTTAAAGGACCATCAATGAAAACAGGTTCAGTACGAGCATCAAAGGAAATGTCATCCCAAACCATAACTCCTCCTCTTCCAAAACTTCCTCTTTGGAACTTTATGGCTTCGGAATATCTTTCCTTACGGCGTCTCCAGACCCTTGCCCGCCCATCGCCAGACCTTAAACAGAATCCCGATTCGTAGATGAAAGGAATTCCTTTCCATTCTACACCCGTCAAGTGAGAGTAGAAAAGAGCAAAATTTAGTTGACTTCTACAACGTCTGGGTTGAAACTCAGGACCAATGGAAGGACTCCTGGCTTTATAACACTCATATCAACAAAATTTGACAAAAAGTAAGAAGTGCGTTTTAAATTCAAACTTCTAAGAACATCGACTGTAAGCTGCATGTACTAAACCAAACAACTAGCCAAACAATAATGGCAGATTAGTTATCAAATTACATTAACACACGCTCACACGCACACACGCACACACGCACACACACGCATACACGCACATGCGCACACACGCACACTTCCACGCAAACACGCACACACACACGCACACACGCACACACGCACACACGCACACGCGCACACACGCACACACGCGCACAAGCGCACACGCGCACAGACGCACAGACGCATAGACGCACAGACTCACAGACGCACAGACGCACAGACGTAGAGACGCACAGGAGCACAGACGCGCAGACGCACAGGAGCACAGACGCAAAGACGCACAGACGCACAGCAGCACAGACGAACAGGCGCACAGGAGCACAGACGCACAGACGCACAGACGTACAGACGCACAGACGAACAGACGCACAAACGCACGCAAGCACGCACGCGCTCACGCATCCACACACGCACGCGCACACGCACATGAACACGTACACACACACGAACACGCACAGGTACACGCACACGCACGCGCACACGCACACGCACACGCACACCACACGCACGCACGCGCGCGCGCCCACACACACACCACACACACGCACGCACGCACGCACCCACGCACGCACCCACGCACGCACGCACGCACGCACCCACGCACACACGCACACGCACCCACACACCCACGCACCCACACACCCACACACCCACACACCCACACACCCACACACCCACACACCCACACACCCACACACCCGCACACACCCGCACACACCCACACACCCGCACACACACGCACACGCACACCCACTCCCACACGCACACGCACACGCACACGCACGCACGCACCACGCACGCACGCACGTACGCACGCACTGTTACACGTCCAAACCGCACTAGGCGTCGTAGGCTTACTAATGTAAGCGGGTTGCCAAGCCAGCTAACAGGGAGATGGGCGTGGTCGAAATAATAAGTAAAATGAATGTTTACTAAGCTCAAACACCTTACACTTATACTCAAATAGCTCAATTCGGGAAAATATGTCTCTAGGCGCCACCACAATCGATACTTCGCTAAAATAATTGTCTTAAGCTGGATGTTAATTAACCCTACTTGATTGTGGAAAGTAGGATTGTGCTTACTCGGTAAATTCATATACGAAGGTTCTAACACAAACACTCGTCCAAAACAATTCAACTCAAATAAATTTAGCACTACCCATGTCATTAACAACTTCGTGAACACACCTCGTAAACTAAAGTATCCAAAACAAAAGTTATAATACGGTAACTGAATATTTTCTGCGTATCCCTCGTATACACATATAACGTTAAGTTCCTATTTATTAATGAATAAAATATCTTGTCATTCAATATTCGATAATTAATTTTGAAAACTTCTAAATAAAATTTATCACTCAAATTCATTCAATGAACGCTATCTTTTAAATTTACTTTACTTTTGATTCGTAGTTGACATTCATAAACATTTACGGTTTCAAAACTCAAACTTTTATTATACTCAATGACGTTTTTAAACTAACAGCTGATCTATTAATATTGCATTTCTCTAATGAAACTGACATAAAAATTTTGTAATCAACCTGGCTAATAAGACTTATCAGGTTGTTCCTTAAATTTGAAAAATTAAAATGAAAATATGCAAAGCTTACTTTTAAAATTATCAAAACAAGATCACCAATTAAGTGAATGTTACATCTGTGTTTCATACCTGTTTAAATAAACAACAAAATAAAACATTTAACGATAAATATATATATTGTCCTGCATAAAATAACCAAACACACAAATATATTTACATCTACCTCAACAACGTGGTTGAAAATCAAAACCACACGCCACTATCAATTTCTGCGAAATTCTTAATACTAAACAAACCATACAATAAGCGTGACTCAAGAACGATTATCTTTTCGTTTCAAAGCTAATGAATATTTGAACACATTACACCAATGAACTAAACCAAAGAGATAATCGTGCTTTACTAAATTTTTAAAATGCTTAAATATAAACCTTACTTAAGATCGTCCATTACTCCTTGGCTTTTCTTTCTTCTTTCTTCCGTAAATTAATTATATGTAGTCCATTGGTACTGCATAAAATTGCCTGAAGCACATTACACAAGGCTTAACAAAACTTAATTTCTGTGCACTCGCGATTAGTTCACTTACGCGAGGTTATTACTCCACAAATAGTCTAATAACACGTAATAACGGTAAACCTTTGGTTGCCTATTAAAATTTCTTGCAACCTTTACACCAATTTAGTTCCTTATATAAATAAACTTTCAATGTCATATAACGTTACTTAAACTTTGGCTTAATATACAATGAACCCTTCGTTCACTTAACAGGTGGTCTCATAAATACTTTTAGCCGAATCTCGTTACAAACAGCGCTGCCCTTCACACTCTAACATAACAACTGTTATCTTTATTCAAATCTGCTTTCGCACTATTACTTTCTTTGAAGATAAACAAACTAATTTTTACCTTCAACGTCAATTTTAAATACGGTATTGTTTATGAATGTCTTTTCAATTTATCCCGGTTCGGGTAACGCAGTTAATTAAACAATTACTGCTTCATTAAAATTTCACAAACATAATCCCACTCGTCACAGTCTATCCCACACTAACTCGCACGCGCCTTCCGCCAACCTTCACAAGCAACAGCCAAAACCGAAAGCCTCACTTCCTACCTCTAACTTCAACTAACTAACTACTTCCATCACCACTCCAATCTCTCACTTCCTATTTATAACTTCAGTCATCCATCTTTAAACATGTCTTCCTTCCGCGTTATATTCTCCAATAATATTCATTCAAAACTACATACGTCCAACAACTGCTTCCCTCTACAAAGCACGCGTGTAATTACAATACATCGCCATATTTGTTTTCACTTACAAATTTTACATTACTTCATGAAGAAACCATCTTCCGTCATTACATTCATTCAGTGGCCCCTCTGGACCATTACACAACTTTTAACCGTTATCTCCAATCTGCGCTCGATCTCCTTCCGCAACATTTGCAAAAATCAGTACAGTCTAATGTCTCAAATTCCATATACACACATTTATTCTCAACACAATTGCACAACATTACAAAACTTTCTGAAATTATCACTTAAACATACCCAAACTTTCTCTACATATTTTCTAAAACATTCTACACTTATTCTTCACATTTTCTAATCAAGATTACTCATCTTATCCAACCACATTCCATCTTTATCGTCAGCAAAACAGAAGCAATCCAGTGGAAAGCATTATCGTCCCATAGACAAATTTCTCTTCACATTTACATTCATCAAAATCTAATTATTCCAACACTAAAGTCTTTATAACATTCAAATACACGTCTCTACATACTAAATAATATTTCTCCTAAATTTCCAGTGGCGTATCATACACCCACATACATTATATACACACAAATTTTTTTTCCGTTCAAACTCAATACACTCGTGCTCAAAACACGTAATATACGTCACTATAACATCCTATATACAGGGTGCGTCATCGCAACCTGACACCTCCTCCACAAGGAGATTTTCTTCCAGAAAACTCAAAAATACTGGTCCTAAGAGACCTACACAAAGTCAAAAACCAGAGCACTTCACCGAGGTCCGCTCGTGAAGCCACAACCCAACTAACGGTGCGTGGTGGAGAGTGGATCCGCTCCGCTCCCCATCACCAAGACAAAGATCACAAAAACAACACTGAGCTGCAGCACCGCCACTACAACTCAGCCGGAGACTATAGGGCCCCGAACCTAAAATAGGGTCGGCAGAAACCACACCCTAAACATGGCCTGGCCGAAAAGCGATCCAAAACCATGGGGACCGGCGTAGCCGAAAAATCGAAAACCACCGCCAAAGCGGGGTAAACATCAAAAATACGAGCAATCTGCTCCGCAACCGATGAGGGGTCAGCCTCACCGACTACCACCTACGTCACTCTCACTCCAACGCAATGGGACTAAACCCGTCAATGCTGGGAGTTCCACAGCCGTGTCCCACGTGACTGCTTCCCAACCCAACACCTGCCTCCTGGTGTCGACATCATACACTCGAAAAAAAAACACTCACCCAAAAAAACAAACGTCAAATCCGGTAGAGTTCAAAAGAACACGTCACAAATCGATATATCTAAAGTAGACCCATCAGACTTTCTAAAAACAAAACACCCTAATCTAAATAATCCTAACTATATACGACGGCTATACCGTAAAGTGGTCTAAAACCAAAATAATCCTATTATAATCTAAATCCAAAAATGCATATGCTTAACTATATCTATATTTATATTTACGAAAGTGGAACTAAACAACCGAACTCAAGAACCCAAAAATAAACCCTGCGTCAAACACGCAACCATCAAAATAACGACACTCGGGGACGACACAACCAACCCTAAACGGACAACAATGCCCCCACACACTAACTCAAACCACAACGCGGTCACTCCGCTATACGGCATATTCTGCATGAAAACGACCTACCCACGTCGGCAGGAAAAACCGTTTGTAGACTGCATGATAATGATCCACCTACACTTGTGTTCTACTTTAAGTAGAATTCGACTTGCGACCCGGTACCTCCACTACTAACCCTCAACCTGGGACTTAGCCCCACCAACAAGACCAACGTCTCAGCCGGCCTCCCGCACCCCTTTGATTAGTCGCCTCTTACGACAAGCAGTTGGCCTCTGCTGTAGGAAAATTCTAGGGCCGTCCCTACACAGCCAAGTGTGCCCCAAGGACACAAACAAAACAGACAAATTCTGATACAAAAGAAAATAGAAATAGTCAATTCTACACGCCAAATAGTTTTTCCGACCAACCTACCAATGTCCAATCTGACGGTAAAATAACCAACAAAAATTCGATCAATTCATTCAATAGCCTAATCCTACTATATCCTAATACTAAAATCTTAACTAACTTAATCGTCTGACGGTCTAAACTTTAAATCTTTGGCATGCCATATGCCTCTAGAGTCGCCCGAGGCGTCCGATAACTCATACGTCTGATACGAAACTTTTCTCTTTATATAAAACGGTCCAATAAATTTAGGTGCTAATTTCGCGGCAAAATAACGCGACGCGTCCGATAAAACATAATTCTTCCGCCACACAGTATCTCCTACTTGAAAAGTAGCTAATCTTCTTCGTAAGTCGTAATTCTTCTTACTTCTAATATACGCTGCATTCAATCTTCTCTTAATGTCATCATATACTTCTTGAAAAACATTGCCTCTAGCAATTAACGGTTCTCTATTCGCAAACGCGACGTCATTCAAAGTATTACCCACTACGGGTTCTCCATGTCTCGTTCCATCGAGATTAATTTCTCTACCAAAATTCGCAAAATACGGCGTCATCCCAGTAACTTCATGAGTAGCTGTCCTAATTGCACAAGCCACCTTCGCTAAATATTTGTCCCAATTTCTCTGATTGTCTTCAATATATGATGCTAACATAGTCTTCATTACTCGATTAACCCTTTCTGTTGGGTTCGCCTGAGGGTGATAATTGCATTAAAATGATCTTGGCATTATACGATGCCACCATATTCCTAAAACTGCACTTCTAAACTGTGATCCGTTATCACATAACACATACAACGGTACACCAAATAATAAAACACATTTTCTTCGATATTTTCACAACACCCGCGGCCGTAGCCGTACGTAACGGGAAAAATAACACAAACTTCGTAAAATAATCTGACACTACTAGAACATAACTGTAACCACTTTTAGATCTAGGAAGAGGTCCCACAATATCCGTCGAAATCATTTGCCACGGTTTATCGATAACAGGATGCTGAGTCATCAGTCCTGCCGGCAATCGCTGTTCAGGTTTATGTGCTATACACACTTCACACTTATTCACATAACGTTTCACATCATTCTTTAACTTTGGCCAATAATATAATTTCGAAATACGCTCATATGTCTTGAATATTCCTGCATGCCCTGCAGTAGGTTCGTCATGATACTTTCTCAACATTTCACCACGCTTCGCCTTCGGAATAACTTCACGCCAACTTTCCGCGTCTTCACGTAAATTCGGATAACTACACGTCACACGCTTATATAACTTCCCATCTTGAACTCTCCATTTTGGATACGCTATCGGTCGATTCTCAATACATCTCTTCATTCTGTCAATCCATTTATCTTCTACAATATCGTCTTCTTCATTATGGTCTTCGCCGGTAATGTCACTGTCGGTATTATCTTCACTAGACGTTTCCTCAATAACGGAACTGATCGCGATAAGGTATCGGGTACTACATGATCTCTACCCTTCCGATGTATAACTTCAAAATCATACTGCTGGAGCCTAACTGCCCACCGAGCCAAACGTCCTGTTGGATCCTTCAAATTATGTAACCATACTAAGGATGCATGGTCCGTAATAACGCTAAACTTAACTCCTTCGATGTATGGTCTTAGCTTCTATCGACCATAACACCGCCAAACACTCCTTCTCCGTAGTCGAAAACTTCCGTTCGCTACGCGTCAATGATCTACTATTATAACATATAACTTTCTCCACTCCATCGATAGTCTGAGTCAAAACTGAGCCGATTCCATAATCCGATGCGTCAGTTTGAATCGAAAACGGTAAACTAAAATCTGGACACGTCAAAATAGGTGCTGTCACCAAACAATTCTTAATAATATCTAATGCTTCACTACATTCTTCCGTCCACTCAAAACGTACATTTTTCTTCAATAATTTCGTAAGAGGTGCGATAATAGACGAAAACTGCGCGATAAAACGCCGATACCACGATGCCATACCGATAATTCTTCTAATTTCCGACGCTGTAGTCGGGACCGGAATCTTCAAAATAGCTTCAACCTTCTCGGGATCAACTGATAAACCGGTAGAATTTACCACATAACCTAAATAACGCAATTCGTCACGACAAAAGGAACACTTGTCCTTGCTCAACGTTAAACCTGCCCGTTCAAAACGCTTAAACACTTCCGTTAACACTTCAATATGTTTCTCAAACGTCGGTGTACAAATTATAGTATCATCAAGATAAACAAACACATAAGGTTCCAATTCTGAACCAATAACACTGTCAATCAATCGTTGCCACGATGCCGGTGCATTAACTAAGCCAAAAGGCATTCTCTTAAACTGATAAAGACCCTATTGGGTACCGTAAAAGCCGTAAACTCTTTCGAATCCTCCGCCATTGGCAGTTGCCAATACGCAGACTTAATATCTAAAGACGAAATAAACTTCGCGTCACGAAGACGATCTAAAATTGACGAAACGTAAGGAATAGGATAAGCATCCTTCTCCGTAACCTTATTCAACTTGCGATAATCTACACAAAACCTATATTTCCGTCCTTCTTTTGACCATAACAATGGGACTAGCCCATGCACTACTCGATTTCTCAACCACTCCAAGCTTCAACATTTTCTCTAACTCATCATCAATATGTTTCTGCATAAATGGCGATACACGATAATACCTCTGCTTAATAGGCTCACTATTGGTCCTAATTCGGTGCTCTACTAAATTTGCGCAACCTAACTTTTTCTCCTTAGTCCTCACAAAATAATCCTCAACTAAATTGTCTAATAAATTCAATTGTTCGGTAGTCAAATCTAAACGTGAATGTATTACTAAATCTCTAGTCTCTAAAATTTCAATCTCACTCAAACTTTCAAACTGCCATTCTCCTCTACGAAAATCAGGTACAATACCTGCCTTTTTCCAAAAATCCCATCCTAAAATCATCTGATGTCTTATATCGGGTACAATAATCACGTCCATTATAACAATTTTTCCTTTAATTTCAATCGGAATCGTCACCGTGCCTACAGATAACACTTTCTGGCCATTCGCCACAACACACGTAGTCACACGCTTACTTCTACACCTAACTCCTAACCTTTCTAAACTATTCCATCCTTTTATTCCCAAAATCGTTCTAGAAGAACCACTATCCAAAAGTGCTAACATAGACTGACTATAAACATTAACATAAATAAACGGTCTCTCATCTGAACCCTGATTATCAAACATATACTCCATTAAAACTTTATTTTTCGAAAACGTTATCTCCGCCTTATTTCGAGAACTATTATAAAATATAGCCGACTCTACAAAAATTTCGGAAGACAATATGCGACTGTCTATCGCCTCTATTCCCCATTTCCCCTGATTACGTGAAAATCGTGAACATTTAGGACATGTCCTGACGGTAAAATCTGCCCTACCACATCGATAACAATACATATTCTTTTTCGGTACCTGACACTGAACTGCCTTATGATTGCCTTGCTTGCAATTCCAACACAATAAAGGTTTCGCCACATTCATAGTCTTTCTGGAACCAGTCGGTTTCACTTCCACTCTCTCCAATACCTTAACTTCGTCACCCTTCGCAACATTACGTGACTCACTCACACTCTCTACTTCACGTACATATGCTAAATCAGTCTCTAAATCCGACTTTCTCCTACTCGGGGGTACGTAACTGTCCATTGCCTGTATACGTTCTTCAATCAATCTCCCATACTTAATTAAATCACTAATAGTACTAATTTCGGTAAGTCCTAATTGAGTCTGATAAATAGGAGCGATATTTTTACATAAAATTCTTAATTATCTATCCTCAGATAATCCTTCATTAAGTCGCGAAAATAATGTGCGCATAATCGCCACATAAATACCCATAGGTTCGTCAGACGCCTGTGTGCGTCGCTTAATTTCCTCCATTAATCTCTCATCGTAATCACTTGGCTGGAACTGCAATCGCAAAGATTCCACCAATTCACTCCATGTCTTAACCTCTTTCCTAATTGACCTGACATAAATAAGTGCTGTACCGGTAATCAAATCTCAACCTTCTGAAAACAGTTGCTCATCTATAACGTTACGGGATACTTGTAACTCACTAATTCTTTCCAAAATACATTTAACGACAAAGACTTAATGTCACCTGAAAAGAGATGTTCCACTTGCATACGGGAACACTCTTCGCTACAGTCATAATAGGTGCTACGTTTACTAAAGGGTCAACTATTTGTAATTCAGTCTTAAAATTGGTTGATGGTGAAGCCATCACGTCATCAGTACTTATCCCTACATTAGCGGGAGTCCTAACTACTACTTGCCTATCCAAAATTTCATAATTCGAAACTAAAATTGCCATACTCGTAATAAAGTCCTCTTTCTCTTTATTTTCTACATCAGTTTTGCCACAACATTATTAATTCTATTAAAATATACTTAAATTTCGTCTCAATAGTCGCTATAATTTTCGTAGTCACGTTACTATGTAATTCATCAATTAATTTCTCAATTTCTACCTTAGTTTCGTTAATAGCTAACCTATCAGTATCAAATTCAAATGGGTACGGGGTCGCGTACTGCCCTACCCGCAGCTTCTTCACTATAAATATTCCTAAGTGCTTTCCGTAAGGCCGTAATACCTAAGGAAGCATCGCCTCCCCTAATAGCTATCTCATACTTAATCTCATTCAACGTCAAACAATCAATATGGATCTTATATCCCATCTTAACAAATAAAGGTTTCCCAAAATACTTCAAAATATCCTAAACAACTCGTTAATACCACCAAAATATCTTTCCAAACAAAGGAATTCACTTAACACACCATAAACTCAAAGTCACAAATGTAAATGCTTAACCAGTAATTGTCTCCTCACAAAAAAAAATTGCTATACGACTCAACATTCACTAATCTCACAAAGTCCAATAGATAATTCGTCAACAATCAGTAATCTAAACTTCAGAATCCAAAATTCTACTACAATATTTCATCAAACATCAAAATTAAGTCACATTCAATCTCAAGGCCCCACACGTTGGGCTGCCAAATAATTATGTTACACGTCCAAACCGCACTAGGCGTCGTGTAGGCTTACTAATGTAAGCGGGTTGCCAAGCCAGCTAACAGGGAGATGGGCGTGGTCGAAATAATAAGTAAAATGAATGTTTACTAAGCTCAAACACCTTACACTTATACTCAAATAGCTCAATTCGGGAAAATATGTCTCTAGGCGCCACCACAATCGATACTTCGCTGAAATAATTGTCTTAAGCTGGATGTTAATTAACCCTACTTGATTGTGGAAAGTAGGATTGTGCTTACTCGGTAAACTCATATACTAAGGTTCTAAAACAAACACTCGTCCAAAACAATTCAACTCAAATAAATTTTGCACTACCCATGTCATTACACAACTTTTAACCGTTATCTCCAATCTGCGCTCGATCTCCTTCCGCAACATTTGCAAAAATCAGTACAGTCTAATGTCTCAAATTCCATATACACACATTTATTCTCAACACAATTGCACAACATTACAAAACTTGCTGAAATTATCACTTAAACATACCCAATCTTTCTCTACATATTTTCTAAAACATTCTACACTTATTCTTCACATTTTCTAACAAAGATTACTCATCTTATCCAACCACATTCCATCTTTATCGTCAGCAAAACAGAAGCAATCCAGTGGAAAGCATTATCGTCCCATAGACAAATTTCTCTTCACATTTACATTCATCAAAATCTAATTATTCCAACACTAAAGTCTCTATAACATTCAAATACACGTCTCTACATACTAAATAATATTTCTCCTAAATTTCCAGTGGCGTATCATACACCCACATACATTATATACACACAAATTTTTTTTTTTTTCCGTTCAAACTCAATACACTCGTGCTCAAAACACGTAATATACGTCACTATAACATCCTATATACAGGGTGCGTCATCGCAACCTGACAGCACGCACCCACGCACGCACGCACCCACGCACCCACGAACCCACGCACCCACGAACCCACCCACACCCCGCACACACCCGCACACACCCGCACACACCCGCACACACCCGCACACACCCTCACACACCCGCACACACCCGCACACACCCGCACGCACCCGCACACACCCGCACACACCCGCACACGCACACGCACACGCACACGCACTCGCACACGCACAGGCACACGCACACGCACACGCACACGCACGCGCACACGCACGCGCACGCGCACGCGCGCACGCACGCACCCACACGCACACACGCACACACGCACGCACGCACGCACGCACGCGCACACACACACACACCCACACCCACACCCACACACACTTTATTTAACTCTTTGATACAGGCAGAGCTCATGACAATCCAGGAGATGTGTTTCCTGACCTTTGTTTGCTTCTACTGTAGAACTACTGTGCGACCACTCCACTCCTACCCTCCAGGTAAGCCTCAACCAACTCTTAGATGTGTTCTTTACTTCTGGTGCTGTAGTATTCAAAGGCCAGTCTTCAGCGAGTGCTACAGCGCAAGAAGGACTTAGGACACTCATCTATTCCAAGCACTGAGTGTGTCGCAGGTGTGGACAACTGATCATAAACAAAACACCCAAGTACCAGAGTAGCGTGAAACACACTAACCTCGTGACCGGTTGCGTTACAGGACTGGGGGATGAGTCAGCGTCCTCACTGAGTGACCAGTCATTCCAAAACTCAGCAATACAACCAGGACTTAACACATTATGCAATACTACCTGATCTTTTTTCACTGGTGATGGTTTTTGGTTTTTATCAAACGGCTCGCACGACTAGGACGATAAGCACAATACTTGTAGACGACAACGACGATAATATTGATGATTTTAATGACATCTCAAGCTTCTAAGGTTATACTTTGACTGAAATAAAGTCATAAGCCTAGTTATATTACGTCACCCTGCCATCGTACATTTTAGAAGGTATACTGCAAACTGTTTAAGGGATTGGAGTAATTTACGAACTCATCCGCTTTCGTAACACAGCTCTTTGACAGATGCGGATGGAGTGATCGAGAAAAACATAGTAAGTATAACTACTGACATATCTATCATTCCCATGACCCTTTTTTCCAGAAAAACGCAGTTTGAAGTAGTGCTAACAAACGTACACCACAATTTGTATGTGCTCAAATACAAGTTTATCACGGCAATGGTCGAGGTGTCAGTATTGTATCATTTATCAATGGCAGCCATCTTATAATCCGTTACAGGAGCATCTATGATAGGCAGCACACTGCACATACACCCAATTATTCACATAACGTCCACGCAGATGGACTGACGTGGAAAGGACTTTTTGCACTGGTACAAAATCAAAATGTTTTGTTCATAAAGCAAACCATATAAATAAATACATTAACAAATCATTCTTTCCTAGTTTCACATGTCAAGAGGTTTCGTGTGAGGTGTATGACCTCAGTTAAAAGTTTGGGCGTGGAACAAATGGACATTCTTAATCACACTTTCTGAATTATGAGATCTTGAGATGTTTCAATAGTGCTAATGGGTAACCTTGGTATCATGTAATCTTGGTACTGTGGGTCCTTGGAAATATGGGACCTAGAAATTGTCTGTTCCAAAACTCTACAATCCTGCTTACTTACATTCGTACAAATAGCATACGGTCTAACTCTAGTCTGTTATCTGCTGACGCATAAGCAAATAGTCACATCGGTCAGGCAACTCGAGTTAGAGAAAATAATCTTCAACTACGTTTTTCTTCTTACTCACTGTTATACCATCGTATATACAATGATTATGCTTACAATATGTAATCGCGGTTTTAAACCTACTTTTAACAGTAATTCCAAATATTTCTAACAAGGGATTACTACATTACCTCCATATGCGCGAACCATCTCAACACAATCGTCTCGTGCATCTACGTAATCTGTTCATCCTAACTTTACCACAACGCTTGGACAGTCCACTTGATCCACATTTTATAAATAGTGACCATTATTGCTAATATCATTTAGGCTATATTACAATAAATTTTGAGACGGACACTTTTTTGTCACTACGGGCACAAACTTTAAATTTCCCGCCACATGTCATTTCTCTCAATCAATTCATGATCACTTTGTTGGAATTAGATGGCATAAAAAAACGAATTTTCCAATATTTGTATATAATTTGAGAAGTACAATGTGATTTAACAATAATAATACATTGATACAGCAGTATTAATAATAGTTAGTCAAAAATTTTTTTGGAACTAATCAAAATATAAGCCACGTTTCTACATTCTCAAAATTTGGATAACCACCAATAATTTTATTGACTGCTGTTATTGTGGTAGACTGCAATTCTAATGATCCCCATCACCAAGATGTTCCTGGAAATCATGGTTTATAGCTTGATTGTAGTCCAATGGCTCAACATGGAATCTAGCATGTATAGCATCTACGTCCACATTTTGCAAATCGTGTACATGTTCATGCCCTAAACCGCCCATTTCTACAAAGCGTCTTGAGATTTGTTCAAATAGAATTAGTTCTATAGTTCCAATCACCAATACAATTAAAACTGAAAAGAAATATATGTTAAGCTATACAAAAGAATGCTATCAAATATTTACGTAAGACGATTGCTGGATATAGTCGATAAAATGCCATTAATGCATCTGTCAATATTACCATTTGCATCGACATGTTTAGCTGCAATTAAACTTTAAATTAACATATAGTTATTTAAAAATAAACTTACATTATGATATCTGTTTAAATACAAAATTGGAAAAAGTAAGGTTGAAACGTGCAAAATTTTCCTTATTCACTAATTAGACGTTTGGGGGCGCTACTCTACTACTACTATAGTTTTGAAATCAAAAGAAATACTTTTATTATTTTTTTGGATAACTATATTCACGTCGTATCGTTGAAAATAGTATCACATATTTTCCCACTGATCACAAGAACATAATGATCTCTAACTTATAAATTAATATAAAGAGCTTAAGTCAAATCATATTTATAAACTACTATTTCAGAAACTTGTTCAGAGATGACGCTGTTTGGTTTACTTGAGAATACCAACAGAAAGTATCACTCGCTCGGTACATCTAATACACTTATTTCTTATTTCGTTCCAATTAATTAATATGAATAATAACTTGTACTAATGTATACTGGTATACTAGATACAAGTTTTGTTTTTATCTCTATTTAAAATATTCACACGTACACGTTGAAGATCAAGGTCATTCCATCTTTACCACTCACTAGAAACAATTTGAATATACATCCGTGATACAACTACACACATGGTCGCAACAACAAATTTTGGTAAAGACGATAATTAATTACACAAAGCGTCGTTATAAAAATGCTAAATTCTATTTAAAGCCTTTTGAAGTATCCAGACAGAAATGACTCATCTTTTGTTCAGATAATTTATAACTGTAATATACTTTAAAAGTGGTTTCTGATTGCAGTGGTAGGTTGGAAACCAAAGAATTGTATCTTTTGACTCTTTTCAAGAGCCCACCAATTAAAATATGTTTGTCAATTTGCGTTATTACTTCATTTCACCCGTTCCGTGTACAATTGTAGAAATTGTTTCCATTTCACGAAAATCATAATGAGCGCTACCTATAGCATAAACCAAACATTCTGAAACAAAATCTTATATTTTCAAATACCTCCGCGTTCATATCTTCGCAATAGTCCGTAACTTTGTAGACTTAGATATTAAGTATGTGTCATATATAACTCATACGTACATATCCAAGAACATATTTAGAAAAAAACACTTGAATAAAAACTAACAAAAGCAAAGATATATAAATATGGTGTACTACTAAAATCTATTATAAGCTCTACTAGTTCTTCACAACAGTTAAATTATACCTACTACATCAAAAATACAGATTTCGGAGATAGCAAGATGCAGCTGGATTGTATATTACTTAACTTTCATGTAGTATCATTAATTATAAGGATCACGATAGATGATGATGATACATTTGACTTATTCCATATACAACTAATGCTACATAGTCATTGACTATGTTTACTACATAATCAATTCTCCTACCTAACAAAGACAACTTACCCAACGGAGACTGTTGCTTGCCTCAGAACCGAGCTGATAGATCAGTGGTCTGTCTAGCATTCGGTAGATATTAGGTTCGATTCCCATTGCTTACCCTATATGAGAATTTTTCATACACATATTGCGGCATAACCACTACGTATACGCACATCGTGTGCGCCTATTTAGGCGTATACTCAGAAGCCTAACTCCTTTCCAGGATCTTCGAGGGATGTATTTTCTTCACTTCTTGTGTAATCGTTTCCTTTCCACGAGGAAGTTTTCATCTCATCGTGAAAGCTTCACAATAACAGATGACGTGGTGAGGTGTTTCGTCACCTCTACATAACGGGCTGTCTGTTAGTCCTATTACGTGCATATGCTTGTTCATGCGACAGCGCCCGGTGGCAATTCTTGTCGCAAGCTTTATTTTCGATCTACCTAGATTTAGGATAGACACGGTAAGTGTACTGTTAGGTTTCCCCAGGAAAATCTTTGATTGGATATGTCATGGTTTCCGTCGAGTACGGCAGTGATCTCGAGTGAGCCCTGCCTCTATCACAGCTATAGCTGTGGTATAAGAAATGCTACAGCCCGGTTCTGGCTCTATAAAGGGCGTTTCCCTTGCTGCTCTAGCAAGCTGGTCCGCCACCTGGTTGCCTACAATGCTTGCATGACCAGGAGCCCACACTAGTGTCACCGTGTCGGCTTCAGTCAGTCTATTTCGTATTTGCACATTCTCCAAGGCTAGCCTCGAGTTGAATACAAATGAGTTCAGTGCTGAAGTGGCCTCTTGGCTGCCGGTCACTAACAAAGATTTTCCTTTTGGAAAGTTTCTCCTTCAATAGTTGATCAACAGCAGCCATAATCGCATAGATCTCGGCTTGAAATACGGTCGGTCGTTTTATACCCAAGGCTTCCAAAGATCCAGTGACCTGGTCCGTTGCTACCATATATTTCGTAGCCGGTACCATGATTGATTTTAGAACTATCTGTATAGTAAACGATCCCCTAAAACTTTGTTTTGTTGTAGTGTTCTTTCCAATCGTTACATGTGGGAATTTTGACTATTTTTCTTATTCTCTCAGACGTCATGCTGAGGATGCTGGTCTTAGAGATGACGCCGAGGATGGTAGAGTGCCCAACTCTGGACCAGTTATCCTCTCCAAGAATCAACATGCCCCTCTCAACGCCTCAGCCTTAATTACAAGCTGTAAAGACGGCAGGTTTAAGAGCCCATAAGGACGTAGTAGCCTTGTTCACTATGTTTTCTAGATGTGGCTTGAAAGTTAATCCCCGGTCTAGCATGACGCCCAAGTATTTAACTTCTTCGACTACTTGGAGATTTGCGCCATTGATTGCTATATTATTCAGCTTTGCAGGCCTCTTCCTCCGTGTGAAGAGATAGAGGTTTGTTTTTGTTGTCTGCATACCCAACTGTGTCTCTGAAGATGATTGTCTTTTCAGTGATATCCACTATTCTGTGAATGGCTACCTCGCAGGATTTCCCTGGTTGATAAGCATATTGATGCCTACTGATTGGGTCCAGGCCCAATACTACGCCCCTCATATGTTTATCAATGAGTTTCCCTAAGATGTTCAGAAGAAACGACTTTGCTTAGTCGTAAGAATTCGGCCCACGTTTTTGGTATGAAGACGATTTTGACTTCCCTCCACGTTCTAGGCCTTCAGGTATTTGTTCAATCTCTTCACAGTACCTCATCCAAAAGTACCGTTTGGATTTTCGTATGACCTTATTGATCCGAGGAAGTGCAATTGAAGCATAAACTCCAAGGCTTCTTTCCCCGTTTTTGTATACCCCCGTCGTCTTTCAGTAAGGAACCGATTCTGTACTCTGTTCCTTTCTGTAGTGCTCTTTGCAGTCTGACACCTTCAGGGATTTGTTCAATCTCTTCACAGTACCTCCTCCAAAAGTCCCATTTGGATTTTCTTATAATCTTATTATACTAGGTAAGTGAGGCTTTATATAGGCCCCAGTTACCGGTGCTTTTCGCTCAATTAAAAAGCTCTTTCGTCTATGCTCTTAATGAAGATAGTCCCTCGTGCCAGCAAGGCACAGTCGAGGTTCCTCTATCTTTCATTGGGCAGATTTTCTCGTACGAGTCCATAATGACTGTGCGAAGACTTGATACCATGACTTCAAGTTCCGCTGAATGATTTGCTTCAGCATGATAGTCCCCAAGTTTATCAGCTAGTCTCTCTCTATAGAGATCTCAATTGCTTACCTTTGGGTTCCTATAAAAGACCACAGCGGGGTCCCGAATGTTATATCAATCACTTCCCTCTGTGTAATGTTAACGAAGGTCGGCTGGTTGCCTCTGTTGGCTAGTTCTAGGTTATTGAAACCCACTCAGAGCCTATGGTTTACCGAGGTTACCATCTTCTTCCAGGAAGCTAGATCCATTAGGACAATCAGTGTCTGTCCCCTTGGGCCCTTCTTCCTCTCTACTACCAGCCAGTTGCCAGCCCGAGGTTCTGACTCTCGATCCTTTTCAGAATCTTTCACAGTTCCTCTGGGGTCCCGGGATCCAGGCCTACATTCGCACAGATTTCCTAGCCAACTAACAAAGGTTTCGTCTGCACACGTGATGTGTAGCTCACCTCTTCGATGGTAACACTGTAAATCTAGGCGCTACCGTTCCGAGTTGCAGCGAGTTAATTCTCGAGAATCCAGGTCCCAATCGTCTCCGACTGTTCCTCGGTTAAGGTTTTCTCCAGCTCTTTTTGTACAATTGTCATTTTTAAGACCGCGTCCGTCTCAATAAATGTCCTGGTGTCACTATGGCATGTTCTTGCGGAGTACTGCATCTGATCGGTGTCGCTTTTGCGTTCCAGCCGTTTTGGGTGCTCCTGATTGCTTAGAGCTCCCGGGCTGCTCACTCTCCGAGGAGGAGAACTGGGAGACAGGCTGCTTAGAGTCTGCCTCCTTCGTCCTCTCCTTAAGCTTCCTCCGGGCTACCCGAACAGTTTTTCAGGCTGCCCAGTACCTGGCCCGTCGGAGGGTTTGGTATTTATGTTTTTATTGTCTTCGCGTTCCATATGAATCCTGCAAGTAAAGGGGAAAGGTATAGACACCTCCACTGGCATGCAAGGCGACTTAATACAACGGTGTTGCGCCTAGTGCTCCGAGGTGGGAACCGGTATTTGCTGAACTAGACAACCACGCATCCCATCAGGCGGGTCCCTTTCCCTTTAGGATTTAGGTTTTTGATGAGGTTGTCTCCTCTTGGTCCGGGTGGTTAAGCCAAGATCCCCACACTGAAGTTCAGTGCATGGTTGACCTAGATCAATGGTGTGTGCACCGTTTTTGTCCCTGTGCAAATGCGTTAGCCACGACACGACAGCTGGATAGGGAGTATGTACAATGGGGTCCATTAGTATGGTACTCCAAGGGGATCGTTTTTAACAAACCTCCAGGTTAGGCACGCTGGATCCCACCCCTGTTGTCAGCCGCCCTTCGAAATGGATATATATATATATATATATATATATATATATATATATATATGATGGAATCCATCGCTGTGACTGAAGAAGCGTGGAAAGCTCGAGCAACCCGCCATCATCTCCGAAAAGGGGATGAAACACATATCAACATACCTACCATTCGACCAACCTGGTTCACCACCAATCCGTAAATTCACATGATTGGTGGAACACTAACGGTCAAATAACCCTCTGCAACCATCTAAATACCCTCAAATTAGCAGAAATACATACCAAATAAGCTAAAACTCGTAAAAAAACAGCAGTCAACAAACACATACGCAAGAACACAAGCACATATATACAAATAAAAATAAGTTAAGCACCCACACATTTAAATCCTCAAACACACAATCACGCAAACAAACGAACTGGCAAACACTTAAACAAATAAGTCCCAAACATGGAAGTTACATAAGGTCTAAGTAGTAAGAAACCACAGGGGTAAAAGAGCCAACCTGCCGCATCTGTGAAAGTCCAGGAATATCAAAGTATGTTAATCTTTGATTAACATAGCATGCAAGGCTCTATATATATATATATATATATATATATATATATATATATATATATATATATATATATATATATATATATAGATTATAGGGTGTAATTAATAAAAATGAAAAAACATAAAGTATATTTTCACTTTTTAAAATAAAATACAGGGTGATTCATTTGAAAAAATGGAAAAAATCATGTGGTCGATTTTTGGCTCGCTTTATATTCAATTGGTGGAAAGTTAAACTTTCTCGTAACACTGTACCAATGTCAAAAAGTTATGCCTGGAAAAAATTATTGTTAGGTTGTTCTGTCTAGGGTATACAGGACGTTGAAATGAGAATGATTTTCGTGTACAATTGACCATAACTTTTGAAATACCGTGTATAACGTAATGAAACCCCATATTGGAAGTATTGGGGAGATGAGCTTAATCTAAATTTGAAATAATGTATAGGGTGTCCCATTTAAAAAAGTATGTTTGGTTCACCCTGGTAATATGTAACACCCTGTAAATACAAAAATAATTTTATAATGTGAAGTTTGAAGTTGCCTATAATTTTTGTAAATAACTTTTTTTGATATCTCCTTTAATAACGGATATATCGTACTTCGACGCACTAATGCCGCACCCTGTATATATATATATATATATATATATATATATATATATATTCATGGGTTTTGTGTATTGTGTGTGTGTGTGTGTGTGCATGCGTGCGTGCGTGCGTGTTTATATATTTCAATGCTCATTTTTCTATGTACGTGCTTGTTTTGTTGTTAGATTGTTGGTAACTGGTTCATTGCGATTTTTAGTTTGTTTGATATGGTTTTGTCTGTTTGTGATATTTGGATGTATGCAAAGGGCTTATTTGATTGTTAGCTTCAATGTTGATTTTAGATTATGCTGCAAGATGGCTAACCATTAAAACATAATGATCTATACTTTTTTTTTGTAATGTTTTAAGATGTGTTTAATTTTGTCTTCGTCTAACAATAAATTTACAATTATTCAATAAGGGTAATTTATAGAATTTACAGAATGCGTTGATGTGTCGTTAAAAAGTGAAAGTAGTCCAAGGTATAAGAATCCAAAAGGGAACGATGGTCTAGTGTAACTTTGACATTGTGCACATGAGTCATAAGTGAAAGTTATTACGTAAATTCTAGTGAAAGTTTTAACCTCGGTATACTTAGTACTTAACCACAATTTCTGGTCAGAGTCGTTTTTACTGAATGTTGAGCCATTAAGATGCGTGATCAGAATGAATTATGCCAAGATCTTATTTCAGAACCAATTGTACCTAAATGACTTTAGATATAGAAACCTACTTCGAGATCCTGCCAAAAAGGCCTTATTTCATGATATTGATGCAAAAGACCCAAAATGAGGAATCAAAAATGGGGGAAGAACATGCAGGACGAATTACGAAAATGTTCCGCTAAAGACGCTGAACCATTGATAGAGGACTACAGATTAAAAGTTCATAACCTTTTTAGACACATGCAACCCAAGGTGTGGGGGAAAGGGGAAAGAGAGATAGAAAGGGACAAGACCGAGGTGCTGTACCCAAGGTGTTAAAACCCCACGGGACAGCAAATGCATCACCAGGGACCGCAGGGCCGAGCCGAAAAGTGGACGAAGCTGTTTGAAACAGTGCTCAGGGTAACGCCTCAGGGGAGCGCAGAAATGTAACCAGATGGGAAAGGGAGAGAGGTACCAATGTCAAAAACCAACTCGAAGAAAGCTTTACTTGATTAGTACCGAACTGGATGCAAATATTCATTGGAACAGTCACATTTCATGTTGAGATTTGCTGCATAAAAGATTGAATTCATTTGAAATAATTAATTAATTCTCCTTCTCAGTCGTACGAAATCGTTTCTACACAAGAATCTCTTACTACAATACCACCTCTAACACATGTATCAAACACGCATAGGTCTCATACCATATAAACGCGAGTGTGCTTTCCGACGCAACGTTCTAGGTACGGCTCTCAACAAGGAAGGTTAGCTTTCACCAACAGCTTATTAATTTGTTAATCTCAAAAAGAACCAATCGACAATTTGCTGACATCATTTTTTCGATGCCGCGCAAATACGAGAAGGATAAGTTCATGTTCACGACACCGGCGTTAGCGACTAAGTTCATGTTCACTACACCGGCGTCAGCGACCTAGAGAATTATGCTTTCCCGCTGTTAGGGATCATCGTGATACCGTAACTGCTGAGTTTGCTGTTTCGTTCACCCAGCAGCAACGCCGCCAATCTCTACCACTCAGAAAAGTAGATATGCTGAGAAGACAAAAACAGTTGCTCCAGCAGACGTTGCCTCTCTAGCTGAGGTCCTGCTAGCACCCACCACATATTTACTATTCCCAACGAGTAAATCACGCAGAAGAAGAGGCCAACGAAGATACCGATGGTTCAACCAACAACGCCATCACCGACCAAAAACGCGTTCACGCCACTGGAGGAGTTTACGGGCAGCCCAGCACCGATCGAACAAACGACGACCCCAACCGATACCAAGGAGGTGCTTTCGGGAATCCTTCCGTAGAAGGAGAAGTGGGTTGAATTCTCCGGAGAACTTCACGGACAAGGGATTGTCTTCAACGGGGGAATACGGATCCAAGCTGCCTCATCCCTGCACTGAGACTGGCTGATAAAGTAAATGAATAGGTGTTGCATTCCGTACCACACAAATTAGGCAGAGAGCAATCGATTCGTTAAGGTAGTTATGCCTAACGTGCCAGTAAAAGTCTTCATGGTCGACGGTAACTGAGATCTTTCGTCTTCCAATCGGATAGAAAGCTCACAATTTAAAAAAAAAGATGGCTGTGGTTCATAGTGTAAAAAATGCCGGACGTAAAATCCTGCCCCGTTCGGATGTCCGACACGACAGGACTCTAGCAAACTCGGTCATCAAAACTACTCACTTTCTGATCCATTATTGTTACATTCACAGTATTAGGTCTAATCTTAATCCTGTTCACCAACATCATAAACAATTACAACCTAACATTTTGTTTCTGTCTGAAACACGTTTCCTCTGACAACTCCGATTCATTCGGCTTGCAATTTCCCCAATACAATCTCCACTCCAACTTTCGTTACAAAGGAGGAGTGTGAGTTTATCTCAAGGACAACATATTTTGCAAGCGGGATTCTTCTTTGGAGAATAAAAACTCGACGTGCTTTCATTCAAACATTCTGGTCCTAAATTTGTGAAATTTTACTGTTGCATTTATAGGTCTCTCTATGACAGTAACTTTCAAGACTTCTTCGATTATCTTGGTTTGAAAATTGACTATCTTCTGTCTGAGTTTCCATCCTACGAGTCTCAATTCTGGGAGATTCAATGTTCATAACTTTAATTGGCTTCAACATTCATCTACTACTAATCCTACTGGCCATAGTGCAGGAACATTTGCTATTTCACGTGATCACACACAAAGGATTTTTGAAACAACCAAAATCTCCGATGACCCCAACCATACCCCACATCTACTGGATCTTGTTCTAACATAAAACCCACTTGTTTATAAACTTCAGGTCTTTCTCCACTAGGTCTATTTGATCATTGCCTAATATAAATAACTTCTACTGTGCCTAATTCCTGTGTTGTTCACAACAATAATAGAATTTTATGATGCGGTTTACATTTCCATGGCGTGAATGCAGTTTTAAGTCGTCCTCGCCTTCGAACGATGCTCTTTTAGTATCTGATGTCATCCTCATGGACATGGAGTTGTACATCCATAAAAAACAAAATTGTATAGGTGATTCTCGTTCCCAACCCCCCTTATTCAATGGGGCTTGTGTTGATGAACGTCTTTGAAAAATAAATCTTATAGCAAATGGAGATCTAATAAAACGGCCGAGAGTCATGCAGATTACGTTGGTATCAGAAATACCTGCAAAACTGTTGTCACTAAAGCTAAACAGTTGTTTCAACCACAAAAATGCAATGGGAAATTGTAAATTTTCACCAGTAAAAAGTTTGGTACACCTTTATTTTCCCAAACCTTTTGACGGATCTATAGTTGCTAATTCTATAGATAAAGCCAATCATTTTGTAGATTTATTTGCATCAAACTCGTGACTTAGTGATTCTCGAAAAGATGTGCTCCTAGTCAGCTCTTCTTCTTACACTATGAAACCAATTCATTTTCGATACAAGCTATTAGAATCGATCATCAGTAGGCTTGATCCCTATAAGGCGACTACCGCGGACAGTATCCCAACTATTATCTTAAATAAATGTTCCCCCGACTAGTACCAGTCCCATCTAAGCTCTATTCGATCTCTTATGTCTCCTGGGAAATTTCCTGCATCATGGAAGTTAGCAAATGTTTAGCCTATTCCCAAAAAAAAAGCAACAAGACCGATACCTCTGACTACCGACCATTTGCCATTACTTCAATTTTGTCTAAAGTCATCAATCGGCAAATACTCTCCTTGAATCTAACAAACTCCTCAGTGACCACCACCAATACAGTTTTAAATAGAGTCGTTCAACAGGTGATCTTCTTTCATATGTAACTTACGTTAGGAACCATACAGTAGAGCAATTCCGTGAAACAGTTGTAGTCGCTTTAGATATCTCAAAGGCATTTGACGAAGTTTTTACATACCAACCTCACCATAAAGACCGTAAAGCTGAAATGGCAATTTCAGTTAACAAGGACATTCAACGTATCCTTGAATGGGGAAGTAATAATCTAGTTAAATTTAATGCTAATAAAACTCAGTGTTGCAGTCCGCCATAAAGATCGATCATTTGATACTGTAAGTATGAATGGCTCAGATATTAAGTTTTCACCCTCTACTACTATGTTAGGAATGACTGTATCTTCAAATCTATCACTATCTTCTACTAGAGCTACTTTTTGTACATATCTAAGCAGTATTTTGCCTCCTGATAAACTATTTCTACTATATAAGGCCCAGATTTTATCTCATCTAGAATAAAACTCTCACTTCTGGGTTGGTCCGGGCATTCCGTTGCCAATTCTAGTCAGCTCAACTATCGGTGGTATTTTGTCCTCAATAGCATCATTTTCCAATGCAGGTGAAAATATCATTTCTACGCGTTAGTTAAGGTAGTATTTTTTATTTTCTCCCAGGAAGAAGCCATATATTGGCATCAAGTACGGTGAAGTCACGCTGCAAAGACCGCAGATAAACCCCCGTCTCATCAGCATTGTAAATTTGTTACGAAGATAATTTTTCAAAAGAAATCAGGCTTTGAAACTGTATTCGGAATTCAGTGGCTGCATCTGTATCACCACTTAACTGTTCGCCAAGAATATCGATTTCCCTTATACCGTGACGTTTGAAAAGTGTTACCCACCCAAGCGATGCATCATAGTTTTCTTCTAAACCGAAATGTTCAAAAAATACTTAGCCTGGTTTATGCAAATTGGTCCAGAAACAAGGTAACATCCGCACGTTGCTGGTTAAACCACAAAACCATAGCTTCATCCAAATCATCGCATGTAGATTTCTTCGTTTTAGGATTTTTTAAACCGGTCTACCAATCTGACGATTAAGCGAAGGAAAGTAGTTCAGATTTGTTCTTTTTAAATCACGCAGTTTGGTCCCCTGTTCCGTATACTAAAGACTTTTAACGGTTCTTCCACCCTCTAATTTATTCACGATTTCGAGTTTTATCCCGAAGGAGGAATGCATCTGATCTAAGCAGAAGCCGACACTCGACTGAACGAAAGGAAATGAATCAAGCAACTTCTTATTCTATTGTGTTTACAATATCTTATGCTGTACTGTACTGAACTATATAGTACAGTACTGTAGTGTATTTCCAAATGCTTATTTACAAACTCACACAACTGTAAAATGTTCTTTTTGCTATAAAAACGAAGGAAGTCTTAATTTTGTGTCTACTAAATCAAACCACGGTTAAGCCGTAAACCGGTTAATCCGCTTCTCGAAAATCGATCGAGAGTATTGCACCAAATGGGATTATGTAGAAACGGTTTGACATCTGAGAAATGCATATTGGATTATTCAGTAGCTCGCAGTTAAGATGTCAGACTAGTAAGTTAAAAGTACAAAGTTTGAATCTGAAAGTAGTGCTTGAGAAAAATCATAGTAAATGGATTCAACACAAAGGTGAATCCACTCCTTCTCTGGACTAAGTCTGATGACGAAAGAAGAGTCCGCTTCCGAAACGCTGCGCTATAAAAACAAAAACTGGGCAAATAGGCCAATCGACTCAACTAATAAAGTTTAGAAAACTTCTGAGATTTAATTAATCTATAAAACTTGTATTGATACATGTTTAAAATTATTATTTAAGCGCGTGATTCGTTAAATAGGGCTGATCGCTTACTACTAGATTTTTCCCACACTGATTAATGAACGCTAAAATGGTTTCATACATATATTTTTCCTATATCAATATAATAGCAAAATATTGTACACTTAAACTAACTTATTTACTATGTATTTACAGGTGAGTAAGTAAAACAACACAAAAAAGCATATACTTCAAATCAAACAAAAATCAACCATCCACCAGGGGCGGTCCTGGGATTGGGTTTGGTGAAAACAAAAGGGAAATTAAATAAAAATACAGGAATGTTTTACGTCCGGGCCTGTCTGGTAGAAAACGGCAGAAGGCAGCTGGTTATCTACAGTTATTGTAACGTGATTTCGAGTTGGAAATATTTTCACCACGATAAGAAAGAGGTGAATGGGTGTAATGTACCTGTTTCTAGGTCACTCAGAAAATCGATAACTTTAAAGGGTCATAAAAGACTTGTATTTCGATAATTCTTTATAACTATATTTATACTAGAAACCGTATTCGTACCATATAAATGCAAATTTTACATCTAATTTTTACGAATGGAATTTTAACGTATCTAATATTTACAGGGGTTCATTAACTAATGGTAGTGTTCCTAATTAATCCTTAACGTTAATTACGTATAATTAAAATACTGTCTAATTATATTATCTAACCAGTTGGAATTATTTACACACGGGAGATAGAATACTAGATTCTCCTTATACTTATTGGATACTTATTGACGGAAGCGAGTAATTCGCTTACTGTGTCGATAATCCGTTCAGGCCTTGGTGGTGGCGGCTACCGGATGAGTATTTAACTCAGAGGCGGTGTAACATATTTAAACCTTTAGGAACGTTGTTTTCAGGAATATTTAATATACAGGAAGGCAGGATAAACTAAACGCTTTACAGGCGTCGTTATTTAAAGAATGTTTAATACAGGATTTATCCTTTAAATCTGGGCTATCGCGACATGTGACGTGTGTCGGTTACAGGCTCAGAATGTAAAGAGCCAGAATCCTTTACAAACATTTTTTTAATTACTGATTTGTTAATTAACCTGTTTTAATTAAATTGCAGAAATCCTCAAATAATGAATATATCCCTTCAGACGTTGTTTCAAAAACATTAAGAATTTTTCTACGTCAGAGTCGCCTTCAGTCTAACAACCAATACCTGCATTAGAATTACCGCCAGAAGCCGTTCTCGCCTTTCAACGTTTGCAATAAAACCGCAAAACGCGCTACTCTTACTGAGCTAGTAGAGTAGTGGTGACACGACGTTCGGGAGGCAACGGGTTCGATTCCCGTTACTCTCTACCTTGTATGATGTTTTTTCAAAGGATTTTCCTCATAGACAGGTAGCAGCATGGTCACTGCGTATATGCATACCATGTGCGGATACTTAGGCGATGCTGGGGTAGCATTTTCCCCCTAACTCTGTTCCGATCCTATCCTGACCACACCCATCCTTCATCCCACCATGCACATATACGTAATGTATGTATGTATGCTGGGAATCCATGACTGTGGCTGAAGGAGCTTGGAAAGCTCAAGCAGCCCACCCTCTCCACTGGTAAGGGAATGTAATACGTGACATTTTCCTTTTTTTTACTCTGCCTCTCATTCCTTCCGCATTCTCACTCCGTGCGCAGTCTCGCGCTAATCACCATGGGTCTC
The DNA here is from genome assembly GCA_036346205.1 of Vesta saturnalis. Taxonomy (NCBI): domain Eukaryota; kingdom Metazoa; phylum Arthropoda; class Insecta; order Coleoptera; family Lampyridae; genus Vesta; species Vesta saturnalis. The sequence goes on along the minus strand of JARFJB010001949.1, from coordinate 3,298,353 downwards.
CTTTAAGGGCCCAGTCTTTTCCCCATCATTCTCCATTAAGTCAACTCGACTCAGTCCGCCTGAACTTATTTCAATACACCAGGGTTTACTGCTGCTTAAATATGTGGCCACCTGCATGTAAGTTAATTACACAACCCTACACATACGCTAGTAAATGACACCACGCCGAGGATTACTCCTGACGTAGTCTTTACTTGCTCTATCGGAAAGAAATGCGGACTGCCTGAATTCTACCGACTCACGGGATATCAATTAAACAGCGCAACAGGTAGTAGCCCAGAATCTTTGAATTGATATTCTACACATATTTTACACAAACTTTACACTAACACGCCGCCCTAGGCCTAGAAATTGAAAGCAACAAGCCGCCCATAATTAGACCACATTTCGGTCACCCAGTCTCGTAAATTACGAAAACATTACGTAAAACAGAGTATTGCATTTCAATCTCACCAAATGTAATTACCAGTTTAAAATAAGTTTGGTTTGAAGCTTACTCTTTAGTAGAAGCCCTGAAACTGCTTTCCTAACCGCTCGCTGGTGGTGATATACACACAGGATAAAATATATCCTGATTTAACAACTTTGTTAAATAACGACGCACGTAAAACGTTCCGTTATCCTGTCAACCTGTTTATTTAACAGTTTTGAATACCGAAAGGTCCCTAAGATTTAAAGATCTTACGCCGTCCCTAGGCTGAGAAAACTTTACTTCTTGTCGGAAGTCTTGACAAAGTGTTTATTCCCAATCGTAAGTCGCCATAATCCAGAATTAACGAAGTAATCCTTCTTCAATCAGCCGTACCTATAAACGTCTGGTTTATCCTGTACCTGATAAACAATCCTGAAGGATTGAATACCTCATTATTATTAAAACCGTTTCCGAGTTGGAGGTCCCTAGGTAGCTATTACCAAAGAGTATATAATATATTATATACTCTTTGCTATTACCGTCGCTACCTAAACCAGACGCGCACGCGAATCCAAGCGTTCCCCGCACCCGGTTTCTCAATACGAGTGTTCATATTTACTTTCATAAACAAATAATTCTAAAACAAATTGTTCTTTTTAATTAAAATCTGTACTAATTACGAAAAGTAATTAGAGTATATTTTAATCCCCAGTAATTAATATTACACTGTAAATAGATAGAACACCGTTACTTAATAAACCCCTGTAAATATTAACTAAATTCGTTTTAATTTTCATTCGCAAAAATTAGAACGAAAAGTTGCATTTATACAATATAAAATACGAATTCTTTTATAAAATCTAAGTATAAAGCAGCCCCTTTAATAGTATTGAGTTTCTGTCTGACGCGAAGCAGGTATATAGAAATCTTTCACCTCGTTTCTGATCGTCGCAAACACCTGTCCAACACTATAAACCCCGTTATCATAATTGTATAAATCTAGTTGCTTTTCACTAGTAACTACCAGACAGGCCCGGACTTCAAAATATTACAATATTTTAAACTAAATAAAGTTTCCGCTTTTTATTGCAATATATACATTAAGGTCAGTTCTTTTAGAGTGTGTAAACACACAGTTAATGCTATTTCCACAGCAAACGGAACGGAAGGGATAAGCTGTCTGTCGCTCCTACCCACCGCAATTGTACACACAGGCCCATAAGAACCGTCCCACCCCAGGCCCTTCGGGGGATGGTGGATGTTTTAGTATACTTGTAATTCCTATTTTAGTTATCTCAGCTACCGCTTCATTTTAACGTGTAAATATTTAAGGAAGTGTTGTTTGAATATTTAGAGAATGTAAATAATAGGTCTAATATATGTATAAAACCCTCTTGAGTTCATTGTTTAGTGTGGACAAACCTGGTAATAAGTGATCAACCGCAACAACGAACCACTTCTCTTTTTATTGTATAAAAACCGAGGTAACCTAGAAACATGGCAAATACAGCTTACAAGGACCTTTCCACTAAGAAGTAAATTGTTATCTCGCGATAGGCGAGAAGGACCGGACTTCATATAAGAAGTAAACTTTTAAAAAACTAATTTTAAACTGGTAATAACGTTAAGTGAAATCGAAGTTTAATACTCGCCTAATTGTGGGTGGCTTGTTACTTTCAATTCGGGGACTCCCTGCATGTTGTTTAGGTAGCCAGTGGTGGCGTGTTAGTGTGAGTTGTCTAAAATGTGTTCAGCATCGAATAGAATCTAGGCTACGGACCGTTGCGCTTTTTAATCGATACACTGGGGTCGGCGTAATTTAGGTAGGCAACCTTTCCGTCTGACGGGTGAGACTGAGTCTGGAATAGACCACATATTTAAGTAGCAGTAGGCCCAGGTGAAATGAAATAATGCCAGGCGAGTGAATCTAAGTTAACTAAAGGAGAATGGCAATGAAAGATCTAAGTTTTCAGACCCATGGTAATGAATGCAGAATGAGAGCATCTCGGTTTCATTGAAATACACAGAAGGCAGGAGCGACTTCTGGCGGTGGAGGTAATTCAGATATTGGTTAGACTGGTGGGAACTCTGACAAAATTCTTAACATTTTTGGAGGGGATAAAGATACATTATTTGAGATTTCTGTAATTTAACTAAAATTGGCCAACTAATTAAAAAATTTTGTCAAAGATACTGGCTCTGTACAATTCTGTTCTACTCCACGTTATTTAACACAATCAAGTTTTTCAAGCTATACAGTTTCCACTTGTATGCTACATTAGTGACAGAATGTTATTTGTGAAATTCACAGTAACATAAGGAACATTGCTATCCTCTGCTATAACAAATTCTGCATCACACATTTTACCACTAATTCAGTCATAAATTTATATTTATTATAGTGGTTGAGACATGATTAGTACAGTGCATAAACAACATATAGCATCAAAATACAAATCTAGTTAACAGTTATGAGTAAAGAAAACATTTAAAAATCTTTTAAACTATTATGTATATTTAAAAGTAAAATGATACAATAGTCGACTAATAATTACAAACTTGAAATCTGGACCCAAACACCAGCCATATAATTGCAATATCTTTGGTCCATGCTAAACCAACTTAATAATGTTACTTATATAAAATCAAAAAAGTAATTACGGTATATCTTATACACTACAACATGCACATGTAAAAATCAATTTCTTACATATAATAAAAAAAATATTATAGTGTTATGTATGAATAAACTAACCTACATTACATACAACAAAAACCAAGACAGTAGAAAGCATATAAAAAGTACTAAAACTATTAGTCATTTTGATCTGAAATGCTACCGTCCTTTGCGGGTGACCGACTATTAGACTTGCTTCGATCCTTGCTAACTGAGCGAGAGTGAGAACGATCCCTGCAAATAATACTAATTAAGTAACCTTCTTTACATAAAGAGGATCACTTACTGTTCCTTAGTTTTTGATATGGATCGTGACTTTGAACGTTTCGTGTTTGACCGTGACCGGGAACGAGATTTAGACAATCCATCTTTAGACCTAAAATTTAAAAATGTTCAAATTTTAATGAGCACATTAATCTATAATATTCAATTAACCGAACTTTTGAATGAGCATCAGTATTCTATTTAATTTAAATTAGATAATTAATATTAAAGTTAAAAAGATTATCGTACCATAATCTAAATGGCTTGTTGCGATAATTTAAATTTTTTGTAATATGAATTGCAATTTGTGAGGCGTTGTATTAATAACATTATTTGAAAAATACATGCATACCTTGATGCGGAGCGTGAGTTGGAGCGGTGCCGAGAACGAGACCTTGAACGACTACTGCTGGAAGAATGTGATCGTCTTCCACCTTTACGACGATCTTCAACCAAACGAATTCGACGACCATTTAATTCAGTATCATCCAATTTCTCAATTGCATTCTTCATATCAGAATATGATGCAAACTCAACAACTCTACAATTATAAATCTTCAATTACAAATAATTTGATTCATTTAGATACGAACCCTTCATTGCGTCGTTGTTTATGTGCATCAGCATATGTAACTTCACCAGACTGGCGCATGTAGTCTTTTAGATCCTATATAATAAAACTGCATTTAGTGAAACATATATAATACATTTGAAAAATGTTAAACTAAAATTACCTGTACTGGTAAAAGGTAAATTTCCCAACTTAAAACAGAATTTTTAAAATATTTATTAGGTAACTAAATTCAATATATGATCGTTTCAAACTTAATTACGTTTTGTCTTTAGACTGTATTAGTGTATTCTTTGATCAAAATCTTGTTTTATTGATAAAAACAATTACAAAAAAAAAAAAAAAACTAATACAGCCTGTTTAGAGGTGTCAAAAAAAATTGCATGTCTATCTTCTTTTGTAAAAATCGGACTGCAACGAAACATCTTCAAACAGTACATATCTGGAATTTGAATATAACATGCACACTTATTAATTTGTCGCTGAAAACACATAAAGAGACATAGTGTATTAAACACAAAACAAAAAGTGATTAGTTTTAGTATTATATTTTTGTGCATTCCCCCCACAGATTAAATAAATAAAAGGCAAAACGTAATTAAGTGAATTAAACACGAAATTGCGCGTCATGCTAGGGCATTACCTGAGCCACAGCGTATACGAACAACCAGAATGGTACCAATGGGATGGCGGATAAACACATGACTGCCACTTGAACGAATGGGCGAACCACACTGACTGAGCATTGAGTCTAGATACCTCACACTCCGAAGGAATGGTAGCTCTTTACAAAAAATTACTTTATTTTAAATAATTCATACCAACAAGTCATAATTGTCTTTAGGATATGAAAAAGTAAAAAACGTAGATACTGGAATAGGATAAGGTAGGTTTTGTAATTGTTGTAGTTGTCCTTGGTCTGATCGTATTGCATCACGCTGCATCAAGAACAAGCTGTGGACTGTGGTCTATGCAAAATTCTGTTTCTTCTGCGCAGCATTTTCTTTTTAAATCGTCTTGGTAAATCAACCAAAATTAATCTAATAGATATCAGCTCAGTAGTGGCATCAAAATTTGAGCGTAGGATGTGTGGTTGCATACTGTGGTAGAGTGAATGCTTTTGCATAAGTTGAATGGAACAACGATACCAAAATGGAATGGACGTGTGGTTGCCCTTATTGTGTGGTAGCATTGATTCACATGCGTAAATAATGAATCCCCCAGGTTGATCGGATTGACCCCCTCATTGAATTGACTGAGCCTCATTTATCGAAATGACAGCAGTAAGCCGAGGTAGGAACAGAAGCACTTCATTTTGCATCTCTACCTGCTTGGCCCCTTACACCTCATGGTTGCAATTTAAGGACTCTGACAAGGAATTAAGGACCCAAACCCATTTACAGTATAAATTATTATCATGCATCTAACAATTGCTTTCCACCTACTTGTGTTCATCACTTACCTGCCAACTGACTCTACTGGATAAATTTTCTACGATCAAACGATATTCGGTACGAGTCGGGGGTCCATATCTGTATTAAAAAGAATCAAATTAATTTAAATTATTTGATCAACGCTGGTTCACATGTACATTCAAATATAAATAACATTTCAGTTCCCTTAACATAAAATCACATTAAAATGGAAAAGTATCCCATATAGGGTTCTAACTAATGTACGTTACAGGATATACAGGCTGTTTCATGGTTCACACTTTTATTTTGGAATTGATTTCCCTGACTTTCCATGACTTAATGACAAAATTTTCCTGAATATTGACTCCTAATACACAGGAAAGAAATCAATAATCTTCATTTTTTTTTAAATCAGCCTCCACTATCCCCATAGCCGCCCGTCACCCTCCTTTTTATTATTATGTACTTAAGGACTAGTTAATTATCATATTCTTAAATGAAATAGTTTAAAAATGTGTATAAGTTGAATACAATGTCTTCTACACCAAAGAAAAAGGAAAAATTAAAAAGAAGCAGGAATTAAGTCTTCTACTTAAAAATAATAAACTTAATTTAGTCATTTGTTACTTATTAACCAATTGAAGCTGTACTGAACTTTGTAATGACTTTACACCAGTAGTTACATTTAAAGTAAATATTGGCAAGTATTGTATATTTTCCACTCTATAAAAACTTTAAAATCAGTAGGACTTTTGGTCTTTTCTAACATCATTATTTTTGATGTAATTTTTTTCTTCTTCTCTTAAAGCTTCCAAGTTTCTTTATTTTTCTCATCTCTTCAAGTTCCTCTATTTTCCTTTTTTCACTTTTCCGATCTCTTCCTCTTTTTGAATGTTGTTCGACTGTTGGAGCTTTCCTCGTATCTTCTGTGAGCAGCTCCGACATTGTTTAACAGTGCTTGGGTTATTGGTATATTCTGGACATTTTCATAGACTCTGATGACATTTTCAACAGTTATTTGAGCAACCAAGCTATGTTCATGTAGATTTTCAATTAATCAATTTTTATTTATTGAAAAACCACTCTCAACAGTTACATTTTCGTGAGAAAATGTTAAACTCAGTTTAATCACTTGCACAGTAAGCTTGCATTTTCTAAATAAGTTTTAAAATGTTGCTTGGTAATATATTATGTTAGGCTCTAATGATGACGAACTTGTACAGTTTTGTATTTGATTGGACATTTTTCTAATTTGAACTTGAACTTTTCAATATCAGCATCACATGCTTTGATTTGTTTCAGAAGCCTTTTGGTTTGCAACCGATATCAATATTTTCCAAGTTATGCAAGTTATTCTTATCTCGTAGATTCAAAGAAAATAGTAAAGATGTTGTTCTAGGTATTTTGTCATTCTTAATAAATCTCTCCAAGAAATTACGTATGAAGGATAAATCACATAGATGTTTATAACATCAACAACTACGTGCAAACAATATAGTTATTTTCTATAAAACCGACTGTTTTCCCTGATTTACAGCAATTTTCCAAAGTGTTCCCTGACCTTTTTCAAATTCCCCGACTTTCCCTGATTCCCCTTGACTTTCCAGAAAGTGTGAACCATGTGTTTGGCAAAAAACGCCCAACGCTATAACTTCGTTATTTATTGTCAGATTTCAATAGTCCAAAAAGTTTTTTAATTAACTCTGAAAATAAATATCAACTTTTTATTTTTAAATAGCTATCTATAATTTTTTTAATATTTTCTGATAGAGAATTCTTTTCTGAATGTGCATCGAATTAATTTTTTGTTAATATTTATTACCCAAAATAAGAAAAACCAATATTGAAATTAAGTTGAGTTTTTATGAAATTTTCGAGGGTGCCATGAAGACAATCATAATAAAAAAATTGTTCTGAAACTATTATTAGGTTTAACCCTTTCGCTCACAGTGTCGTCAGTCGTCAATTGACAACATCAGATTATATTGAAAAGTATGGATATTTGTTAAGATAAACAGCTCCATCCATAATTTAAAATCGATCGGTGATATTAAGAACTTAATCTAATTCTATAATATATTGTAACACACTATTAAACATTCATTTTTGGTTGCATAGTGGTACCCAACCGTATGAAAAAGTTTATTTGATCAATTATATTTTTTAGTTCTTGTAGAATAAAAATAGTTTCCTTTTCTTTTTGTTTTGAGATTATTATACCATGCTAAACATTGCTCATCTTAATATTAGATCTATGTATACTGGATTTGAGGAATTTAAATTACATCTTACGAATTATGACATATTTCCAGTAACTAAAACCTGGTTATCCAGTGTTACTCCTACTAACAACTTTGCTGTTGCTGAGATCACATTTATAAGAAAGGATCGAAAATGTAGAGGTGGTGGAATTGGTATTTATCTTAAAACTCAATTTAAATTCAATTATACACAAATGATTCTTAATTCGAATGCATTCAAACAATTATAATTAAAAATTACTATTAATAATGTAACATTTGCTTTTGGAGTAATTTACAGAGCACCTGAATCGAATACAGCTGAATTTTTAAATGCATTTGATGTTTTATCACATGTTACACCCCTATATGGTAATATAATCTGTACTGGTGACTTTAACATTGATCTCTTAAAAAATAATTTTCCTTCATTCAATATGCACTCATTAATGTACTCGTACTTCCTGTAGCAACTAGTAAAATCTCAAACTAGGATTACTGAGCATTCTGCAACACTTACTGACCTTTTCCTCACTTCATTTCCTCCTGAGCACACAATGAATTGTAAATCTTCTTCTGCTTTCTGAAATTTCAGATCATAATCTAATATCTTGTTCATTAATTGTGCCATCTCCATCCAGACAACCAATATTTCAGGAATATTGTAACTTTAAAAATATTGATCTGGGGGTTTTTGACATGGAAATCGAGTCATATAATTGGGATTTTATATATAGTTTAAGTAATATTGACGATATGGTGGATTATCTCAATAAAAGCATGTTATTTCTAATTGATAAATTTGTATCTGCTCATTTAATTAGAATACCAAAATCTCAAGTACTTTGGCTAATGGACAATGTTAAAGTGCTCATGAAGCTACATAACAAGGTCTTAGTACGGTAAACTTTCTTCCCACTGGGATCAATATAAAATGCTTCGGAATCTTACACCATTTTCAATTCAACAGGAAAACAAGGCTTACTTGTGGCATGCTGCCAATTCTAAATGTCCCAGTAAGACTTGGAATATATTACGTAAACTTGGAGTCGTGAAAAATAAACCTGCAATTAACTTGTCGGACGAATTAAATGATATAAATCATATTAATAATCATTTTTTAGAATCCTTTGTTCCTTTTCAAAACTCTGAAGTGCTACAATATTATTTGGGCACTAGAATATATAGTTTTACTAAAGAATTCGTGTTTACAGTAATAACATCTATAGACGTTTTTAATGCAATCTCCGGCATTCGTTCTAATACAGCTGGGATTGATAATATAAGTACTAATATGTTAGTTCTTTTTCTTTCTCATATAGTTGATCATTTAACATACATCTACAATTTTTGTATTCAAAATGCTATTTCCATCTATTTGGATAAAAGCAATTGTTTGTCATATTCCTAAAAAAAGTTCAGTGGATTCATTAAACGATTTAAGACCTATAAGTGTGCTTCCAAAGAACATCTGCATACATATAATATTCTTCCGCCTAATCAATTTGGCTACCGTAGTGGATTTAGCTGTAATTCTGCACTAACATTGATTGTAGACGATATTTTAAATGCCTGGGATAGTAATAAACTAACAGCACTGGTTTTGTTAGATTTTACAAAAGCGTTCGACACGGTTTCGCATGACATGTTACTAGCAATATTACAACATATTGGCTTTAGTGACTCTGCTTGTTTAATGCTAAAGAATTACTTGCTGCTTAGATTTCAAGCTGTGCACCATCATGGCAACTTTTAAGGACGTAATTGCTGGTGTCCCACAAGGTTCCATTTTAGAACCTCTTCTATTTTCAATATACATTAATAAATTTAGTGAAAAAGTTATTCACTGTTCATCTCATTTTTATGCTGATGACACAGTTATACCTGTCATTTAATTCCTCTGAACTCACACTTCTATCAGAAAACTAAATTCAGACATTGACACCTTAAATGATTTATCTATTAGACATGGCCTTACAATTAATCCAAACAAAACATGCTTAGTTATTTTTGGTCCCAAGACATTACGAAACGATTCTGTTAATAACATTCACTTAACAGTAATGGGAAATATAATAAAGCCAGTTGATGAAGTAAAAAACCTTGGCTTAATGATGGACTCTAGCCTTGAGATTTACTACATACATTAACAAGTGTATTAGTCTGGCATATATGAATCTAAAGCTTCACCGTGAAAGCAAGAAGAAGCTCTGTAAGTCTCTGGTTCTTTCAAAATTCGCTTATTGCGATACTGTTTATGGGCCTCGTCTTAATCGTTGACAGTAAAAGAATCCAAAAATGTCAAAATTCTTGCTTATGTTTCCTATATGGTATGAGATGATTCAAAAAAGTTTCTCATAAACTGTGTCACATTAAATGGCTAAATATGGAAAATAGAAGGCTTTTACATGCTGCGTGTTTCATTAATAAAATAATTCTCTTTAAAACTGCACCATATTTGTTTACAAAAATTACATTTCGAACAAGTGTGCACAATTTAAATTTAAGATTTAAAGGCCTTATTACTCCACCTACACGGCACCTCCTTATTTGAACGCAGCTTTTCATTTTATGTGGCCAAACTATATAATTAAATTCCTCTTTTCAGGATACAACTGGGTTTCGTAGCATTTAAAAAACAGTTATTTTGTTATTTGTTTGACAAACAATCTTTTTTTCTCAATATAATCCAATTAAAAAAATATATGGATTTGTTTACTTTATGACATGTGATACATCTATATTTTTCAATTGGTTACACTATTAGGAAACCGTCTAGTAGCTAAACTTTATTTTTAATATTTCATTGGGTGTATAGGACACACATTATAATAAAACAAAAATGAAGGTGGCGTCTGTCAATTTATATTTACAGGCAAGTCAGTACTGTTTAGACATTAGTAAATAGTTACTAAATTTTTCGTTTTAGTCGAAATAGTTTGTAGTGTGCCCAATTGTGTACAGGATTTTTATAAATATTGGCGTCATCAATTGATGACATTGTGAGTGAACGTTCAATAATATTTCAAGGTAAAGTGCTTTTTTATTACTTTGGTTTTAATTTTATAATTGATATTAGAAAATGGCCTCCAAGCGTAACATGCCAGTTATTGAAAATAGTCTATGAAATGTCCAACATAGAATATATTAGCAATGAAAATGATGAAACAGACTCAGAAATTAGAGCAAACCTGGAAGATAAATACATATAGTTATCGCTATTAATTCCTGAATAAGTTACTGTTTTTAGAAGTGGGAGAAATGTACGATTTCTACAGTGAATTTTACGAAATGCAAGTACAAATAGATGGAAAACGAAATCAACAAGCTATAGGACAAGAAATGCAAGAAGGTGAAGTGGAAGAAATGCAGGACAATGAGGAAATCATTCAAAAAGACGCAAATAAAGGGAGGAGAAAAAGGCAGAAACAAAGAGAGAGTAACAGTATAAAAATAAATGAACTTACTATGAAGGAAAACACTATATAGATGAAAGACGTGACATATCTTACATCGAATATAAAATGGTTCGAGAATGCTCATCCTGTTATAGATTTATTTTTTTAGCCAATATTTTTCAAATTCTCTTTTTCAACAAATAGTTGATAGCACCAACTTGTACGTCACCCAACAAAATATTAGATTTGAGTTCACCACATTGTCTGAGATAGATTGTTGGCATCCACATTATGATGGGAAATTTACGATATCCCAGAGTTAATTTATACTGGAAAATTAGGAAATCAGTGAGGGTAGCTACAATAGCAGATAATATGGCAGTAGAGTAAGCTACGTCAAACTGTGCATTTTGTTTATGTCCAAAATAGATTTTGGGAGGTACGACCGCTCTATGATTCAATTAGGGCACGTTGTTTGTCCTTGCCTCTGGAAACACAAATGTGCATTGATGAGCCAATGGTTTCCTTAAGGGAAAGCTTAACGTCAAACAGTATATAAAGAACAAACCTAATCCATGGGGGATTAAAACTTATGCACTTTGTGGTAAGAGCAAGACATATTATTTCATTATATACCGAGGGGCAACAACAGAGTTAGATCCATTTCAGAAAGCGGTATATGGTGTTGCAGGTAGTGTAGTCAAAAAATTAAGTAATCGAATACATGAGACGATTTTTTCTCTAATTACAATGTAATGTTATATTTACGCAATAAAGCAATATATTGCACATCTACAACACACTTGGGTAGAATCGCATGGAAATGGCAAAACAAGGATGTGGGTCTGTACAGGAAGTCATAAGTAAATATCCTGCAAATGATCTGAATGAACCAGTACAACCAACATTAACAAGATAACAAAATTGCAATTTTTATCAAATCTTTCTAATGCATGCACTTGCTGAGTTATGTATGGTTTAAATTTATCTTTCTTTAATATCTTAAGTACAACTTCATTTGATGTGTCAATGTTAGCAGCAATTTCTCTTGTAGAAGTTTGTGGATTTTCTTGTACATTAAGAACTTCTAATTCAATGTTTCCACGAAAGCGACATTGTTTGTGCTTAGGTTTTTTAAACGCTCGATACTTTCTAAATTGACTGTTATTTGCACACAAAATCCGAAGCGAATGATCAATGACATTCATTGAAACATTGAAGACAATAAGTTGGTTTGCCATCACAAATCGCACTCTTCACAAAAAGTGTATACCTTCTTCATTTTCTCATCTGCTTCGTGGGTAGGCATAGACATTCTTAACACCCACAAATTTACGGTGCTTCTTATTGTCCGGACCTGGCATGGTAATGGTATGATATCACTTGGGGGTTCTGAGACGAGGAATATCTTCGTTTCCTACTGATCCTAGTGATTTGACTAAAGAATCCCTACAACCACAACTTTTTTGTACCATTTCAATGTTTTTCGCACAGGGCTTTGATAAGAAGCCATTTGATCGCTAACGTCAACTCCTTTCTTGACGTTATTGTAGTCCAACACGGATATACTCAACATAAACACAGGCCGTTTTTCCATTTTTTTAAATATGTATTCAGGTTTTACACAAATGTAAAACTACATAATTTATGTACAAAATGTTTGCAGATTGTCAATATTTTTGATTAAAAATTGTATTCATGGTTATATAATTTCCATACAATTTTATGAACAATATTTTATATAAATCACAAAGACAAATGTAATTTTGTATTCAATTTGCATATGATTTTGATTAGCAACATTTTATTACGCAAAAAATATATCTCCATTAAAATCATACTTTATTATTAACATTATCAACTCTATGAAAGAGCTTAAGCATGTGCTCAAGTATGTGACCTAATGTTACATAAATCAACCGTATTTTTGTTTAAATCATATAAAACTTGATTTAAATTTTTAATAACCAAATTTATTTAGAATTTTTATCAGAGCCACAGCTAGTCAAGCAATTCAGTGTTGTGTATGGTTGTTAACCTGGCAGGCATTATCAGTAAATAGCACAATATTGAGAAATTCCGTAGGTAGAAATGTTCAGCTAGTAACATTTGGAAGGCCTTGAAATTAGCAATGTTAAGATATAGTCTGAGTTGGGTATTAAGCTTACTTGACTTTGAGGAATCCACATGTCAGACGTGACATCAAAACTCGACAAAAAACAAACAATTCCAAAAACATTACTATTCGTCATTATTAGAATGGTAACCGGATAATCTGAAACCGGTTTTTGGTAACCCTAGTGGTGTAAGAGGAGTCTACAGTGAACAGTCAAAATTTGACTTTTGTAGGGCTTGTTTGTTTGTGCTGAGATTTCTGTTTAAAACTATTACAAACTTTTGATAATTTAAAATAACAATGTGTCGACCAATAGTTGTTAATATAACATCATTGGCAGGAGGTGAGGGTTCTTATTTTAGCATAAAACATATTTTAATGAGTAAAAAAATATATAAGAAAGTGTAATGCGTATATTTTTTTTTACTATGACATGCTGGCCTTAGGCTTCATAGTATGCACAAAAATGTATACTTTAAGTGTGAAGAAAGAAATCTCACATCAATTTGCACCTCTATTTGTCAAAAGCTCATAACTGGGCCTAATCTTGAATAAAGAAAATATATTTACATTATGTTTTTAGGTTCAGGTGGTACTGAGGATCAGTTAAGTTAGAATTTTAACAAAATAGTTGGGAACGCAGACTAAGTACCCGAAATCAAAAGTATCGGAATTACATAATAAAATCTTGCATTTTATATTTGATTTTAAGAAGACACAGCTTGGCTTCACAAGTCAATAAATTATCCAAATCAAGAAATTAAAAAAAAAAAGAAGTCCTAATATTGAAATTAACTAGTAATGGGCACAATCACATGATTTTAACAATTGAAACTTCACCTCTCGAGTGAAATTTACAATCGAATGATTTCTTTTTGAAAAATGACGTCATTTAGACCAATCTCTCGTTTCTCAGGAAAACATGTCCTCAAGTCTCACATTGCCAAGTAGGCTCGGTACAATCGGCAATCGCCACAGATATCTGGGATAACATAATCAGTTACTTCACTGCACATGTTAAGTTTAGTTTCACTAGAGTCAAATCAATCTTGCAGTAAGTCAATTTCGAAAATTAAAATGAGTCGCCGTATTGGTAATAAAAAATCTATAGTTTCGGATTTTTTTATAAAATGATGGATCAGTTCTGTGTGAATAAGAATTATTTTTAATGTTCATTGATGTTGAATGATTGAATAAAGTTTTGAATAAATCAAAATGAACGCTTTGATATTTCCAAACTAAACATGGTGCAAGCAAAAATGGCCCGTATGCCAGGCTACAAAACATGCGATAGGTTTGTAAGTAACCAAATGTGGCATTCCTGACTTCGACCAAAACTGAATAATTCCATCTAATCACTGGAGCCTGGAAGCAAGAGGAAAGAGGAATGAATGAATGTGATGATGAATGTACAGAGAACAGCTCTGATCGGACACAATGCTCCCATCTCTCTCGCACACGAGAAATATGGATAATTAAAATATAAAATGAAAAAAGGGTTTTTCGGTATTAAACGCACGGGAAAGCCATTTTCAAGAATGCTGATCGATTTGACATTGGAGCAAACAATCAATGCAGATGCAGCCAGTCGTCTAACCGGTATTACTTGTTTTAGTAATTCACAACAAGCACGTGATAAATGGGCATTATCTCATGAATTTTGCTCTTCTGTGTTTAAAGAAAGCTCAAGATGTGACAGCTGATCTAGAAGCACATAGCATAGGGAAAAGTAAGCTTAGGGTGCAAAAATTGTTACTATTATAAGAAACAACTTAAATCCATTCGACGAAGAACTTGATAAAGCTATATTGTACAATATTAGCACAGGGAAAGCGGCTTCCGATGATACAATCGATTTTCTTTTAAATACAAACGAATGTGGTGGACAATTAAAAGAAGAATTTATAGATGAATGTTCGAAGTCCAGAGATCATTTTAAAAGTAGAATTAAGTTGAATAAAATATTTAATTTTGCTTCCGGAAATAAAAAACAATCAGTTACAGTTGCGCATAAAACTCAAACGGTTACGATGCAAACAGACTTGTTTGGACGTATACTAGGAATTTCACTTAAACATGAAACAGACATTGCTAAAATTTTGTCATTTCCGTTAACACCACTGCCCACATGTTTTTGTCACTTAGATGGCACAATTAATACAACGCCTAAAAGCAAATTATTCAGTTATATTGTAGACAACGAGGATGATAACAATTTTTTTTACATACTTTACGATACTTACTTACGATAACATACGCACAACTTTCTAGAATTATTTTATCAAAAATTGTCACATGCCGTGCGCGTGAAATTCATTTGATATTTTACCAGTATTTTTCACCTTCAATAAAAGATTATGAGTGCAACAAACGTGGAAGTTCTGCAGACGAGCATCAACACCGGATAACAGAAGATATGAGATTGTCGAATAGTTTGTCAGTTGCATTGCGTAACATCAACTTTAAGAAAGCTTTAGTGTCATTTTTGATTGAACATTGGCAACGTGACGAAATGGCAACATATTTTGAAGGTAAAACAGTTTTTATCAATTACAATGAATGTAATGAGTACTCAGTATCGAATATGAAAGTAATTCATTCAATTAACTCTTTGTACATTTGTGCGATTATAACCCATAATTTTTCAAGAAAACAAAACTCAAACCATATAAATTATTATGTAAATCTGAAATATATCAAGAGGCATTTGGTAATATGGTACTTGGCTCGATTGATCGGACAATTTATGCTGTGATACAGAAATTTTTATGTGCCATGTACTCACAGCCAAAAAGTATCATTGATGTAAATTCAGCTCGACATGCAATGTTTAAAGCAAAATTTGATTTTCGAATCATCAGCGATGAATTTTTGTCACTTTGCTCGAAAAATATTGATTCGTCTATAATGTCGACATGTAAGAGGGAATTGTGACTGGGAGAGGGAATTGTGACAACACTTTTTACGCACGCATTACATAGCGTCAGTGTGGGGCAGTGCAGAACAAAAAATTCCAACAGAGATGAAACCAGATGAATGTGGATGCACGAAAGACGATTCCAGCTACGGTTTTCTCTGGTTTGAAGGTTTACAATGTCCACAACGCATACAAGAAGTCGTTGAAAAAGAAGGTGGGTAACATTTATCATCATTTGACGAGTTTTCAAATTTTGTAATTTATAATTAATGCAATATTGTATTTTAGATGATGAAATTTTCAAACCCGAGGATGACTTTACAGCAGAAGAATTTGCAGCAGAGAGTGAATGACACCTAAGAGACGATCAATTATAGTACAAAGTGTAGTGATCCTGTCATTTTTTTTCTTGTCTGTTACAAACGAAATATTATTTTTCCTAAGGTTCAAATCTTTTTATACCTATATTCTACTGTTTATAATTATTTCCGGAATAATAATACATCTTAAATCAAATAATTATGTAATACAATGATTGGTCTATGTAAATAAATTCCAACGTTTTAATCTCGATACACACACATACCCTTATACATCGAAATATTCCAGGTGCTTGAAAACCTGAGCGCGCGGGTACAAAGGGACGTACTCGAAATGAGCACTTAAATTGTTTCTGGCTAGGGGTTCGTGCAAGTTCATTCTTTTGTCGTTTTGCACAGATTTATGATTTATGTACAAAAGGCGTAGCAACAGGTTCCAGCCGAGTACCTTATCGCGTTTTTTGGACGGAATTTTCAGACACTTTGGACCTTCTGCCACGGCCTTTTGCGAGGCTATCGTTCTGCCCTTTTACATAGGTTTCTGTTATGATGTATATAACACATAGCAATTAGTTCCAGCCGAGTACTTCATCGCGTTTCTTGGGCGGAATTTTCCGACACTATGGACCTTCTACCACGGCCTTTGTGCAAGGGTATCGATCTGCCCTTTTGCATAGGTTTCTGTTTTGATGTATAAATTGCATAGAAAAAATGTTTAGCCAAGTACCTTATCGCGTTTTTTGGGCGGAATTTTCAGGCACTTTGGACCTTCTGCCATGGCCTTTGTGCGTGCAAGGCTATCAGTCTGCCCTTTTGCATAGGTTTCTGTTATGATGTATATAACACATAGGAACAACTTCCAGTCAAGTACCTTATCACATTTTTGCCTCGAATTTTAGCAAGAGTTTTCCGGCCACCATTATCTATTGCACAAGAGCCATACCTGCAACCCATACATACGTTCACGTACTAACTTGGATGCGACGATTTATCCATTTTCCAGCCGAGTACCTTATCACATGCATTTTATGTAGCAAGCTCTTGGACTAATAACAAAATTTAGACGCTTTATTTTATTATTCAATAGCGTGGAATATGGGTTAAAATATACATGCACTTATAAACCACATTTTGTGGATTTTTTGTCTCCTAAAAATTAAATTATGGTCTACCCTTTTTTTATCTATTTTAAATACAAAACCAGCATAAAATATTTTTTACCAAGCTTTGATGTCATCACCCCGTTCTGCTGAATATACACAAATTAGGCTACAGCCTGTATTAACACATAAAAATCGCAAATATCACATTTAAAGGATTTACTGCTATAACATTTAAATTTGCATATTCCATATGTAAACTATTTGCATGTTTCCATAACATCATTTTGTGTCTCAAAATCATGCATTTGAAAAAAAAGGTTGCATTAAAACACATGGTTTTTTAATTAAATACCATTTGTTTTAATTTTTTTTTAAATTTGAAACATGTATACGTCAACACAGTTTTAAAAAGTATGCCAACCTAGAATAGAAATAACTACAAGATACATTTTTAAAAAATGTAAATGTTTGGCTTATACAGTCCGTGACTGAAGCGTCACCTGTATATAAAAAAATTTTACAAACTAAATGCAAATGAAAATAATCGAAATGTTAAAGGACGCATCGTCAGGTTATACCAAAAAAACAGTATACAGAAGTATACAATTTTGTAAAATATATACATTTCAATCATTTTTAGATCAATCATAGTAGTTTTTTAATAAATGCTCTTAGTTATAATGTAACCATAAATTGTCTTGGTTATGATTGTAGCGGATAATATTTACCTATCATGTGAGCGCATATCAGGATCTCGACTAGAACAAAAAGAAATGTTAGACGATAAATGAGTCAATGAGAGTAAATCGAACTAAATTTATTTATATATATATAAATCTTACTTATCACGACTTCGTCCACGTGGAGGTCCGTATCCTCTACCACTTCCTCGCCATTGGTCAGACCCTCTAGGTGTTCCTCGAGCCCTCTCGACAGACACTCTAAAAATAATTATTACCTTCAATTTACAATGAAACAGTTCCTGTATGATTCATAACTTTTTACAAAAATCATTTTACATATTTCAATTAAGTGAATTCAGTAATTAAATTGTTAGAACACTCTCAAGACCTGGCTCTATGCTGTCCTTATACAATAGTTTGAAAACTTTAGCAATAAATAAATAACAATACACTAATAAATAGTGAAAGACCTGGAATGGACAGCACATGACTTTCTTATGGTGGTGTCATTTTGGATTAGAAAGGAGGGAATATCTTATCTATACTACAACAATGCCAAGAGGCTGTATTCATCAGTCAGAGTATGGCAACGTTTAATTTATTCATACTGCTGACTATATGTAATCTACAAAATATATTTTGTAAAATGAATGACTTTCAGTTTCCGCTTAGCGCTTATATTTACACTGCTGATCTGACTATATCTTTCTCATTCTAACATGTGTCATTTGAGGCCGATCGCCTCAAGTCCTTCTTAGTTTCGCTGCCCGCAGTAATGTCATATATACAAAAGTTTAAACATATATTAAATTTGAAGTGCTGAATAATTGGAATGTATCAATAAATAATAGAATGACGTTACTTTACCATGTTAAATTTCAAAATAATGGCTACTAAAATTTTGTTTGTTTGCATTATTAAAAAATACAAAATGACTAAACTTCAACACCGGTATGACGAATTTAAACGTTTACGGTCCTTAACCAAACTACAGCTTTCCTATTTGCATAACAAACATATGACTAAAACTGAAAAAATGCTCCATTCTGGTCCAAAACAATTTTGGTCCAATGTTCAAAATAAGAAGGGTACAACGCGCATTCCTGGCACACTTTGACTTTACACTCAAACTTTTGATAGTACCCAATCAATTGTTGATGTCTTCGAGACATATTTTTTGTGTGTGTGTATAAACAATCAGTTCCAACAAAAGGTAATTTTCTTTCCACCACATATAATTGTCACATTAACATTCAAAATATTACCGAAGAAGATACCATAGCTGCCATTAAGAAATTAAAAAACAAATCTACGGAAGATACCGATCAAATAACATCTTATGTAGTCAAAGATTGTGTTCGTATATTCTTGTATCCTTTAGCAATCTTATTTAACTTATCTTTGAAAAAAAGTACTTTTCCCACAGTTTGGAAAAACTGCAAGAGTGTGCCCCATTCTAAAATCAGGTTCAGCTTCTGATGCATAGAATTATCGGCCAATTTTGATCCATTGTAATTTTTCAAAAGTGTATGAAATTGTATTGGCACGATAACTAGCTTATCCATTTGACTCACAATTATCAGAATATCAACATGATTCGTAGCAAAAAGATCAACTATATCAAATTTAACTTGTTTTCTACATTATTGTTTGGAGATTCTAGATTCTCTACAAGGTCAAGTTGATGCCATAGACTTTCACAAAGCCTTCGATCAAATTGATCACCATATAATATTAAGTAAGTTGACTTCGTACGATTTTAGCTCTTTGGTTCAACTGATTAAATCATATTTAACCAACCAACAGCAATACGTGTCACATAGTGGATACAATTCCAAGCTATTCATTCCAACATCTGGAGTGCCACAGGGGTCAAATTTAGGCCCTTTTCTCTTTTTAATATTTACAAACAACTTGCTCACAACAACATCAGTTCAAAAATGGTTATACGCTGATGATATGAAGATATTTGCTAAAATAAACAGTATAGGGTGAATCTCTACATAATGGCTTAAACAATATTTACATCTGGTGTAACAAAAATAAACTAAATTTAAATATTTCTAAATGCAAAGTTGTGTCATTTTCACGCAAACTGAAACCAATTCAGTTTGATTACTCAATAGCAACTAATCCATTGGACCGGTATACTATGGTCAAAGATTTATGGATAACATTTCACATAAACGAAATAGTTAAGGAACACTTTCAGTGCCCAGAACGCGGTTCCAGCGTTTTACTTTGTTTATTCTGGGTGCCCATCACGCAGCTGCCGCGTTCTTGGTATAACGTTTAAATGCAGTTGAAAGACGCGGGCAAAGTATTTGTGGTAGGCACCCAGATGAGACTGGAAGAGCAGGCGGTTTCTGAAATTTGTTTTTATCACTGATCCATAGATCGGTAGTTGTTTATCAGGTTAGCTGTCTGGAGTGCAAGTGTGTAAATAAAGCCAGTGATTATCAGTGTTGTTTGCAGTTTTCAAGGTAAATAGTACATACATATTTAAATTTTTTTCTAAAAATTTAACATTACTCTTGATTTATAATCGCGAAGAGAGGTTAAGGACAGTAAGATATGTACGTTTCCCGCGCTTTTAAAAAATCAGGTTATGTTTACGTTAATAACACAATTTTTAGTGAAAAATGTTATAATTTAAACACGACAAATTTGTACTCCGACAATAAAACAAATGTTATTATTATTCATGGTTCGTCCAAGAACGATATATCCATAGACAGAACAACCTAACTGTTTGACAGCTGTCCAGTTTTAAGAGAAAGTGTATTTTTATAATATTGCAATAATTTAATATAGGACGACCATATAATTTTCTCATTTTTTCAAATGAATCACAGCATATTTTTTTTTAAGTGAAAATACACTTTCTATTAATCACTAATTTCTAAGATATTTTTAATTTAATAACAGAAAGCGATTTTTTTTTAAATTTCTATTATAACAAGTTAGCCGTGCACAAATGACAGATGCCATTATTCAGTAATAATTAGTACCCATTATAACAAATAAAAAATTAAAGGGCGTGTGATTGGAATATTAAAAAGGTCAATTGCACCACAGTCTAGCTCAGCAAGGTACAATACTTACGAAACTTACCGTAGGTTGAGAACTCTTTTTGACAGGTATGAGGGAGACAGAGATAAGTCCATAGATATCATCAGTAATGCATCTGTTTATTTTTTCTAGTTGGACGCCACTCAATTTTATAGGTTTAATAATTAAAATATAACAAAAATTTATAAATTAGTATGTTAATACCACAGGTAATCTGAACAACACTAAACAGCTGTATTTATATGTATATTTAAGTAAACAAAACGTCTGATTAATTTCAGCATAAAATAACTGAAACAGTATTTCTCGTAACGCTTTACAATTTCAAATAATTACTAAATCTAATACAACTATAAAAGCATATAATCAATCTTTACTTAAAATTCAAAATGCAATATGATCATTACTGTATTTAATACTAAAACGTATAGTTGACCTATGTAAACAAATATTACAGGTGCTAGGTTCTGAACTTTCATGTTTTTATCTTAGAAACGTTAGCCAGTCAGCTGTTTCTTTTTCATTATAACCGTATCAATACGACACTATACTGATTTGTTATTTCCCTAAACGTATTTTGCATTAAAAGGATACGTAGTACTTACTTTTCTTGCACTCAAAACAAAAATATATTAACTTCGTCTTAAAACAAACTGCAGTGTGATAATTTCATTTCTCATTCATAAGGTAAACATACGGCAATGTAAGGTAATTTCCATTTGTCTTCAACGTACAAATAAACGAAATGTAGACCGTATATGAAGGTAATGTAATTTTCATAATATCTTTCACATACAAATTATGGAAATGTAGATCAAACTACAAAAGTAGGCTTCGAACAACGAAAGCTGGAATGAAACGACGAAAGCAGATATATGTACACAGCATGCGTTATTGATGCAAAAGAAAGGTATCTCCATTTACAATTTTTGAAGCGGGACTTGTATTATCATGCACGCCGTTTTAAGCATATTCACTTCGTGACGTCATAGACAATGCTTTTGCAATGATACGAAATTCATTAACACAAGAGCTTTTTCTTATCACACAGTTTCCCTTAACGTAGGGACTTATCTTTGTTCCTTATTTGTTTCCTTATACAAGGGAACAAAACTTAAAATACGAAAAGCATCGAAACGCAGGAGGTACGGAAATGAATTAAGCGAGTTCGCGTTTGCGCAAAAACAAAATTGATGTAGGTAAAATAGCCCTTACGTACAGGGAAAAATACAATAAAAACACAAATTCAAAACTTAAATTAAGGTAACGACCGCCAAGAATTGGCACGTTACACAATACACAAAAAGGGGGATGTGAGAATTACAGAGGGATAGCCATAGTAGATGTGTATAAAATTCTAGCAATCCCGATAACAGAGAAGCTCGAAACATACATACACAGAAACTATTTTGGGAGATTGCCAATGCGGTTTTAGAAGCAAACGTTCTGTCACAGTATATGCAATATTAATAGATTTTCAACAGGCCTACGATTCCATAGTAAGGACCAAGCTATACAAAGCATTGGAAGGCTTTCATATACAAAAAAACTAGTGGCATTAATTAAAATGACATTGCAGAAAACAGCAAAATAAACCTTACGGGAACTATCTACAATACATAATACCAATGTAATGCATATGCAGACGACGTGGCCATTCCAGCAAAAGATAATTAATGGGTGTTTAATATCTTGATAAGTCGTAATTTGATAATGTTTTTCGGGATATTTTATTTTATGCAAGAAATATTTGAATGTATGTAACTGATATTTGAGTAAGGGTTGAAAAGAAAAAGAAAACATGTTGGGGTAGAAAACAGGTGTTTTTCTAGAAACTGCATTTACCGAAGGACAGTGATGAATCGTTCAAAATTTCTATGCACAAAAACGTCGCAGCTAGTAATTAATTACATCAGAACATACTACCGTAATTCAAAAAACATCTTTGTTTGGTACTTTGACATTCGAGACCTAGATATAAAGATTGTTACGTACGAGTGCATATTTTAAAAATTAATACTTCTTTATTAAAATACCTCAAATTCCATCTTTACTGTTAAACGAAACCGTTCTTACTGTTCAGTATAGATGAATGAATGGGTGATAGAACAACATAAATGTGACTCAAATAAACAATTAAAAATTTCACACACCCACTTAAAAGAAAAATTATTTTAATTTTTTCCAAAAAAACTGTACATTTATCCAACAATTCAGTAATTCTAGGATATTTTGATACATTCCTCGAACTTTAACGCTACTATTGTATACTACATTCAATTTCAAATAACGATGGATAGCCTATGATGAGCCTGAATCTACACAACCACTAATTAAATTCATTAGAACTGTCAAGTTAACATTTTCTTAAAAAAAAAGAAAAAGCTTATACACACACACATTTCTTTAAAAAAATTGCTCGACAGTAGCAAATGCTATAAAAACTGCTTCAAAATCTAACTTTCAGAAGACAGGATACAACATTTTATTCGTCACCATTTAAGTACAGTTATGCAAGTTTGAATAGTGTAAAACGTGGTTTGAGAAAAATAATGATTCAACTCTATCAAACTAAAATGACACACATGAACATTTTTATCATTATAGCTATTGTTTATTAACACAAAAAATTTACAAAGAGAGACATCCTACACGAAGACAACCATAGAAAACAGCATTGGAAAGGTTAGTAGATCTTTTAATTGTACCAGTTCAGTAGTTTATGAAAAAAAGAAAAAAATAAAATATGTAGTTAACAAGGAAAATGAATTTAACATGATGCTTGAAGTTACACAAAATCCGCATATTAGTACACGAAAAATCTCTCGTCAGCAGGATATTAGTAACACATCCGTCCAAAGAATACTGTGTACAAACAAGATGCATCCATATCATACCCAGTTGCACCAAGAGTTACTCGATGGTGAGTATCCCAGAAGAGTTGCTTTTTGTGAATGGGCTCTGCAACAAATCCGTAACCAGGTGGATTTCTTTGATTTTCTCCGTTTTGGAGACAAATTCATGTTTCATAAAAATGGAATCATGAATAGACATAATTTCCATTATTATTCAACAAGTAATCGCTATCTTATAGCAACTCATAGTCAAACTAGATGGTTTTTGAATGTTTGGGTTGATCCCATTTTTTTGATGGAATAGTGAATAGTCTGGTTTATTTCGACTTTTTAGAAAATCATTTACCATTACTGTTGGAAAACATTCCTCTTAACATTCATCAAAGAATGTGGTTGTTACACAATAGAGCTCCGGTACATCACACTAGATTAATTCATAATCATCTTAATACCCATTTTCCTGACAGATGGGTGGGTTAACTAAAATTGATTTCTTCATGTAAGATTATGTGAAAAACCTTGTGTATGAAATACCTCCAACGACACAAGATGATATGAAGGACAGAATAAGTAAACCATTCGAGAATATTAATGTAAGTCGATCATTTGAAGATCGACTGCAATGCTACATTGATGTTTTCTGTGGACATTGTGAACATGTATTATGAAATTAATTAATTTTTTTAAGAATTTTGTCTTAACAACTGACGTGTTTTAATTTTTTATAACTATTTGTCACACTGTCATTTATACATGGCTAACTTGTTATAATAGAAATTTTTTTAAAAATGCCTGTTATTAAACTGAAAATATCTCAGAAATTTATGATTTTAGCTATTGGGAGTGCTTAATAGAAGTGAAAAAACATGAAGTGTATTTTCACTTTTTAAAAAAAAATATGGAGTGATTCATTTGAAAAACATGAGAAAATCATGTGTTCAAGTTTTGGCTCCTCCTATATTAAATTGTTGCAACATTATAAAACTACACCATAACTTTTGAAATACCCTATAACATAATGAAATCCTATATCGGAAATATGGGCGAGATGAGCTTAATCTAAATTTGTAATATATAGTGCCTATTAAAGAAAAAAAGTAGGTTTTGTTCACCATGGTAATATCTAACACTCTGTAAATACAAAAATAATTTTATGAATATGAAGTTTACTTCTAAGGTTCGTAAATAACTTTATTTGATATAGTCTATAACTGATATATCGACACACTAATGGCACACCCTGTATAACCATAAAAAAAGTACTTTAGCGCCTTCTATAAAGTACTTTTATTTATACACCAATTTTTATCAATATCTCTTCAGTAATTGTTAAGTGATTGTCGCTACAGATCTTTTCAAAAACCAGCAAAAATGTGATACCGATTTTTTCAATAAACAATAGACTAGACAACTTATGGCAAAACATTCTTAAACTTTCTAAACTATAAAAAGCATAAATTATGGAAATGCATTTTCTTATTTGTTAAACTACAG
Organism: Vesta saturnalis; assembly: GCA_036346205.1. Taxonomy (NCBI): domain Eukaryota; kingdom Metazoa; phylum Arthropoda; class Insecta; order Coleoptera; family Lampyridae; genus Vesta; species Vesta saturnalis. The sequence goes on along the minus strand of JARFJB010001949.1, from coordinate 3,272,816 downwards.
AATACCTAATTTTTACATATATTTAGTGTCATTAAATTATGTAATAAGAACTCAACTACTTTACAAAAACAAAAACATTATATTCAAATTGTATATTATTATATTAAAATCACAATTCACCACTTACCGTTCCCCAAGAAGTTCTTTCCCATTTAGTTCATATACTGCATCATCAGCATCTCTGTAGTCGTCAAACTCCTACAAAAAAAAAACAGACAAAATTTTATATGTGGAATTAAGCTTTTAGAAGGGGAATTGTTCCTTATAATCCCACATTGAAATCACCTGAAACATTCTAAAATCTTAAAATCCTGTGTACACCATTGTTAAAGGAAACTTGCCCCTAAGTACTTTTATGCATACAAAATAATAATTACCACAAATGCGAAACCATTCTTCATAGCAACTTCCTTGATTCTTCCGTACTTCCGGAAAAATTTTTCAATATCACGCTCTCGAACTCTGTACGTTAATCCGCCAACAAATACCCTTGTCCCCATTCTATAACAAGATTAAATTTATATTAATGCTTTTGTACATTACTTATAACTTATAAATAACAATATATGTATTAATAAAAAATAAAAAAGAATTCATTTAATTACCTGGACGTTTTATAAAAATAAGCAATGGTTATTGCTATAAGAAGCGCTCCACTTACAAAATCAAATATGGCGATCACGAAGATAGAAAACACGAGTCCAAGTTATCTTCGTTTAGTCCTCAAAGATTGGGTTATCAATTGATAAATATGAAAAATGATTGTCTTTTTAACTATAACTATAAATTCATTGAAATTGTACATTATTAAGTAAAAATTCAAGGAATTACCTATTATAAACCAAGAAAGTGGAACACACAAATATGAAACACAACTAAAATGCCGGGGTCGACCAATCAGCAATCGGCGACAGTTATACCAATCCGGTTATAAAATGCAACGTTGCCAAAGTGTGCCTTAATTATACAACGTGATCGAAATTGTTTCAACCACGTGTCGTTTAAAATATTTCATTTTATACTTGTCAGGTCAAAATTAAGGCACTGTATGTTGAAGTTCGATTATATATACAACGTGTAGCGGTTTGATTATTATAATCAAAACGCATTGGAACTAGCTGTTTTAAAAAAAGAAATATGTACTAAATAATTATGGATATGCTCATGGTATAAATTACATGTAACCAAATAAAGCAACCTACAGCTTTAGTAGGTAAGCGCCAGTGCTTTTCATATTCCAACTGTGGAAACATAAATTGGTAGAAATTAGAATGTACAACTAGTGATGAAACTCAATTATTAAAGTAACTGATGTCACTAGATTATTCAAGTACCAGAGTACTAATGCAGGTAATGAATGAACCCCTTTAACTAAAAGTGATCGTGGTATATCAGTGTATCGCATATGCCTCCTGGTGGCCGTAACACGGATAATTGTTTGCTGGCTTACAAGATAGTCTCCTCTAAATGGGGATTCTAGCTGTGTACGATTATGATGTTGGACACGTCTGGGGCAACCGTAAAGGTAGCCGCAAGTAGGCCCATTTATGCCAACACTGGCCAGTAGTAATACGATACAGTTAGTAGGACTGCGATTAGGCTTGTAATGTTTTCTATCTGCTAATTCAGGTACTTACGGAGCTAGTAAAGAAGGAGAACGATAAAAAATGTGAGAATTACTGGAATGATTGGAGAACGTATTGAATGCACGTAAGCCAAGTGAAAGAGTAATTTTATTGGGAGATATGAATGAATGAGTGTGTGTACAGAGAGAACAAACGGAATGCGTTCTAAAGAAGTTTGGGGATCCAAGAGAAAATAAAAACGGTGAACGCCTGGTGAATATTTGTGCAAAAACGAATCTTTTTGTATCTATATACATGGATTAAACATAAAAGTGTATACACGGCAGAGAGGTGGGCCTAAAACATGATAGACTTAATCGTTCATAATGAACAAGTTAGAAACCTAGTTAGGCGCACAAAAGTAATGCTTGAACTGAAGTGTGGAACGAATCACTTTTTTGTTGTATCTAAAGTGTGCTTAAAACAAAATTGCGTATAGAGAGACAAGGTGTACGCAATTCGAACGTCCAAAATTAAAGTAGAAAAATTGGTAGCTGAAGATGTGATGATGAGATATGCAGAAGCTTTGAGCAGAGGTTTGAACATGAATCAAATAATCAAATGAAGAACAGTGACATTTAAAGTGGGTGGATGCCCTTCAAAAACACTATTATCAATTGTCTTGCACAGATATGTGGAAGAACGGCTGCGTATGGAGAAAGAAACGCTTAATCTGTAAAAAGACATGTACATGACAATTATTACTGCGAAAAATAAGACTGAGAAAAAGCAGTTATATGAAATGTACAGATTGAGTAAAGAGTAATTGAAGGTGGCTGAAGGGGAGAAAACGCAAAACGATTTTGTGTAAAAAATGCAAAACAATGCTGAACAGAATGAATAAATAGTATGTGATGAGTACAGATTGAGAAAAGGCAGGCAAGAATATAACGAAAATTTGAGTTAACTGACTGAGAAGTTAAACAAAGAGGATGTGAAGGAGATGAGCAATGAAACTGAAGATGATATTGAGTTGAATATGGCAAAGAAAGCAGTACAAAAGCTGATGAATGTTAAAGGTTCGGAAGTGGTAGGAATTACTGGAGAAATGCTGAAATATGGATTGAGGAAAGATTATGTGAACTATTTAATATTTAAACATGAGTAGTACAGGGGCACCTTTGGCCGCCATCTTGGATTTTGACGTCACAAGACCGCCCACGTGGGAGACCGTATTTTTCACCCTTATTTTTTATGGTTTCTTTTCTGAGGCCTTTTTCAGCCCCGTGATAGAATTTTCATCCCTAATTACGGCCTTTTTGACAGCAACTTTTTTGTTGGTCTTATTTTATGGTTTCTTTTCGGAGGCCTTTTTCAACCCTACTTTTTACACACCCCCGTGTGACCGTATTTTCTACCCTTTCTTTTCGGAGGCCCTTTTCAGCCCTAATTATTTTTACTCGCTTACGTATAAGACGTATTTTCGCCCCTATTTTATAACAGCTCACGTGTAGAACGTGTTTTTTCACCCCTATTTTATGACAGCTCACGTATAGGACACATATTTTCTACCCTTTCTTTACGAGGGTCAACCCTAATTAGAGCCTTTTTTGCACATGCTCACGTGGGGGGCTGGTCTTGGTGCTGGGGCTGGACCTGGAGCTGGACTTGGGGTTGGTATTAGGGTTATTTTTGATGGTCATCTAATTAAGGTCCTTTTGGCTATATTAAGAGCAGTGCCCCTGGAGGTTAGGCAAATGCACACGCATACAATGTTGGAAATTGCATAATTAATAATATATTATTATTAAAATTATCGATCCTATTGTTTTAAAATGGTCAAATGCTATTGGATGATCTTTTCACCTATACGAGAAAACCTTGTATTTCTAATAAGGAGGTTCTTGTAAGACACGTGTAGGGTTTCGCAACTTGTTCTCAGGCCTTCGCCCCCTGACCGGAGATGGTGTAGGAACCTAATCTTATAAGACAAGTGTATAGCTTAGCCCCTATCGTGGCCCCCTTGATGCAATTGTATGAGGGTTCTAACTTAATCTTACAGCTGTAGGCCTTCGCCCCATCATACAAAATTGTATTCTAATAAGGAGGTTCTTGTAAGACAAGACTTGTATCAGCGTCTGCGCCCTGGCCCCTTTGAGCAAAAATTGATTTTAGCGCCAGTGTATAGACTAATGAACATTTTCTATAATAGAAGCTGATAATGCACACCTCTCTCTTGCTCTATCTTGTTTCTTCCTCCCCCTCTCTCTTTCTCACACACACAAACAAATCAATTAATTAATCAATCTCAAACAAATCACGCTCGATCACCAGATCAATCTCAATCAATCAACCGAAATTATGTCTTACAGTTTACGGAAACCAGATTACAGTTCAAACTGAATACATTAAAGTCTAATTAAATATGACGTGAAATAATAAATAATGTCTACCCTAATGCAATGATGCTTTATGTATAGGCAGATCCTCTAAACAGTCACCACCTATACATTCGGGAAATTATATCTGATTTATTTGCATGCCCAATTACATACACACAAAATTGTTTCATTGTAATGTGTTTATTAACAGTTGTAAAAACCCATTAAAAAGGACCGGAAAGACGGCCGTCTTAGGAGAAAATACCTCAACCATAAAAGAGGCGCTTAGATTTATAAACATGTCCCTAGGGTCGATGTTAGAGTGTGGTTAGGTCAATACTTCAGACATACCCGAAGATAACCGACTCTACCCGAACATTGACGAGCGCTCTTGCGCACAAGACCCAAGGCAAGAGTAAGATTAAGTTAGAACCCTCATACAATTGCATCAAGGGGGCCACGATAGGGGCTAAGCTATACACTTGTCTTATAAAAAGAATTAGGGTTGAAAAGGGCCTCCGAAAAGAAAGGGTAGAAAATACGGTCACACGGAGGTGTGTAAAAAATAGGGTTGAAAAAGGCCTCCGAAAAGAAACCATAAAATAAGACCAACAAAAAAGTTGCTGTCAAAAACGTAGTAATTAGGGATGAAAATTCCATCACGGGGTTGAAAAAGGCCTCCGAAAAGAAACCATAAAAAATAAGGGTGAAAAATACGGTCTCCCACGTGGGCGGTCTTGTGCCGTCAAAATCCAAGATGGCGGCCAAAGGTGCCCCTGTACTACTAACATGGAAAAGTTTCGATCGATTAGAAAACTGTGATTATTATTCTGGTGGGGAGCAAAAGCGATTCATGCCAAGGTGAGAGGGGGATTGAGCGAATACTTTAAAATAGAGCAAGAAGTTATGCAAGACCACGCCGTGTCCCGTGGCTGTTTAATGTATTCATAGATCAATGTACCGATGCAAATGGTTTAATGGTTATTAACGTGTTCTGGTGTATGCTGATAATGCAGGTTTACTGAAAATGCGAGGGAGCTACATACAATGCTGAGGAGCTAAATAAGTCTGTGGGAGTATGGATCCAAAAGTAAACGTAGGCAAAACGAAGATAGCCGTATTTAATCGTGAATATGAAAAAGAGAGTAGCGTGTGTACCCTGAACCATGAGATTGTAGAACAATTTGATGAGTTTGCGTATTTAGGTATAACGTTCACTGCAAATCGTAGAATGGCTGGTAAAATTGAGCAGCATGTCAATGCACGAAGGAAGGTGATTGACAGCATATTGACCATAATGAGAAATGGAAGTATGCGCATAGCAGGGAACAATACACAATGGCGTGTTTATCCCGTCCGTACTGTATGGGCCGTTAACTATAAACTTAAGAAAATAGTAAATGAGTTATTACGTACAAGTGCTTCAAAGGTGAAACGTCACTGATTATAAAATCAATACTGTAATTAATAGGCAGAAACGGATTTACAATAAATTTAAATATATATATATATATATATATATATATATATATATATATATATATATATATAGTGGTATTCAAATTGTTGAATACATTAAAATTTGTGTAGATTAAATGACTATAATTACTATAAGTTTACATAAAAAAAAATATAAAACACTTGGCTGAAAGATGGGTGGAAGAAGATCGGGATGAAAGCTATGGGAAGTGTATGGTTAAGTTTGCGAGAAATGACAAAAGTTATATTGGGCGTGAAGGACCTTGTCAACTATGGTTCCATTTAAAATGTATGGGTATTTCAGTGGCCGACAAAAAGTCTATTAGCAGTATTAAAGTAGCGTTATGGTGTTGTGAAGAATGTAGGGTTACGAATCCAGAAAGTAGATGGATGTCAAAGATGGTTAAAATTTCTGTTAATGAAGTTAAAAATGAGATGAGGGAAGTTCAAAAAAAAGCTAGAGTATGGTGTGGTAGAAAGCAAGAAGATTTGTAGTAAGGTTCCGAAACTTGAAAGGTATGTAAAAGATGATAGTAAGAAAACATGGGCTGAGAAGAAGGAAAATAGTTACAGGGACATTCTTAGAGGAGTAAAAAAAAGAACCACTTCTTAATTGTAAAACTCGTAGTGGAATAAAGGACTGAAGCGACAAGGGAGGCTATAAACAAACATATTGATGTGATCAGTCTAAAAGTCGGGGTCTCGAAAGAGAAAGAGGTTCCGAATGGGGATTTGGCTGTGGATAAGGAAACGGATGAGACGATAGTAAGTAATATTTGTACACAAAATGGATACAAGTGAAGTAGGTTTCAGTATGTGGTTAATTAGGAGAGAGAAAAATGATATGTATAAAGATTTGGCAATCATTTTAGAGGTGGATCCAAGGACTTACAATAATTTAATGGGTCAGGATAGGGTTAGATGTGGCATGTAGTTAGTGAAAGTAGTGGATCATGTATGCGTAAGGAGATGCTTTAATTGCTATGGGTTTTCACGTATAGATAGTCAGTGTAATGAAAATATGAAATGTTTAAAATGCGAGTCTGAGCAACATATTAGAAAAGACTACAAGAGTGAAAAGTTTGATTGTGGGAATTTACACAGCAAATGGAAAGTATAACCTAAAGTTAGATACTGGGCATTCTACGTTTGACAAAAATTGGTCGTGTATTTTGCAAAGAGTGAGGAGAATAGCTAGGAATATGGCTAGGAGTGAGATATAGCAATCAGGGAAAGTAGGTGATGGATCTGGGCTAAGGCTAAACAATTTAATGTTAATAAATATTGATGGAGCACTGGGCAAACTAGACGAAGCTGTGCAAGTGTTGAGGGACCAGCAGATCAGCATTATGTGTCTGACTGAGACCCATGTGTTGGGGGTTGATGAGCATTCATTGTTAGCAATTGAGGGATACAATTTATACATGTGCAACTCTGGCTCTAGGAACACGGGGGAGGGGGGATGTTGATTTATGTGCATTGTTCACTGTTCAGTAAATTACTTAGCTGTGTGTTGGAACAAAAAGAGTATTGGATGATGGCTATACGGGTAGGGCGTGGGAATAAGAGAAAAATAATTGGTTGTGAATATAGATCACTTAGTGGTAGTAGAGTACTATTTTTGGCGGCATTAACTACATGGGCAGAAGAATTAAATCGTCATGCAAGGGAGGCACGGTTACAATTGTAGGGGATTTTAATTTTGGCTGGTTAAAAGTAGAAAATGATTATTATACAAAAAGTTTACACAAAGTGGGTAGGTCGATTGGTTTAAATCTGTATGTTACAAAAGCTACTAGAGTTACTGACAAGTCGAAAACACTTTTGGATATGGTCGTTTGTAAAAAAGAAATAGAATATAGTCTTGGATACTCTCAGACTATCGGGTCACAGGTGATGGATCTACAACAATAGGCGTAAAGTAAATGTTGATTTATTAAAAAGGGAAGTTGAAAATACGCGGATAGACAGAGTCCCAGGAATGGATTATGGCTTATACGGTGGTGTAAGGAGGCAATTATAAAGTGTAAGTGGGGGGACAGGCAGATCTGTGTAGATAAACCATGTCCTTGGTTTAATGAGAAAGTAAAAATCTTGAGGAAAGAAAGGGATACAGCATACCAAAAATGTAAATTAAATTGAGTAATTGGAAGGGAGAGAAAGTGCTGAGGTTGGTGGGGGCTTGGGAAGAGTACAAGTTAAAGAGAAATAGATTTTTAGTGGTATTTAGAAGGGAAAAGCAGAAATATTTCGTGGAAAGTATAGATAGCGGGGGTGGGGGACCTTAGTAGAATGTGGAAAACTGTGAAGCAATTACTGAAGGTTAAAAATTGTAATGAAATCAGGACTATGGATTATAACAGGGAGGTAGTGCATGAAAGTCTAGAAATGGCAACTAGATTAAATAAGTATTATGTTGAAAGTATCGAGAAAATTATAATGGCAATACCGGACCCGAGTAGTAACTATCGGGAACATGGAGTAAATTATAGTGGGGAAGTGTTAATAGAAATACCGGCTGTGATAAGGGGACACTCGAGGTTGAGATCTCGATCTGAAAAGGTCAACTGTAAATAAAAGACTAGCCAGTCTATTTCAAAAAAAGATAACGTCGTTTCCACGATGTTGAAGCCGGGATACAACAGTCGCTGCTACCAGCAGTTCCTAGAGGAACGGGCAGCTCAGAGAGAGCTGTCACCGACGACGTCCCGGGAGTTCCGGATACCGCCAGCGATACCGTCACTGCTCGATCTACCGTTCGAGAGAGCGAGCAGCGACGCGCACCTGCCGCCACCGCACAGAAGAGGAGGCGGCAAAAGAAGACGAGACCGCCACCGTTAGAAGGCATCGCCCCCTAGAAGTGGAGCACCGAAGAGAAGACACGCCGGCCACCTCCCCCAACGAAGTCGCAACCGACAACTCCGAAGAAGAGGCCCGCCCCGGATCTACCAGCCCCGACGACTTCGTGCTACAGAAGAAGCCGAAGAAAACCCCGAAGGTTCGCCCGTCCACATCGCTGCCCACGGACAACGTATTCCAGGCCCTGGAACCCTTCACCGACAGCCCTGCAGAGATGGAGCAGACGACACAAGAGGACACCAGGGAGAAGGTGCCTCAGGTAATCCTTTGCCAGAAAGAGAACTGGGTCGCAATCTCCCGAGAAATGGGCCGACAACGGATCGCCTTCACGAGAGCCAAGCCCTTCAGCGAGGGAATCCGGATTCAGCCTGCCTCACTCTAGGACAGAGACAGGCTGATGCGGTATATGGATATGTGTGGTACTCCGTACCACACTTATCAGGCAAAGAGCGAGCGATTGACTAAGGTAGTGCTACGTGGCGTGCCCGTAGAACTAACCGAGGTTGACGTTAGCTCAGAGCTGAAAATTCAAGAAATTAATGTACTTTCTGTTTACAGGATGAAGCAGCAAGGACGCCTGATCCCCCTCGTGATGGTAGAGTTGCCGACCCAGGAAGACAACAAGAAGATTCGGGAGATGAAGCACGTCGCCCGCCTCCGCGTGACTGTAGAGGATTTGAGGCGGAAATCTGGCATCGGGCAGTGTCACCGGTGTCAAGGTTTCCGTCACGCACAGCGTTGCTGCAGGGCGGCAGCACACGGTGTAAAGTGCGCCGGAGATCACCACTCCAGTGAATTCACGAAACTCCGTACAGGCCGGGCTAAGTGTGTTAACTGCAGTGGGGACCACCCCGCTAGCAAAGTTCCAAATAGTATAGTTATGTCTGATTTTCGTCCAGTAAGTGTGTTACGTTTAGTTGATAAGATTTTAGAGTCTATTATTTTTGATGTTGATGGAACATGTGAATAAAAATGAGATTTTGACAGTGTTTAGGCATAGGCATTCTACTTAAACGGCTGTGCAACTAGTGGTGGAATCATAGAAAAAGCAGGGAGATCAGGTAAATCGTACTATTGCGTTATTTTTAGATTTTAAAACAGCCTTTGAGACTGTCAGTAGAGATAAGTAAACAAAAAGTTATATAGGTATGGGGTTAGAGGAAGTTTGATTAAGTGGATAGAAGATTATTTAAGAAATAGAAAACAATATGTTAAAGTTAATGATGTATGTTCGCATCTTAAATATGTAGTATTTGGTGTTCCTCAAGGTAGCAAATTGGGACCGCTATTATTCATTCTCTATACAAACGAGTTACTAAATATTGTAAATAAAACTAAGGTGCATCTATTTGCAGACGATGCCTTAATATACATTTCTGGAGAAAATGTTGTGGACCTGGTTATTGAAATGAACTTGGAACTTGTGAATATTGTGCAATGGATATGTTAAAACAAACTAAGTTTGAATATTAAGGAAACTAACTGTATGTACATAGGGAATAAATTTAACTCTTATCCGGGCAACTGGGGTCCAACTGACCCACGCAGTGTTACAAACGGACATATTTCGGTTGATATTTAATTTTTGACAAAATGCCGTTGTGGTTTCCATGGAAATAATATTAATTAAGTTTTCCTTTAGTCAAAGTTGGTAAACTTGATCTACTTTTCAATAAATAATTAACGTTATATAAAACTTACGTAACCGGGCAATGTGGGCCCAATGGACCCTCGCGTGGTGGTTACAATTGATGCTTCTCATGTGTAGGATATATTTATAATTGATTAGGTATTTATCTGAATCATTAGCGGATTTGAGTTACTTTGTTTTCAAGGCCTCCTGATTGCAACGTGCTTACGGATGAATATTCCGGAGAAGAAGACGGTGGTGGTTTAATTGATAATTTACCTGGAAGGATTTTGAGAGCTGGAGAAGAAATAGTGTTGACTGGAAGTGTCACATCTGAACATTTCCTAGATAATGCTCAGCCGTCTGTAAGCAATCTGTAAGCAAACAAAATAGTCGAAAAGGCAATATTGCGAAAAAAAATCCTAAAAAGGATCTTGGTCACAAAAAAAAATACGTCATCCGAAAATAGATCAGCTAAAAATTTTCTAAATTCACATTGGATAAAAGGAGATTTGACTTGCGAACTGCCTCCTTCACCCTTACCAAATTATGATTTCGTCAAAACCAAATCTTGTCTGCAACCCTTCTCATTATTTTTTGATGAAAATATTTATGGATTTTCATTTCAGGAAACTTCCATGTATTCAGCATAAAAAAACTGTCCATAACCAGCAGTAACATTACAAGAAATGAAAATGTCTGTAGCGGCTCTTATTCTTTCTGGTTATAATAATGTACCTTCCAAAAGACACTACTGGGATACAAATGGTGACCTTCGCAATGAACTTTTTCGCAACTCTATAAGACGAGATCGGTTTCTAACAATCAACAGATTCCTTCATTGTGCTAATAGTTCGCCTTCAATTACAGACAAAATGTGGAAGCTTAGTCCCCTTATAACTATGCTAAAAACTTCATTCATCGAAAACTATAAAGCAGGTGATAATATAAATTTTGATGAATGCATGATAGAGTATTATGGTAAGCATGGATGTAAATAGTGTATTAGAAACAAGCCAATAGGGTTCGGTTTTAAATCCTGGTGCCTAAACACACCTGATGGATATTTGATAAATTTTGACATATATCAGGGAAAAAATCCAGAATGTAATACTGATTATGAAAAACAGTTTGAATAAGCTGCAGCACCTCTGGTGCTAATGCTTGATGACCTTCCAGACTCTGTTAAAAAGGAGACAACTTTCATATTTTTTGACAACCTTTTTACAAGTTGGCCATTATTACATGAATTAAAAAAACGTGGATAGCATGGGACTGGAATTAGGTCAAATATGATACCGTCAAGCTGTCCTATTGAAATTGACAAGGAAATGAAGATTAAACCCCGTGGAACAATTCATCATAAGCTTGACAGAAATAATGGCATAATGCTTGTAAAATGGAGGGACAATGCAGTGGTTTCACGTACTTCTACAGCGTACGGTGTTCATCCCATTGGACAAGTGGCACGATATTCACAAGAGGCGATAAAAAAGATACGTGTAGATAGACCATCAATTGTTGCTGTTTATAATAAAAATATGGGAGGAACAAACAGAATGGATCAATATGTAAACACCCACAGAATAGCAATTCGTGGAAAAAAGTGGTGGTGCGCACTTTTATATGATTCATTGACGTTTCTGTGCAAAATGCTTGAACGCTTATGCGAAAATCGGTATCAAACAATAGCCAACTAGATTTTAGTAGACAAATTGTGCAAACTACTTTGCCCATGTATGGTAAAAAACCTCTGGCCGACGGACGTCCATACCTGGGTGGTACTAAAAGGTTTACAAGGGTGGCAGATGAAGTTCGTCTAGATGGTCGTGATCATCTTATAGAATGCTTTGAAAAACGCAGAAGGTGTGCAGGAAGTTCATGTTCAAGTGTTATGAAGATTCAGTGCACCAAGTGTCTAGTAGGTTTGTGTACCTCATGACACTGAAAAATAAAAATGTATTATGTTACGCAAGTAACGCAATAAATTCTGATATAAACTCAACTTTAAAATATGTTGTAATAATGCATCACATTTTATATCTTTCATAATAAATATACTATTTTTGTACCTAGTAATCGCCTGGCGTGACCTTATGGTCACAGCATTTTTTCATACTTGGAGGGGGGCATATTTTTTTTAATATTTTTCATATAAACACAAGGTGCTAAGGATGCAATGAGTGCAAAAATTTTTATAATATTCGCGAAAATAAAAACTCCGGCGTTAAAGATGTAGTTGTTTTATTTACAATAGTTGGTAACTCGTTTATATACAAAATGAATAATAGCGGTCCCAATTAGCTAACTTGAGGAACACCAAACACTACATCTTTAACACCGGAGTTTTTATTTTCGCGAACATTATAAAAATTTTTGCACACATTGCATCCTTGGCACCTTGTGTTTATATGAAAAATATTTTTAAAAAATCCCCCCCCCCCTCCAAGTATGAAAAAACTGCTGTGACCATATAGTCACGCCACGCGCTTATTAGGTACAAAAATAGTATATTTATTAATTTTATATCGTTCATAATAAATATACTATTTTTGTACCTAATAAGCGCCTGGCATATTTTTTGTTATATTTTTCATATAAACACAAGGTGCCAAGGATGCAATGTGTGCAAACATTTTTATGATATTCGCGAAAATAAAAACTCCGGCGTTAAAATGTAGTGTTTGGTGTTCCTCAAGTTAGCTAATTGGGACCGCTATTATTCATTTTGTATATAAACGAGTTACCTACTATTGTAAATAAAACTAAGGTGTATCTATTTGCAGACGATGCCTTGATAAACATTTCTGGAGAAAATTGTACAGATATGGTTATTGAAATGAACTTGGAACTCGTAAATATTGTGCAATGGATGTGTTATAACAAACTAAGTTTTTGAATATTAAGAAAACTAAATAGATGTACATAGGGAATAGGTTTAAAACATGTGAGGTAGTTATAGGAAAGGGTGTGATACAGTGGGTAGACATAGTTTCAAGTATTTAGGGGTCATTATTGACTGTGATCTTAAATTTAATAAATATGGGGAGTATGTAGAAAAGAAACTAGCAAAGAAGGTTGGCGTTATTTGTAGATTAAGAAATGTGTTGTCCCTTGAAACTAAAAAGAACGTGTTTACTTCAATCACATGTACGTTTTTGTAATTCTTGGTTATTTGGTGTAAATAGTTCTTTAATTGATAAGTTGGAAGTAGTACGGAATCGTGGTGTAAGAGCAGTTTTAAATGCGAATACCTACTCAAGAGTTACCGATATGTTAGGGAAAATAGATTTGTTAAGTGTTAGGGATCAAATTTTATATGATGTTTTAGTTTTTATTTACAAAATAGATAAGGGGCAGTTACTAAGTTATTTAAATTCTATTTCTATTCTATTTTTATAATTTTGTTTGAAATAAACAATACACTCTCAGAACGATTCGGTTTCTTGAATGTCCGTTGTCTGTCGGCATGCAACAGCTTACACTGACAATATAACATAATCTGCCTCACCGGAGTTTACACGTACAAATGGTGTTTTTTACTATTATAAAAGAAATAAATTCGAAACATTCACTGGAGAAATAAAAAAAAGTCAATTTGAAACTGCAACAACGAAAAGTACCCTTATCTCATTTAACTGGTACCATTGTATACACGTTATAAGCGCATTTGAAGTTAAAAACTTTTAAATGCTTCTGTATATCTCAATATATAAAATGTTGCAATTGCGGTACATACATATGGTATGTGTATTACAAGCAATTATATGTTTAAACTTGCATAAAACCACTCAAAATTTCACGCTATCTGCGACCCGTGGTCCAAAAGTAAATTATCCTTGGTTTACTCACAATACGCTAGTTGACCGGCGTGCTTTGTTATGTCCCCTAATGATCTCTTTTTTCCTTTACCTTTTTCCAAATTAAAAAAAGGTAACAAAAACTGTCTGTGCCCAAAGGTCTCTATATACCAAATTTTATTCAAATTGGTTTAACCGTTTCCTAATGTATCGCGCCCCCCTTTTCAGATAAAAAAAATTTTTGGTAGGCCAACATTTTTACATATATAAATCAATTTTGCTAAGGAAATGGTAAAACTTATTGCCTAGAAGAAGACCAAAAATTGTATTTTTTAATTTTCAGTATCGAACATTTGGGACCAGTGATTCCCAAAATTTACTTTATACGCCAATTTCGGTAGAAGAAAGTTCAAACGTATTGTCTAGATAGACAAGAACTAAATTTTATTGTCTTACGATGATGCCATCATTTGTAACCATAGGTGTCCAAAATATTCAAACACTGAATTCGTTGAGAAAACTGCCAAAGGCATTGTTTCAAATAACATAAACTATATTTTATGGAATTACAGTAGTGGCCATTATATGGGACCAGTCATGTCTAAAATCCTTACTTTCGTTGAAAAAGAGCCAAACAGTGATAGCTGGACACCTCGTCCCACCACTTTTTGTGAGTCATAGACTATGTCCCCTTTTTGGCACCGCCCACTTTCACTGATTGGTCCCGACTACTGCTTCAGGCTGTGCGTTCTTATTGGAGGCCTAAAAGCGGGCCACGCCCACTTTTAGGTTCTGGTTGGCCCTTAGATTCCGAATTATGAGACGAAAACCATGCGAAGATCGTATTATATTAAACGCAAACATGCACTCTAAGAAGATTCCTATTAGCTTAAACGAATAGATCTCTTGTACCTTGTATCATTGGTTGGCGCTTGGCATTCAAAGAGGTGAAGAAATGTAGCGGGTACTACTTCAGAAGAACCAGTCAGTCGGCAGAAGACGCTAATATGATATTAATAAGGCATGGAGTGTGGAAGAGTAATTCTGTTGCAAAAAGATGGCATATCCTCTCCCAGTTATTTCGTCTGAAAGCATTACTTTGACTGGTTCCTTTCATTATTATGTATTATGTTACTACGGCAAAACTTTATAAGTCCATGGTTGGTGTGGACCAACGGGTACAGGATACAGCTTGGTTATAATTGTAAATAGGCAATTGCCGAGTGTTTACATACTCCAGGGACCAGGCGACCATTAAACACCCCGAATTTTATTTTTATTGTTTTTCTTGTTGTATAGATGAATGTGTAACCTGAGAAAGGGACGCTGTATTTTACTAACGCACTCAAACTTGTATATCGGTCATGATGTTATGATTTATCTACAACGTACCTTTGTAAGGCTTTGTTTTAATGAGTTTTTTTTGTGTCACTTTGTTTAAGTAGAATTATTTGCCTGCGAACTAATTTCTCTTTATATGTAATTTATTGTAACTGTACGTATGTATTTTGTGCTTTAGTAGTCACTGAACAATTATGTAGGTGGAAATTCCTTGTCTATTTCCTTTTGTCCTTGCCTTATTATCACCTGTGCAATTTTACTGTTGTTGTATTTTATATGTACCGTACTTTGCCTTATTGTTTTATTTGCTTATTTACTTAAAGACCGGCATGATTGGTTTTAGAGGGCCACATGTTTGGTATTACAATTTTTATTCTGATTTATTTATGACACATGGTTTTTTTTATTGTGTTTATGTGTAGTGCTTTTTATTTTTTTTTTTCTTAATGTATAATTTGGTACGCACTTTAACCCGATTTAATGGTGTTTCGTAATATATTTAACTCTTTGTCTTTTTTTTTGTATTATTTGATTTATTAATGTGCTTGTGCAATTACTTATTTATGAATAAAGTGGGTTTTCTTGGTGGTTCTTTCTCACAATAGTACATTAACGGGTTGAACCATAATTGCGCAAAGCTCGTTAATTTTAATTTGAGTAGTTTCATTGCTTACCTGCCCGACATGATGCAACACTTACCCTCATCCAGCCTATCTAATTCAAATAGCACAACGTACCTACCAATAGACGGCTAATTCTTTTGATCAGATTTGAGGTTTAAGAGTAATTAAATATCAGAATTGTAAATAAATTCTAATGTTTTAATTATTGCCAGGAAAGTTAATGTAAGGCAAGCAATTAATTTGAGTAACAGTAACATTATTATCAGTAAAGTCAAGATAAATCACTTAGCGATGGTTTTGTTTAGATTTGCATTATTGCGAATCAGTTTAAATTACACTTTTCTAAGATCTGGAGGACGCTACAAGGCAAAGCTGGACGTTTATTTGCTGAATGAAATGACGTAAATTATCCAATGTGAGCCACTAATATCATTATTTTTAAAAGTTACTTATAAAATCATAAAACAAATTAGAAAATCCTACAATACATAATTGAGTGTTTAATTTCTTTCCATTCTTTTAACATCACCTATAAGCTCTAATTACACTTTTTAGATCTTTATCGTACTCCACTAAAACATTTTAACAATATATTGCCCTGTTAATGAGAAAAATTTCAATTTAACATTTATAAGTCTACGCCGTAGCAACGTGGGGGCTTCTTTACTGACTGTTACGTCTGGTTCAGCACTCATACGAGAACGGTGTTGGTGGACTACAACAATTTACAACATGGTACAAAGGATGTCCAAGTTTCTGGGTGACTGCGTAAAACTCCAAATCATAATTTATTGCCATCAAATCTACACAAAGACGTTTTCTAAAATTATTATACTTTAAACAAGAAGGGTATTATCTACCTAGAGGATATAGCCATGATCGTTTACTATCCCGTTACAGATTTAGTTCGCTCGAATAAAAGAGAAAAGTGGCATGCTTAACGCTTCTTT
This sequence comes from Vesta saturnalis, assembly GCA_036346205.1. NCBI lineage: Eukaryota > Metazoa > Arthropoda > Insecta > Coleoptera > Lampyridae > Vesta > Vesta saturnalis. The sequence goes on along the minus strand of JARFJB010001949.1, from coordinate 3,256,188 downwards.
ACAATCTTCTCCATAATACATTGCATGCACCGAATGTATTATCTAAGATCAGTTGTCTACTACATATAATACCCGCCTCAATGCCTCATTTTATAGGGTGACACCTCGTACTAACATTATGTACCGATCTCCTGTTGTTAATTCGTGTAGGTTATGTGACTGCGTCTGCTCTAATACCGATTTGTTTAATTGCACTTTCAGCGAGTTGTTAACCAACATAAATGTTGCTTAATTTTAGTGTATTTCGATTGTGTTAACTACTAGCCTACGTATATATATATATATATATATATATATATATATATATATATATATATATATATATATTACGTATTATCTTATGAACGTTTATTTTTCACTTTTTCATTCTTTTTTTTCTATTCTTTACTATTAATTACTTAAGTTTATTGTACTCGGCATTATTTTTGATTTTGTTATTGGTCCTGTAATTGGAATATATTATCAAAAACTGATAAAATGCTTTTCTTATTGATATGGTGTACCTGACTTAACCTTCACGCCATTCCCTTGCGGGGTAGCCTCTTATTTATTTTTCATTCACAATCTTTCTCCAATGCTTTCCTATCTCCGCATACACATCCCTAGTTTTCGCAAGGTTCATACATTGTCTCTAACATGTCCTTTTATTTTGAAAACTCCTTATCTTTCTTTCTTTTATCATACATTCTACTACATTCATCCAAGTTTTACGCGGCCTCCCAGGCCCGGTCTTTCCTCTAACCTTACCCACATATATTTCGTCGTTAATCTTGCGTTGTTCATTCTCTCAATGTGACCAAACCAACGCAATGTAGGTACTACTTTTATACCTATCCATCATCGTCTTTTCCTCGCCACACTCCGTCATTATATACTCAATCTTTATTTTATCTCTTCTCGTTTTACCACATGCGCTTTTCAGGAATCTCATGCCCACGGCATTTATTTTTCTTTCGTGCTTTTTTGACATACCCATGTCTCACTTCCATACAGTACTGACGGGACAAACACACCATTATAGATCGCTCGTTTCGCAGCTAGGCTCATGCTTTCATTTCTCATTATCGTCCACATACTTCCAATCACTTTCCTTCCAGCATTGCCTGAAACACTGATTTTCACGTTTTGATGTTGTTTTCCAAATACTACAAAATAATAACATCAAGTTTCGTATTTTGATAAAAAAAAATCAATGTGCTGCCCCTGTACATAATAAAAACATATTAATAAGCGAAAACCGATGTACTTTATATACCTATTTATTATACCAAGAGTAAAAATAATACCTTTTTTTCGTTTTGGAGATATTTCAAAAATCTATTTTTTTTGTAACTTTGACACCCTGTATCTCGGAAAGCGAAACACTATTGGACTTAGATTTATATGACAGTTTTGTGTTAAAATGATTAAATCTATCATTTCCTGAAATACAAGGGATTCCTAACGAATCACCCTGGATGGGGACTAATGGAGGTAGAATATGAAGCACCTAGATCAAATTAGTAACTGCTGTTAAAAATAACTTGGGAACTTATGATCATCTCTGCCTGCCGTATTACATGGGTGGATTGAGTAGCTCATGAATACGGTTGACAGTCCCCGGAAAAAAGAGGAGGGTTACTGGCCCAGGATAGCAACCTACCCACTGTAAAAATAAACATGCTCATGGAACCACGCTTATGACGAAACATGCACGAATCTGAAAATGAGTGAGGAATAACGATATCAACTTATACGCTAAAGTAAAAATAATTGAATAATGGAACAAACAAAAAGAAGCCTTGGAACTAGGATGGATTATAAGATGCAATAGGAAAATGAGATTTAAAATACTAAACATTATAAGATTAAGAACATGGAACATTCAACCATGGTATCAGAAAAGTCAAGAAGTAGTAACAGAAATATCACGAAAGAAAATAGATATATGTAGTATAGCATAGACAAAAAGGAAAGGTGAAAGCAGGAAAAGAAAAACATACAAGGGCCACATCAGATGTAGGTATTTTAATACACCAAAAATATCTCACATTGACAAAATTTACTATACAAATGAAAGGATTCTTCTAAGTGGTTATAAATTGACGCCCACTATATCCACATATTTAGTTTGTATGCTCCTGATATTAGTAAGTCTAGGCAAGAAAAAGAAGTCTTTTATGAAGAATTACAAGAACACGTCGACAAAATTCCTTCACACCATAAAATTATAATAATGGGCGACCTAAACGCACATATAGCAAACGTCCCAATACCAGGAATAAAACAAAAATTCAATGAAGAAGCTCAGAACGAAAATGGACATCTATTAAGTGACTTCTGCTCCCAGAACTCCTTAAGAGTTAATAACACTTATTTCAAACATGATATGAAATACAAATATACATAGCATAATACATGGGGGCAGCAATCAGTCATCGACTACATGGTAACAAACCGGCAATTTAATGCCCAATCAAATAATCGATGTACGAACACTAAAATCATGTGATGTAGGTAGTGATCAAAGTTTATTACTATGCAAATTAAGAATGAAACATAATATTAAAAAAATAATAAAACCACAGTATGTCGATAAACTAAATATTGAATCTATGGAAGACGACAGCACAAAAACATTATATAGTAATAGATCCCATAACAAAGGAGGACTTAGTTGACGAAGCATGGCAAAAACTAAAAACCAACATATCAGAAACAACAGAAGAAGCGGTCGGAAAAGAAAAGTTAATATAACATTCTTTCATATTAATACATTCCTAAGTCGAAATACGTTTCAGACATACCATATAATCTGGGTACTTTATGACACTGTTTAATACGTTAACTACAGCGCTCAAAACTATTCTCTTTACCACTGTGTATAATTGGTCCCCAGCGCCAAGTAAATTACATTGTCCACGACGCGACATCGGTTGCTGGACACTACATATTCAAGATTGTTTTAATGCCATTTAGTGTTTATAAATTTTAATTAATCTGAACGTTTACTATAATTTTCTCTTGCCAAGGATTGTACTAAAATGATATTAAACATTGGTTTCAGGAAATATCGCACAGAAATGGAAAAAAAATGACAGCAATTACAAATATGTATATTTCTTAGGTACAACAATGTGTGTAAAATGTGGTTCCACATCACAGGAAAATTCACAATCGGTCTCCGGCGACTGATGCCACAGTCAATGTGTTCAAATGTGATTTTCTAAAAATGTGGAGCGTAGTTTCTTGTGATTTTGCTTGATTCTCTTTTGTTAAATACAATAATAAATCTTAAAGTATTATTTCTTGTAGAAATTTACTGCACACATCTAAGAACGTGCATTTTACTATCCCAAATGTGAAGAAAAGTGGCAGTTCTAGTACAAATACAGATTACTTGTTAATAATATGTGGTTTTTAATACAATTCCATAGCCAAATTATTACCAAAAATTGCAGTGAATTGTTTCATTTTTGTAAACTCTAATTTAATTTACTTTAAAAAGTATATTTATTGGAAATAATTAAGTGAGCTACTCGTATCTTAAAACTTGAAAAAAGAATATAATGTGAATTCTTTTTGATGGTTCAGCTGAAATAGGCACATTACTTCTATCTACTCTAATAACAAGGCACAATTTACATAATTAAAATGTCTAAAGCATATATAAAAAACAAACACACATTCAGCAGTACAGTAACCAATGATACAAAATGACTCCAAGCAGAGTCTGATGTAACCTAATGGACATAGTGGAAGATCTCAAGATAACAAGTATGATTTTCCCATCTATATTTCAATGTAATTTCAGGGAGTCACATAAAGTGTTCATTATAAGTTTATAATCATAATAATAAAGTAGGATTACATTAACACATTAGGTACCTAAGGCATAATACAGATAGATCTAAACTTAATCGTACTCACAAGACGAGATTCAGATAGATAGAGACATGCCTTCTGCTCTCGGATCTCACCCTGGATAGAATGAGTATATTTAGAAAATCGTTCTTATAACTAAGGAGTATGGTATACGAGGTGAACAATCAGAAAAGAAAGAAATTCTGCTACGAAATTGTGGTGTGCTTAAATGATTCAATTACTTTGGTTGCATTACGCAATAATATACAAGTAAACTAAGAGTAAAATTAAAACAACAAACCACATAAGAGGATACATGTGAGAAACAAAAATGCTAATAAACTATCACTAAACCTGTCTCCACATCAACTCAATGAGTTTGTGTTTAAAAGCAGCAACCGAGCTATCTTTAATTCATCAGCCAGACTATTGTACATACAGTAGATTTGGAAGCAAAATGAGCGCTAAACCAAGATGATTGATGCACTGAAAGGGATATACGACCTCTAAACCTAGTGTTAACATTATGTACATGTGTAGAGAGGCGTTTTGAACATTAAAATTTTATGGTACAACACTTGGCATTGAACAATTTGTCTGTTGATCATTGACAACCACCCAGCATCTGCCAACTTGTGAGCTACATGTTCATACTTTTTTATTCCATACACGAATCTTAAACACGTACTTTTTGTATGTGTTCGGCAGTTGTATTGCTGAATAATAAATTGGAGAACCATAATTGAAGTTGCACAAGACCAGTGTATCACACAATTTCAATTTAGTGCTTACATTTAAGTAACTTCTATGCAGGTATAACCTCTTGAGTTGAACATAACTTGAGGCGATATAACACGTAATGTGTTCTTTAAATGGGAAGGTGTTATCAAGTGCAAAACCAAGACTCTTAATTTTATTCACAAATGGAACGTTGTAATTATTAATACTTATTTTTAAAGAGTTAGATGGTCACAAGTAATTTTGTTTCCAAATAAAATTATTACTGACATCAGGATTCAGTGATAGTGAATGAGTACTTGTGGCATTATAAATCACATCTAAATCGGAATTGGACTCATTTTCAATAAATTTCATTCAGAGTTAAAAAAACGGTATAATTGCGTGTCAGCGTAAATATGGTATTTGCAATTATTGATTTGTTTTACGAAAACAGAAGTGTAAATGGAGAATAGAGCCTTGTGGGACACCAGGGTTTATTGACAGGGAGATTGAAGTTAGACTATTAACCGTGACAATTTGTTGCCTGGTTGATATCATTTTCTATCAAGTTAACTCCATCATGCCCCAGTCCTAAAAACTTTAGTATTTGCAATAATGTAGTGCTCAATCACATCAAAGGCTTTACTGTAGTCGAAACTTACCAGCACAGTAATCTCACCTCTATCATTCACAGCTAAAATATGATCCAGAATTGTTAATACAGCGGTAGTCATAGTGTAGCCTTTCCTAAAACCCGATTGAGTAGCAGGTAAGAGTTTGTACTTGTCAACAAAAGCAAGTAATTGTTTAATTATGATTGTTTCAAATATTTTAGATAAAATTCTAAGTAAGCTAATAGGTCTTAAGTCATTAAAATTATTAGGAGTTTTATTTTTAGGGATTGGTTTAATAAGCGTAATTTTCCAACTTTGATGAACAATGTTTTCAATGACACATTTGTTTATAATGTGAGCAATAAAAGGGACAATTGTAGGACAACACAATTTCAGCATAAAAATATTGCAACCATCCCATCCACTTGCTTTAGAGGTCAATAATTTCCATAACATAGTTCGTATCTACTATACAAAAGTTGAAATCTCTGGATTGATGATTTAAAAAGAAATTAGAATTAGTATTATGTAGTGAGGGTAAATTTTTAACAAAGTATTGATTCATTTTATTCGCATCCTGTAAGTGATATGGAATTTCCGCTTTAGTTTTGCAACCTATGTTTAAAGAGTGAAGTACTCTCCACGACGTGTTACTATCACTATTTTTAAGTTTACTTTCAAAGAAAGCTTTATAATCAAGTTCTTAATCCAAAAATAGGGTAAGTAAGAAAAATAATGAATACTAGAAATATATTTCATAATTCTACAAGTAAAACAATATTTTAGGAATCTTCTAATATTTATTTATACAAAAATATACATAAGGTACAAAAGTAAATCAAGGTCAAACAAAAATTGATTACTGCAGCTGCTGTCTTAATAATTTAACATCAAAAGAAACTGCTGTAGCAATAATCTCTTTGATATAGTTTTTAATATTTTTTTCCACAGAACTTGGGGTTCTAGTAAGATCCATCATGTAGTCCATGCGGTTGTCATCAGATGTAAACTTGAGTTTTTGTAAAACTCGCTGATCTTTCTGAAATATAAAACATTATTGCAAAATAATGTAACATCCATTGTATGTGAAGGGATAAGTGCAAAGGGGTACAACTGCCAAAATAAAGAATTTGATACATTTTACTGTCAGGTAGAAGTGAGCTGGTACCCTTTATCTTCCAACATTATGCTACTCTAATAGCACTATTGTTTAAAATGCAATATAATTCTACAATTTCTTTTACATAAGTATTTCTCTATGTGTTTCAATACAACATGTATCATTATCAAGAGACAATATATATAAGTAAAATAACAAACAAGTAATTCTGGTAAAACAGTAAACTTGATGTAAATTATAATTCTATATTTAAAATATCTGTTAAAGGTGAGTAGTCTATAAGATCAACATGTTCATTCGTTAAAGCTAGTTTCTGTTAATGTTTATAAATTTCAAATGTTTCAAAAACATCTAATTTTTCCTTTTTATTACAAAAATGTAAAAATTTAATGTTGTTTTGTGAAGTCATAAAATGATTATTTACTATTAAATGTTTGGTATAATTTGATTTGTTTGTGTTTATATTTGTAACATTTTGTATCTAATATCAAAGTTCGTGTTTGTTCAATATAAACAGCATTCAGAATGTACAGTTCAATTTATAAATACCAGACTTCAAAATGTCGTTAGTTAAATCATTCGAATTAAATAAAGAAATTATGCTGTATACATTAGTGCTATTAAATATGGAATTCCATGAAGTAAGGTTAAATAATGTAAGTTTAATTATGATACTCTTAAGTTTTATTATGCTACTACAGATCATGCAGATAATCTCAAAATTTCAGTTGATTGATTTAAATCACATTCCGGGGTAAGTTGTAATGATGGGACTACTCAAGTGAAAAGTACTAGACTACTAAAATAATCAACATCGCTCGATTATCCAAATGAGTACTGAGCACTGATTCAAACAAATTACAATTAGTTACTTTGATTGAATTTTGAACATTTTGTTGATACACTTTATAAGTGATTAAAGACACAAGTTATTGTTTGTATATAAATCCAATTTATTTATTTAATTTCACTAATAATAATAAACAGAGCAATTATAAAATACACGTTCCAAATTTATTATTCTATTTATTTATCCTTGAAATTGTTTACAATTTTGTGTAGTTTGTCTATCCATGTGCTCAATAACTCATCTTTGAAACGCCTTATCATTTTGAAACTTGGTAGACAGGTTATTTAATGTAACAGAAAGGTATTTGTTTCCAAGTATGTAAATATGAAAATATATGCCAAAAGCGATATTTAAACCAATAAAAAAACCTAGAGAAGGTCTAGTGCATGCATAACATTGAAAGAGTTGTGTGACTGTCTGTGCACGATATAACTGAGCCTATAAACCACCAATTGACTTCTGGTTTTCACTATATAGTAGCTTATGTACTCTAGTTGTTATGCAAAATACAAAAACTTTTCTGTCCTAAATACCATGGTCCGTGTGTGTTGGTCAGCATTGTAGTTGAATGTTGACAAAAATCTATTTTATAAGCATACTTCCTCGGGGTCACAGAAAAGTGGATTGTCTCAATGACCAGAGCAAAGTTATGTGCCCCATGAGCTTATGTCAGTATTTGGGTCAAATGTAGCCCAAAATCTATATTTATACACCAATTTCATTGTGGTCACTAGAAAGTAAATTCCCTCTGTGGCGAAGAGCCAAATTTTTTTTACTAGTGCAAAGTTCCAAGTCTTCTTGTGATTTAAGTTCTACCTGTATTACAGCATGTATGTTTCATTCATCCCTTGAAATTTTCACTGTCACTGGAATGGTTTTATCACTTACTGGTGTTTTTGAGTAAAGTTAGCTGCATGTAAATCAATAGTACATAAAGCAATGTCATTACCATTAAACCAAACAAACCCCAATAAATATCAGTTAAAACTTAAATTGCACTGCACAAGCAAATGGATATATCTATCAAAGACATTTAACCAGTTAGTACAGAACTGACGGAAAATAAATACTTATTAATTTTGTATTTTGGAAAAATATTAGAAAAATTAACTCACACATTATAAAAGAACAAGTCACTATCAAAACTAATACTAATGTTCTTAAATGTTTATTTAATGCCAAAGATTCCACAAATGCCATTTTGAAGCCTGGTATTTATAAACTGAACTGCACATTCTGTAATTCTATTTGTATTGGACAACCACTTAGGAATTTTGATATTAGGTACAAAGGACACATTAGACGTTACAAATCTAAATACACAGATAAATCAAACATCTAATAGTAAATAATCACTTTATGACTTCACAGAACAATATTCAATTTTTATTTTTTGTAACAAAAAAGACAAATTGGATGTTTTGGAAGCATTTTGAAATATGTAAACATAAACCGGAAGCACCTTTAGAGAATGAACAGGTTGGATCTTATGGTTCACCATTAACAGATATTTAAAATATAGAATTATAATATACATCAAGTTTTCTGTTTTACCTTTATGATTTGTTACCATAACTACTTATTATTTTACTTATATATTTTCACTCGATAATGATCATGTATTGGGCCACATTGAGAAATACATGATTATATAAAATAAATGGTGGAATTATATGGTAATTGAAACATTAGTGCTATTAGATATAAAATTCCACAAAGTAAAGTTAAAGCATATATAAATTTAATCATTTGTAATTCTTGTAAAATTCAAACAAGTACTAAACCACTGACCGATTAATGAAATTCCTTGAGTACTTAATAGTCGATTATTATTAAAATCACTGGATTATGCCCATCACTAGTAAGTTTTAAATGTTGCTAAACATTATCCTAATACATATACAGGGTGTGGCAGAAAATCATTCTAAATTATATTCAAGTAAAAATGTAAATTTTACCTAGCTGTATGAAAAGATTGGCATAATCTGTACACCAAAAGTTAGTAATCCAATTATGTCAAATGAAACATTTTGTATATTATTGCATTTTCAATTCCTTGTAAAATTCATAATTTTTCTATTAAACAAATTTAATAAATAATTAACAGTCGGATGCGCTTCCTAGGCATGAAGCCTGGTACTGGTAAAAAGTGGTTCTTTACTTAGTGCATAATTTGATGACAAGCATTTTGAGAAAACTCTTGTGTGCCGTTGAAAAGAATGATAGTTTACTTGGTGTAAGTTTGAACTTGGACAAGGAAGATATTGAAAATATACAGGGTATATCAATCTTGCGACAAACTTATTTCAAGAGATATCAAAAAATGTTGTTAAGAAAAATAATAGATGTCTTTAAGGACCATATTTTAAAATTATCTTGAACTATACAGGGTGATACATAACTCCGTTTCAAACCAAACATGATTTTTTAAATGAGAACCCCTGAATATAAAGTCAATTCGGATTGTTCACATTTTTTGAAATCTTTTGCTATGTTATACAGAGTCCTTTAAAAGTTATGGACACGGTTATGTTAAAATTGTAGCTAAATCAACGCCCTCTAGCTTACTGCACATTACAGAAAAAAAAACAATATTTTGTCTAATCGAGTTTTGTAATATGATGTAATATCCCCTCATTCGATTAAATTTCAATTATTTTCTCTTTTGTGTACAGGGTGGATCGAAACTCAGATCTTTCATTTGCTTTCTTCTTTTTTTATTAGAAGTTCCTTAATATTCGGCGACAAATGTATGATGATGCGCCTGTCTATAATACTGCGCCTATACGAGATCATCTAAATAACGAATTTGAAAACAGATGAATCGGAAGAAGAATGGCCAGCTCGGTCTCTCGATTTAACCAAAGTTGATTTCTTTTTTTGGGTTTTATAAAAAATGAGATTTATAAAAATCCCCCGACTACCAGAGAGGACCTGAAAGAGAGAATTAGAGCAGCATTTCGATCTGTTAATGTTAGAAATGTAGTCAAACATTTGAACTTAGACTGCAGCATTGCATTGATGTTAATGGTGAATACTTTGAACATTTAGTTTAACATTACGTTTAGGATTGTACATTTGGTGTGTTGTTTTATTTAGTATAAATAATTAGTTTCTCTACTTTAAATCATATCAGTATTTATTGTTTATGATTTTTTGTTAAATTCAACGCTTGCTTTAACATAATAGATTAATAATTAGTTTATAATAAATATTACAAAATAACCCTGTTTTTATGAACTTTGGGTATAGGGAATGCTTAACAAAAATTAAAGCTACATAATCAAAGATTCCATTTGTGCTATTAAATACAGGGTGTTCCATTTAAACAAAGAAAGAAAATGACAGGTCAGGGCTTCGATCCACCCTGTACACGGAAAAGAAAATAATTGAAATTTAATCGAATGAGGAGATATTACATCATATTACGAAATTCGATTAGGCAAGAAATTGTTTTTTCTGTAATGTAGGGGCGTTGACTTAGCTATGATTTTAACATAAACGTTTCCATAACTTTTAAAAGACTCTGTATAATGTAGCAAAACCCTATATCAAAAGATTTGAAAAAATGTGGGCAATACGAATTTGACATAATATTCAGGGTTCTATTTAAAAAATTGTTATGTTTATGTTATGTAACACCCTGTATAGTTCAAGATAATTTCAAAATATGGTCCTTAAAGACATCTATTATTTTTGTTTATAACATTGTTTGATATCTCTTGAAATGTCGTAAGATTGGTACACTCTGTATGTGTAATTCAACATTATTCATTTTTTAATTAATTATCAAAGTTTAAGTAATGTATGGTTTATGTGAAGGAATTAATTTTTAGGGTAAGATTTTTTCAAATCTAAACTAATATAACTAATCTATTGTAACTATTAAAAAATTAATTGTATTCAATATAAATGATATTTTGAAAATTAAAAATGGGAAAATGTATAATCTGTGTTATAAAATGGCGTAATTTATTTCTAAAGCTTGACAACTAGTAACTAAATTGTTGCTTGCACTTTTTAGGAATAAACATGCAAATTTTTACATGTTCAAATATGGGATTCAGTGCCATACATTTGAAAACTTCAAATGATTCGTATAATAATTTATACAGATTGTAAATAGGCATTGACAAAATAAAAATTGACCATACAAGTAATAATACAGTTTATTACAAAAGCATTTCTATACATTTACTCATATTCCTATAATAAAGAACTTAGGACAATCATCTTTATTTATGGCTGATCGAAGCTCCATCCACTATTACCAATGTCTACCATTTTTGTCCAATAGTCCATATTTTTTGACTATGTTAGAGAGTAAATTATGATATGTATACAGCCTATTGGATATAGATGGGACAGCCATAGAGTAGTATGCATTTCTTCTAAATTGATATGTCCTATTCCAATTGAATTAGTACAGAAGAATCGTTAGTGTCTTCTTCAGTAGTAATAGTTTTTATTTTGGAACACATTCGACAATACTCTAGGGTCAATGCCATTTTTCTTGGACAATCTTCTTATTATAGACCAATCAAATGATTTGTGCTTAAAAAAATGCTTGATGTTGACGATTCTTCTACCCTTTAGTCTATTTTCTAAGGGGTTTTTCAAATTCTTAGTCAATAACATCAGCTGCGGTTGATATGAACGATATAGATGGCATTCTTGGGTTTGCAAGTGTTTGAGTTGCTTTTGTGAATGGTATAATGTCGCGTATGGTTCTGAATGCGTGAAACTTCTCCAGCTTGGCCCATCTTGCTCTGAAAATTTAATATCCGATATTTGGGGCTAACATGAAAATGAAAACTTTCATGGCTTACCATGTTCACAGGCTTTTTGGGCAAAAGTCAGGTATATAAAATCAGAATTTACAATATTTAAACTTTTCAATAGCAAATGCATCTGTTATCCTCAGCAAAAAGCCTACATGTATTTTACGACCTCATATGATCAGTTTTGATGTAGTTTTATTGTTCACAAAACTTCCTGTAAAACAGACTGTATATTGATCCAACTTTTCCGAAAGTTATAACACTTCTATTTCAGAACTGTCTTACTATTATTTTCTGTAGTAACATAATGAGAGTGAGAATTTTAAAATTAATTCGACTGATTTTTGAGGGCACCAGTTTGAGAAAGAATCCAGAGAATTATTTTCTAATTTATTCTCGCTCTCGAGTTATATTGAACTGCATTATTTTTTTAACTCACACATGTAATTCAAACAGGATTAGTGCTATTTTATATATGAAAATGTAAACTTTCACCATTATTACAGATAATTAAAATACTTACCGTTTTTAACGGGGTATTTTTGTATTTATATTTTACAGAAATCTATATATTTCGATAACGATTCCTCAGTAGTGCTTTAAGGAAGGTTAAGATGTTAGACTATATTTATGAAATACGAAAAATATAACAGATAAATACACCATTAAAAAAACAAAAAAGCCAAGTATTTTAACTATATTATATATGTTTCTAAACACAAACAAAAGCTACTACAAACATTCTCCACAATAATCACTAAGAGTTTTTTCTCAGTTTAATTATGACAGGATCGGTTCTGACTAAATAGAAGTTTTCATTGGCTTCAAAAAATTTCAAAAAATAATCAGTGCAATTATAAATGTTACATATAACTTGATAGTGTAGATTTATTTTGAGAATGTCAAAAATAATTAGTACAATAACCAATGTTATGTATAGCTTGATGGTGTAGCATCTATTACTTCACTTATAGGTAATTCTTACAAGGAAAATTTCTCATTTATAGTGTTTCAGAATAAAGTTTTGTTTGTTTTATTACTATGTTGGATCTGAGAATGATTATTAACACATTCGCTGCCAAATACAAATTAACAAATAGTGAATAGTCTGGCGCTTCATAATCTATCTAAGATTTTATTCGTAACAAACACATATAAATATAGGCAAACAAAATATTTACTCTCTAAGATGAAAAAATAAAAATAAATAAATAAATAATAAAATTCAACTCAACGATTAACTTACAAATGGCCAACTATGAAATAACTTAGTTACATTTTTTAATAAAACATGTATTGAACACATGCTAAGTATAATTTTTATGTTATTTAGACTTAAAGGTCGGAAACAATGGGTTTTCAGAATAGTTTCACAAAAGCACACTGGTAGGGAACATGTTAAAATTTTTAGCTATTGAGTTTTGAACAAATTTTTATTCATTTCTTTACTAAAATAAAATTAGATTCCATAGTTGGCTTTAAAATATGTTTATCAAACTATTACGCTAATAGCAGGCTCACATTTGCGTTTGCGTATTCCATAGATTTATTTGGCATCTCAGTTTTTAAAGATATTATAATTTACTGAGGATGATCACTGTCATTCTTATCGAAATCTTTAAATTTATATAAAATATAAATACAAGATTGAATACCAAAAAAATAAGTATTTTAATTATTTGGACCGCATATTACTTTTAGTCTCTATGAGACTGTTTTTTTTTCTTGACGACATTCCTATTTTCTCTCTTTCGTAAGATTTCACCTTTTCCGCTTTCACTACTGTGTCCATTTTTGCACGTTCTTTTGTAGTTTCTGTTTGTTTGTTTTTGGTTGACATTTGCTCTTGTTCCAATACTGTTTTCCACACTGCAGGTAACCTGAGTGTGTGGTCTCTTGTATTCATGTTCTTAGGATTCTTTTTGATTTAGATTGCGGTTACCATTTCTAGAGTAATTTTATTAAACGTTGCGATAACTGGTGTGAAAGGTTGTTCTTCTGTTTTGAAATGGTGAATGTAAACTTGATTTTTTAAGTATCCCCAGAGAATAAAATCCAATGGGGTTAAGTCGGGTGACGCGCTATCCAGAAAACATTACCATAAGTACCAATCAGTCTCCCAGGAAATTCTTGGGAAAGGTACTCTCAAACATGCATAACGTTAGGCGATGGAGCACCGTCTTGTTGAAACCACAAATTTTGCATATTATGTAAATGAACCAGACTTTCTTCTAACTAATTATGAAGCAAACTGAAATAACTTTCCCCTGTTAAGCTATTGTGGTAAGTACAAGGTCCCAATATTGTTGTTCCACAAATTATGGACCACATGTTGAATCCAAATCTAAGTTGATGTCTGGATTCCTTTTCTAGCCATGAGTCGTTTGGTACCCCATAATGGGTGTTACGTCTATTAAAAATCCCGTTGTCAGTGATAGTACTTTGGATCTGACCAAATTATATTAAAGGGAAAATTAAAGTAGGTCCAAAGTCCTTCTAATTTTATTTACAGGTCGAAGTCCTTGGCAAATTCTAAATTTATAGTGTAGGTAGCGGACCGAGAAAATTTTATTATTGTAATAAAAATTTTCAAATCGCAATTGTTACCGCGAAAGGAAAGATAATTAATGGGTTTTAATAACTTGGTAATAAGTCGCAATTTGATGTTTTTCGGGATATTTTATTTTATGTAACTGATATTTGACTAAGGGTTAAAAAGGAAAACAAGTTGGGTTAGAAAACAGGTGTTCTCTCGAGGCTGCCTTTACCGAAAAACCGTGACGAATAATTGAAAAGATTCCCACGTAATATTTCTTTTAAAGACGGGGGTTCGTTTTAGAGAAAAAGAGTGAGTTACAGTTAAAGTTTCGATTCAGTCGGGTCGTTCGGATTGTTTGATAATTACAAACCATCATTGTAAACCGTTGTAGCTATAAATATCTTATCGTGTCCATTTTAGTAAAACTAAAACGCGAATTTGGCTTCTCTTTTTTTTGTTGGTTTTAATGTAATTTTTTCACAAAATTGAAATGGTCGCGTAAACAAAAGTATTGCTAAATAATCGTATGGTTCGAGGTTTTAATCCGCGAAGCGGACGTTTAAACAACATATCTCTAAATAATTGCCATCGCGTCGTGTTTAAACCACGTATCTTAATCCGTCGCGTTTGTGACTAAGTGGTTAACTAAAAGATTATATTCAAGTGTAACTAGGTATTTGAATATAGATTAAAATTCCCAGCAAGCAATTCAACAAGTCTTGCAAAAGTCACTATTTCACGAGATAGGGAATTGCACAGAATTGCCATTTGATAACGGGTAGTAATTTAATTACCAATACGCCATCTCGCAAGCAACCTCATTAAGTTTA
Organism: Vesta saturnalis; assembly: GCA_036346205.1. Classification (NCBI taxonomy): domain Eukaryota; kingdom Metazoa; phylum Arthropoda; class Insecta; order Coleoptera; family Lampyridae; genus Vesta; species Vesta saturnalis. The sequence continues at coordinate 3,240,891 of JARFJB010001949.1, read as the reverse complement.
AATCTGTTAAAGTAAAAGGACTCCACGTCAGACAGTACAGTGTCCCCCCTCATTGCTTGTAAGAGTTGCCATCGTTGACTGTTTACTTATATTTTCGCCCGTGTAGAGAATGTGTGGACAAACGTGACACGATAAACTTCGGTTAATTGTTATAAACGATACGAGGGTTTACAGACATCAAAACCACCTAGAATTCCATTGTCACTGTTAAACTAACCCGTTATTATTGTTTTTAAATGCAGAGAGATGTATAGATGAACGTGTAAGCTGGGGAAGGGATGCTGATTTAGAATTGCTCGTCTACGTACTGATTTCTTTATATATGTAATTTATTGTAATTGTACGTATGTATTTTTGTGTTTTTCTTCACGATACAATTGTGTGCGTAAATTCCTTCCCTATTTTTTTTTGTTCTTGTCTAAGTGTAGTTACACTGGATTGCAGTTACCTATTTAATTTTACTGTTTGTTAAGGCCACATGCTTGGTGTCACCATTTTCATTCTGATTAATTTATGTTTTTCTGTTACTTAATTTTATAATTTTGTACGCACTTTAACCTGATTTCATAGTGTTTTGTTATACATTGAACCCTTTCTTTCTTTTTTTGTTCTTTGATTTATTAATGTACTTGTGCAATTATTTGTTTATTAATAAACTAGGTTTTCTTGATGGTTCTTTCTCAATTTAGCAAATTAACGAGTTGAACCATCAATGCGCAAAGCTCGTTCATTGTAATTTGAGTAGTTTCATTGTTTACTTGTCCCACATGATACAGCATTTAACCTCATCCAATCCTATCTCAATCCCGTAACACGGCGTAGCTTACCACTAGACGGCCAATTCTCTTTATCAGATTTGAGTTTTACGAGTAATTCAATATCAGACTTTTAAATAAATTTTGTTTTAATTATTGCCAGCAAAGTCAATGTAAGGCAAGCAATTAAATAAGAGTAGCATTATTGTCAGTAAAGTCAAGATACATTCCTTAGCGATTTTTTTCTTGAATTTACATTATTGCGAATAAGTTCAATATTACGCTCTTAAAGATTTTAGTCTTTTAATTATTGAGAGTAATTTCAAATTACACTTTTAATGATAGGGTACCTTGGGACACTACAATAGGGTTTAAATTTATTTTTTCTCAGAATAAAATTGGAAGTAGATTTTGCTACTCCAATTTGGTTTTCAATCTGCCTGGTGGACACTTCAGGATTTTCAATAACTGCTTGAATAACGATATTCTTTTTCTTCATTAGATGTTTTTTTCTGGTCTTACATTCCTTTAGGTTAAAAGCTAGACGTCTGAAGATTGAACTATTGGGTTGCACCCTTTGAGGATACATGTTTTCAGTAGCTATGCAGTTCTTGTGAAACAAGATAACATGTCAAATTATCTCCCAGCACAAAGAATAATAGAATACTCTTGGAAATAAAAAATTACTGTAGACAGGCGTAGAGAATCGGTTTTTTTTTAAAGTGTCAACCGCTTTTTGTTCCAAGCCTACTAATAAAAAATGAACGAAATTGAAAAAAAAACTTTTTTTGACAAAAAGTTTGCAATCAACCACTCTATGTTATACATCAATCATTGAAATGGTTATGAAAAATGCCTGTCTAACACAGGGTATATTATGTTTTCGTGCCATATAAAAAAATAAAGTTGTTTAATGTCAGAAAAAAAATTATAAATACCATGTTGTAAAGCTCAAAAACTGGCAATGAGAAAAGTACTTTTTGTTTTTGATATGTTTTGAAATAACTTCAAAAATAAATAAAAACGAAAATCAAATCATATTTTTGAAAATATTGAAAAAACGAAAAAAGATTATTGACTTTTTTTAATAATAATAAAATTTATTAACCACTAATTAAAACTTATTTGCCAGCGTCAGGACTACAGTTAAACTAATACCAGATGTATTACATATAGTACAAAAAAAAGTCATCAAACCATAAGATACAAATATAATAGCCTAAGAGCCTGTGACGGCCAGACCGTTAGTTTATAAAAAAAAATTTGTGTTTGTGTGTATGTGAGATACCTGTTGAACCATTAAAGCTATTAATATGAAATTAGGAACAAAAATTCTTTGGCATAAACTCTAGGTCAAGTCCGTTAATGAGTAAAATCCAACCAGTGGCGGGGCATTTCTAGGGGATTAGAAAATAAAAAAAATTCATTGCTTCAAACTTTAAAAAGTTACATAATCAAAAAAAACCAAACCAATACTTTTTTATATATTTTCAAAATAAAAAAATATACAATAACCAGTGGCGCGCCGTTTTTGGGGTACAAAATTGTGCATTTTTTGATGTATCAACCGATTTTTTTTAAAGTCGGGTATTGGGGGGATTTTAAGACCGCGAAGTATAAATCATTTATCAAAATTAAAAAATTCAAAATGGCGGATAAAAAATAGGGGATTGTCGTGTTTAAAATCCAATATGACTAAAATTCAGGTATTGTGGGCTAATGAAAAATTTTGCAACTTTGTGAATTTGTAAAACATTATCTAAACAGAAAAATTTAAAAACTGCCAGTGGCGCACCGTTTTTAGGGTGCAAAATTTTTTTGAAAGTCAAGTATTGGGGGTTTTTGAGATCGCTAAGAATAAATCATTTGTCAAAATTAAAAAATTCAAAATGGCGGGAATTAACGTGTTTAAAAACCGATATGATTCAAATTCAAGTATTGTGGGCTTTAAAGTTATTTATTTACATATACGAGAAAGTATTATGGCAGATAAATTGGCAGCAGTTTTATTAAAGAGTTTCAAATTAATAGAATTTTGCTTAGCTATATTTAGTCTAAAGTTTGGTATTGTAAGTAAATTAGCATTTCTTGTGTCGTGTGTATGTCTGTTAGCACCTGTTTAAAGATTTGACACGTTCTCATACGTTTCTAGTAATATATAATAAATATAAACAGTAGGAACTGGTATAATTCTAAATTGTTTAAAATATTCTTGACAATGAGCTTTATAGTCAACATTTGCTATTACTCGAATTACAAATTTTTGTAGTCTAAATACTCTTATCACATGTACTGAATTACCCCATAGAATAATTCCATAGCTTATTAAGGAATGTATAATAGCAAAATAGCATGTTATTAAAAGATTATCCCTAATTTTTGTTGGCAGTTGTTTAATAGGATTAATATTACTTGCTAGCTTTCTACATAGTTGATCTATGTGAGTTTCCCAGCTAAACTTGTTATCAATGCCTAGCAATTTAACCTGAGTATTAATCACCATATTTTTTTTAGTTGTAAGTAAATACAATTTTTTGTATTTTATTGCAGTTGTTGGACAGTTTGTTGGTATTAAACCAATTTATTGCATGCTGTTCAACTGTTTTCACCACAGATTTTATTCGTTCAATACTTCTGCACAGTATGGTAGTACTTTGTAAACGCTGTTTATAAGGTCTGCCCCTTGCATAATTTTTTTCTAATTTAACCGACTGTACCTATTATGGTTTCGGAGATTCCCATGCAGTGCATCCTGTATATATAAACATTTAGGGTTTAATTTTTCTAATTTTTGTTTTACACCAAACATATTAGGTAAAATTAGTAATAAGTGATTAATCCTTATCAACTACTACCTCTTTCAGAAATTTTATTACTTGAACGAAAAAAGATTTATTAATGTGCGACATAATTTGGTTTCAAAGATACGATATTGATGGACTATTATGGAAAAGGATTGTTTTTTCTTATTTGGAATTATAAATTTTTGCATTCGCTATTGTAGATCTATAAGTAAATTATTTTACTGAATTAAATCTTAATACTTTTTTATAATTAAGTCAACTGAAATCAAAATACTGCCATAGCGTATATGAAAGAAATTTGTATCCTTATACAGATTATTACAGCAAATGTTAAGCAAATACGGTTAAATAAAATAGGATTTCGATTTAAAATTTAACAAGGAATTAGTAAATGCAATATCAACTTAAACTCCAACAGTAAGCAACCTTCATATTCAATTTCACAATGTTAATTTGTATAGAATACTATGCAGTACATCTGTTGTAAGATTACAATTTTAGATTTTCACTAGTTCTTAAATTGAGATCTACCCGCCACACCCTTTCATGTCTATAAATCTTACCAAAAATGGAAATTTTAGTCGATCGGTAATCTCACTACGTATTTCCTGATATATAGGATTGCTTTTATCACATTTTACATAACTGAACCTCAGAATTTCATAAATGCGACGACACTGTCGTTTATTTATCTTATAATGCTTATTGGCTTCGGAAAACATTGCACTTGTAAATCCTTTGTGAACAACAGATTCTTTAAATGGTTCTAATTGCATTAATAATTGACAGTCTAAAAAGTCCCTCATCCTAGTAAATTCTGGGCAAGGATCTTCAACTGAAAAATTTTTCATATAAATTACCTAGCATAAATAAAATAATAGCAATAATTACCAGTAATATCTATTACATTATCAAGTCTTCCGATAATTTCGTAGGTACTTTTCAAAAGATGGGTTCCAAGACCCATTCCTTGGCAAGGTGGTATAATAAAAAACTGTGAAATTCTTGTACGAACCTTGTCGGGGAAGTGAAAAAATTTGTAAATTGTTGCAAAACCTACTGGATATAAACCAGTTGTATCACAGTGTTTGCTTTGCTTCCTGGACTCATACCTAAAACGTTAATTAGATATTAAACTTAATACAGATACCAAATATGACAAATAAGCCACATTACTTTTCATAAAAACACTTCTTAGTTAATTTGTTATATAAAGAGTATGTTTTTATTGTTTGAATACAGTATAGGATATTCTTAGTTATTAACTATACATGACATGTGATCTAACAGTTTGGAAAAAGAAATATAATATATATTTTACTTTCAATTCGAAAAGCAGTGCTTTTATTTTTGTTGCTGCGATTGCACCGGTATATATTAAGTGTGGTTTACATGAGGGGTAGCAAACCTTTTTGGTAGAGAGGCCAATTTTTTGAATGATGATTTCCCCTCGGGCTGTACTACTCAGTTGACCAAGGCAAACAAAACAAAAAATAAAATTATGATTTTTTTAAAAGAAAAACAAAGTCTACAATTAAGATATTTATTAGAATGTTGTTGCTGCACACAAACAGTTTTCCAGATAAGCTCGTATTCCCACCTGTGACTTGATGTCCTTCATCCCACTAAAAAGCTGGTCACAGACATAAGTATTTCCAAATAAAGATGTCATCGACAGAGTATGTGTATAAAACGCAAGGTATTTTTTTGTTCAAATATGTTTTAAACTTCTGCATAAAATGTACCATCATCATACTCGGAATCCAAAGATCTGAGGAATTCTTGGAACTGATGGTGATTCAATCCTTTGAAATTAATAAAGTTAACCATTTTGACACCTACCTTCGTCACATGGTACATTTTGAGCGACTTGGCACATCACTTCTCCTGATGAATAATACAATAAAAATTTAGCATTCACGTATTGCCAACTTCGCAGGTTTTATTTTCAATCATTCTTACCAATGCTTCGTGTTTTCCAATCATTGCTGGAGCACCATCTGTTGTTAAACTCGATAGGTTGTTAAGTTGTCACGAAAAGCGATTCAATGTCGACATAACTGCCTCTAATAAATATCGAGATGTGATGGTGTACTTAAGAGGATACAATGCCGCTAATTCTTCAGTTTTATTAAAATGATCATCAACACCTCTGATAAAAATTGGCGCTTGTACGATGTCTGGCATATCTGTTCTTTCATTCAATGCGAGAGCAAAAAATACAAATTCAGATGCACGATTCTTTAAATTATCTGTAAAATTCCAAGTCCTGACTGACTCACTCACTGACTGATACATCAACGCACAGTCTAAACCGCTGGTCCTAAGACACGAAATTTGAAGGGTGTGTTCTTTGTGAAGTGTAGGTATCCACTAAGAAATGGTTTTTCGAAATTCCGCCCAAAGAGGGTGAAATGGGGGGGGGGGGTTGAATTTTATGTGAAACTTTTTATTCTATGGGTCGATTGACTCGAAAATTGGTACACATACTCTTCAATTAAAATTATGAGACACGGGTATCACAAAATTTAAATATCGCCCCCCCCCTCTGAGATCGCAGCAACACGCGACGGGTACGGCTAGTCTTCAATATGTTTTCCACTGTCGCCCGCACGTCTAGTGATACGCTCTCCAAACATTCCTTAACCATTTCATCATTCGGGTATGGCTTCGATTTATCGCTAGTATCATAGTCACTGCGTAACTCACTTTTGTAAATACATTTTGTTGTGCAGAGAATTTTGTTTTTAATGTATTTATCTGGTCTTGTCAATATTGCCCTTTGTAAATATCAAACTGATTTGCACGCCTCGTTTCGTAATACCGTTTACGGTTAAACTCTTTTAAAATAGAACTAGATTAATTGCATATCAAACATATGGAGTTCCACAAAATAAATTACACAAAAACTAGATTATAGTCCACTTGTCTTTCAAACTGCTGAATTCTTCTGCTACTTGACGCCATTGTAAGTTTGCGTATTGCATTGAAACAAAAAAATATTATTATTCATTCCTTATTTATTTTGTACTAATAAACTAAAAAACAGTTAGGTACTTAGGTAAAGTCAGCGCTCATGTCAGTTGGTACGTTTACTTAACCATACAGGCAGTTACTCGATCCCGAATCCCGTTCGAATGTGACCCACATACTTATACATACAAAAGAACGTAAGTATAAGGCCAGCAGAGTTGTTAGCTTACCGAAAACTGAAAGCTCGCGCGCGCAGGACGTGACATCTGTAGTATCATCACCACACACTTCTCAATTCAATAGTAGAGTAGTGGTGACACGACCTGCTTAGCATTCGGGAGGCAATGGGTTCTATTCCCATTACCGCCTACCTTGTGTGAGGTTTTTTCAGGGCGTTTTCCTCATACACATGTAGCGGCATGGTCACTGCATATACGCACACCATGTGCGAATGCTGGGCTAGTATTTTCCCCCTCAGAACCCTAACCTCGTTCCTTCCGATGCTATCCTGACCACACCCATACTTAATCCCACCATGCATGTATACGTAATGTATGTATGTATACTGGGAATCCATGATTGTGGCTGAAGGAGCTTGGAAAGCTCAAACAGCCCACCCTCCCCCTTAGGGAGGGAATGAAATACGTGACCTTTCCTTTCCCAATGACCGCGTCTTTTATTATTATCTTCATTTCGTTCACTTAACCCCGGCCGCTTTAGAATACTTCAACCAACCTGGACTTGCTGTTACTTGAATCTGTGGTCCCTGCATGTATTTTACAACCCTAGACACATTCATGGACAACGCCACGCCGGGTGTTTATTCCGGACGTAGTTTTCTACTTATACAGTCGGACAGAAAAGCTGTCTGCCTAAATTCTGCCGACCCCAGAGTATCGATTAAACATCCCAGCGGGCTGACAGCCCAGAATTTATTAATCGGTGCTTATTACATAATTATACACGAACTCACACAAACACGCCGCCCCAGGCCACTTAGACAACGTGCAGGGTGTCCACGAGTTGAAAGTGACAGCGACAGAGTCCGCAAAAGGGTACGTAAAATAAGGGAGTATTAAACTTGTATCCCACTTAACGTAACCACCAGTTCCAGTTCTAACAGTGCATTTCTTATCTGAAGTCCTGAAACCGTATTCATACTCGTCGCGAGATAACCTAGATTAAAGAATCAATCTGGTATTAAACATTCTTTAATAAGAAAACCCGTAAACGTTTAGTTATCCTACCCCGCCTGTATAAATAAATTTACCCCGTTAGCGCCCCCGAGTTAGAGAACCAGGCGCGAAAGACGCTTCCCAGCGGTAAACGCATTACTCGCCCTCGCAACTAAATATTCAATACCAGCATATCCTACATTAAAATTCCCGTGTGTAAATGACTATAAATATAGTAGCCACCGTCTACATCATTTCCATTGCTGATTGTGCCTTGAGAACGATAACAAGGCCAGAGAAAGCACCGCAAACTTCTTGCATTAAAATCTCTACTTGTTACAAAAAATAAATAGAAAATATTTTAATTATCGGTAATAATTAGTGTTCAATGCTAATGAAGAAGGCTACTATAGAAAATATTTTAATTATCGGTAATTAGTGTCCAATACAAATGAATAAATTAATAAACCCCTGTAAATATATTAGTTACATACGAGTAAAATGTCTATCATAAAAATTGTATAAATACAACCCGGGAGTACCACTTTAAAAGTATTGATTTTATAAACGATAGACAACAGTTACTAAAACCATTCATCTCTGTCTTATCTTTTTAAAAATATTTCCAACACGAAATAACGTTATGGTAACTGTATAAAACCAGATGCCTTCTTCCGTTTTCTACCAGTCAGGAACGTACTCCCGTATTTTTATTTAATTTTTCTTTTTCTTTCTTTATTCTCTTTATGCAGGAAATTAACTTTCTTGTAAATACGCCATTAGTATTACTTCCACAGCAAACCTAACGAGAACACTAAGGTGTCCGCTGTTCCCTGATCCACCCAGTCAAGCCGCCACCCGCCGCAGAAAGGTCATTCCAATCCCAGGGCCAACCATTGATGGATGTTTTCTTTTAAGTATCTTTATTTGTTAGCATTTAATCACGTGTAAATATATCGAATGTATAAATTAGTTTTAAGTGTGCATATTTAGAGATTATATCTATATAGGACAATATAAGTATCAAACTCTAACAGTGTTTATTGATCGGAGTGAAAAGTCTAGTAGCAAACGATCAGCCCTAATTAACCAACCACCCTTTTAACATCCGACTTGAGCTAGAACCGTGGTACATAAATTAAGATTAGACGTAAACAAAAGGGCCTACATGTTTACCACTGTTTATTGGTTGTGGATCGCCCATACAAGTTACGCTTTTTCAAATCAGCCAAACAGTAAATTGTTTCTAATCTAAATACGAATAGAGAAGACATTTAGTTGAGTCAATGGACTAAGATATTTCTATTGTAATGGAATATGACACAAACCACTTATGATGGAATGTTCTATTTGTGATATTTTTTTTCGAAAAGTGGTTTCAAGTAATAAAAAAGTATGGTACACGTATTTCCGGAATGTTAATTTTACCAAAAGTTGCTCGTTCTCCAGAACGTGTACACTTCCATAATTTTAATTGCACATGATTTGTTGTTTTATTAAAATCTGCCCAAAGAATTTATTTCACAAATTACAATGTTTTATATATTCATAAAAACATTCACATCACAGTTAATATATGCTATTCAAGTCACCAGCCGTTGTATGTCATGGCTTAAAACTTACTAAATCAATGACGTGGTAATCAGCGTCGCCAAATGTACGTGTAGGGCAATTTAAAACAAATAGGTTAAGTGCGTACCGGTGAATTTTACAAAGTAAACAAAATTTGACGTGACAACATCGAGATATTTTATGAGTTTACATTCGCACTACGTTTTAACTTGTAAATACGTACTGCAAAGTGTGCGACAAGGATAAATTATGGTTGCTAACCCTACACGATTAATGACTTTTAATACCAACTGTACTTGCGATGACATTTTGGCTTCAATGCAAGTTTTATTAAAGTTTTATAGTAAATTATAAGTATACTGTTGGTATACGATTAATGACGTGCAACGGCTGGTGACTTGGATAAGGTAGTTTTTCCAGCACATAACGATTAATATTTTATCCGGTGCACAAACGTTCGCAATTTTTTTGATTAAATTATATGCGTTAGATTATGTCCAAAATATAGCAAACAACGCATGTATATAAATCCAAATCACATGATGTCATATAGACAATTTTTCGGGCCCAGATTTAAATTCAACCAATAATCGATAATCCGAAGCCCCCAAATCATCCCTTTTGTGTCTCCTCGTCACCTTTATGTCAATGAGGGCGATCGATATTTCTTTCATAACGACAAATTGTTACTTAAATTTTCAATTTACGACACGAACCGCTTGGATTGCAAAACTATTATCTATATATCCGAAATACTTGTTCTAACCCACACAATATACTTTATTTAGTAATTATTTAAAAGATTTTTTTGTTAAACGGTTCCACCTTTCTTGGCCATCCGTCATTTCGGTTGTTACATTAGATTTACAATTCTTTTTTTAATACACAATTATACGTCAAAGAAAAACGTTCTGAATTGTCTCCAGATTACTCTCAACCTTTCCTCTTTGATTTAATAATTATTTAAATGATTTTTTCGTGGAACGGTTCCACCTTTTTCCACATCAGCCATTTTGGTTGTAACAGTAGATTTACAATTAATATCTAATCATTAATATCTAATCTGTTCTCTACTGTTTTCTGTAAATTTCAGAAAATGTGGTTGACGTCATTGTTTAAATTATGCAAAACTATAAACAGGGTTTTAATTTACCAAGAAAACTTATTGAACAAAATAACTGGTGACTCCAAACTGAGTTCTGTATTCCTTTTATATTCAAATTGTATTAATCAATGGCGTAACATTTCGTGAAGCAAAACTAAACAACAATATTCATTCTATGAACTCATTTACGTAATCGCAATGTGGATCAATAGTCTACACGTTTCCTAAGGTATCCAACATTAGCAGTAAATATAATATATGCATTACAAATTATTGTTGTCAGTTAAACATTAAATAGTTAAAGAAATAATAAAATATGAAAACGCAATGAATAAATCTGCTATAACAATTAGCGTATTTTAAAGCCTACTATTGAATATTACAGTAGCGAAAAATAGATTAAATGTCCTTCAAATTGCATCCCAGAACACCCTCTATCAGACAAATGCTAACAATGAAAAATTCCACAATGAAAAAACAAATTTAAAAAAATTTAATCACAAAGCTAATTTAAAAATGATAAAAGCATACATAACAAACAACTTGTACCAAGTAAGGATCCACTCAAATCATAATAAATCCAATAAAGGATTGCTACAATTGTTACGAATTGAAAACAGAATGAGAATACATATAATCTAATTTTAATTTTAACTGTACCATTGCAATGCTGTGACAACTAAACATATTGAATTAATGCAGCATTTACTTCGACGTCTAGTAAAAATAGTGAAAAACAGATACACGCTAAAAGTTAAAATTAGGAAATGCCATTTTGCCTTTATTTTTAATTACAACATTCTAAAATCGGAGATTTTGTTTGCCGTTGGAGCTTCTCACTGTAAACGAATACAGTAATAAAATTGCTTTTATAAAATTCCCATAACAAGTTAAATGTCATGATTTAAATTATTTAAGGGGCGGTCAGCTGCTGCAGACTTCTCTGGTTGACTCAATCTACACATTCTTACATGTTCTTAATGTCGAGTATCAAAGCTACGTTTTGTCGTTACAATGTACATTTTTCCACAAGACAACTTATGCACTCAATAAGCTAACAGTGGATTTGAAGCATCTTGGTGTTAAATGTTCTTTAATATTTCTTGTAGGTTTGCACTGACAATGTGGTTAAAAAGCTCTGCTATGTCATTCTCAAGGTGGTTTAATAATACTTAATCTATTCAAGATCTAACTATTTACTGTTACTACAATAAAATAATATTCAATAGTAGGCTAACAAATACATACACCTAATTGTTATAGCAAGCATAGTGATTGCGTTTTCAAATTTCATAAATAAGTTCGGTGCTTTAATTAATTATTAAATCTGTCGTTACTACTGATGACGGTAACTGTGAATTTTTTCGAAACATGTAAATCTTGTATAATTTCTTTTCAAATATCAGATGTATAAATCCAGAAAATACGTATTTCTATAAATCGAAATCGTAAAAGTTTATATTTTCACAAAATCTTCAGAAAGGTCTGCATAACCTTACATTTTCCTTTCAATCGCTACGTAACAAACTAGATTGTCCGCTACTGTTAACTGCCGTTCGCTTCCTCGTTTTTCGTTCTTGTTCCCGCAATTACTCCACTTTCCAATGTCCTAAGGCATACCCGAACCTACTTTGTAAGTCACCGTTGATGCAAGAACGTAATGAATCAGGAGTCAAATATTATGGGTATGGTGAGAATTACCGTTTGAATTACTCAATATCAAAGAAAAACTTGAGATCAAAGTCTAGGACAATGAAACTTGAGTGGAGGTGGCTACCTGTAATATATTAATTAATAATGTCGGGCCTAATGACGTTATTGGGAAGATAACTTCATATATTTTCAATATAAATTATTTGGAAAATAAATTTGTAGGACATTTAGACATTTTAGCAAAAGGTATCAAAATCGTTAGTTACGTGTAATTTTGGTTAAATAATCAGGAAAACAAATATTATCTATAGAAGATAAAAAAATCTAACGCTTATACTGCGTGTTTCAAAAAATGTTCCGCTAATTTCTAGGGTAAATAGAATATCAAAAAATAACGTTAGTTTGCTTAACAAACGTGCCCGAAAATGCCTCCTTAAATACGACCCATGTATCCTTTTTTTTATTATCTCTGAAACGGTTTAAGATACCTAAATGAAGTTTACATCACAAATACCTTTGATTAGGTCATAAAAGATGGTGTTTTAATACTTTGTACAGGATCGTCGTTAAAGGGGGTGTGCCCCAAAACTTTTTTTATGGGGATATTTTTAATTTTTTGAACAAAAATAATATTTTTGAACAAAAATAATATTTTTTAAACAATTTGCCACAAAACAGATACTCTTGTTGAAAGCCACAAAAATTACTGGTTTTGGAGTTATTTGAGGTTTTAACATGTATTACCTAAAATAAGAAAGTAAAAGAAATATTGAGTTAATTTGATTTACTTGAATTAAGTGACTGCAGATTCGCGATTTTTTTTGACAGATTCGTTTGACACATTGTTGTTGATGGTTTTGGTGTGTTTAACAAGTAATAACGCTTTTAAAAACTTTGAAAACGAATATGTATACTAATAGTGACTATACCGATATGTTGTTAAAATTAGGGGAATGTGATGGAAATGTTAAAGCAGCGAAAAGAAGATATGCGGAAAAATTTCCAAGAAGAAGTGTTCCGGATTCAAAAATAGTTTTGAATTTAGTGAGGCGGTGCCGTGAGACTGGAACCTTTAAACCAAAAAAAAAGGTAAATTCTGGTAGAGCATGAGTGGCAAGACTTCCTCAAACAGAAGAAAATATTTTAAATCTAGTTGTTGCGGATCCTACCATTAAGTGTAAGAAATGTGGCAAGGGCAGAGTATCTTTTTTGTGGCAAATTGTTTCAAAAATACTATTTTTGTCCACAAAATTAAAAATATCCCTATAAAAAAAGTTTGGTGACGCTCCTATACAAAATATTAAACATTTGTCAACATTACCTTTTATGACCTAATCAAAGGTATTTATGGTCTTAATTTCATTTAGGTATCTTAAAACCATTTCAAAGATAATAAAAAAAAGGATTTTTGGGGCCCCTTCTACAGGGTCGTATCTTCTTAAGGAGGCCTTTTCGGACACATGTTTATTAACCAAACTTATCTAATTTTTTTAATATTCTATTTACCCCAGAATTTAGCGGAACGTTTTTTGAAACATCCTGTATATGTATAAATGAAAGCTTAACACCTGAAAATATAGTACAGCTGCAAGAGTCAAAGAAAAAGGCATTTGCTCATTATTACAAATATGTTTGGTTTAAAATGGTAGGAAATTGGTAAGAAAAACTGCTGGTCAAACATTAGAATATATATGGCTAATTAACTGGAGAAGTACACTGTGTAAATTTGTGAATACATTTTTGTGATAAAACAGGGTCCGACCACAACGCTAAATGACCACAGAAAATTACCACAATCCCCAACTTGATGTTAGACTTAATTTCATACTTGACCATAACCTCGAACTATATGTTTGACCACAACGCCCAATTTTGAGAATACCCACAACGCCAAAGTTGACCACAGCGCCCAACTTTAAGAGTGACCACAACGCTAAACTTGACCATAACCTCCAATTTGAAGAAAGACCACAACGCCCAACTTGATGACAATCCCCAACTTTAAAAATGACAACTCATAAAATAAAATTAGATAGTTTGTTTAATCTATATTGTGGGGCCTCTCCGTCCTCTAATAACGTTATAAGGAGGATAACTTCATATATTTTCAATATAAAAGATTTGGCAAATAAATTTTTATTACTGAAATTTTAGCAAAAGGTATCAAAATCGTTAGTTACGTGTAATTTTGGTAATTTGACGTATAGTGGAATTTGATCAAACTTCTATCATTAAATTGTGATCCATGTGCAGCCGCGTTGAAATAGCTGAAAATAATCAAACGTGTTATTGTTAAATTCAATTTTATGAATTTGGGCCGATCTGTCATTTTAGATTCTGCTGGATACTAAATTTGTTTATTATTCAGTATTGTGCTTTTGGAAATGAAGTAAAGCGGAACAGGGATAACTACAATATCTCCATTCGTAAGTTCGATAGTACTGTTAAAATGAGGTGTTTGTCAAATCGTTCTACATGGTGAAACTTTATTTTAAATCATTTTCTGTTTACAGAATCAATGTTTTTTCTGAGACTTATGAGTCACGAATGTGTTCCTTGTTAAAACAGGTTTTCTATGTGAATATCAGAAATAGTACAAACCACACCTTTTGCTACACGCACGAGTACAGGTTTGTTTTTGATGCAGGTGCCGCGGCTATACCTAAAATACCAAATGCAAAACTAATCAAAATCAAAATTTTAAACGTTTTGTATACACCTAACGTCCTCAAAAATAAGCACAATAACAATATTTCACACTTCCGGTGTGACTGGAAATGCACCTAACTTTTGAAATTTAAATGACACCCTGTGTATTTAATTCGAAATTTGAATTATGCGCAAACTTTCCTTTTAAACGGTGTATTATACTTCATATTAAGGCTTAATAGTAATGAATAAATCAAATTTAAAAAAATATTAAATTACTTTATTTAACCCTGTTTAAAAGGGCATTTTACGCAGAATTCAAATTTCGAATTAAATATAATGTCATTAAATTTCCGTCAAATCGGAAGTGGCTGAACCTTGTTATACTTATTTTTGAGGACATTAGGTGTATATAAAACGCTTAAAATTAAGATTTTTAATTTTCGAACAACGGAGATATGACGTTGGAATAACACAACTGAGACGGCGCGCGTGCGTGCGTGTGTGTGTGTGTGTGTGTGTGTGTGTGTGTGTGTGTGTGTGTGTGTATATATATATATATATATATATATATATATATACAACGTGTCCCAGATAACATTTCCAGCATGGGGATCTCGCTTATTATAAAAGATACAGATTTGGTTAAATTAGATGAATTACTCCTAAGGATTAGTGAAATTATAGGACACTCTCCAATTTTCAAATTTCCATGTATTTTAAGACTTATGGCAAGAAAA
The DNA here is from genome assembly GCA_036346205.1 of Vesta saturnalis. Lineage (NCBI taxonomy): Eukaryota > Metazoa > Arthropoda > Insecta > Coleoptera > Lampyridae > Vesta > Vesta saturnalis. Next base: position 3,225,465 of record JARFJB010001949.1, on the reverse strand, counting down.
AGAAAAATGTCAAATTTCTTTTTCTTGTAATATCTTTTTTGTTATATTAGACATATAAATTTTATTTGCACTTTCTTAAGATATTTTTTATGCAGAATTTAAAATTCAATTTGGATTTTTTTGCACTTTCTATTTTTAGTTTCAACCCCTAAATTAAATTTTTCTTATGGAACGACAAGTCGGCTTTGAAATAATTGATCGTGTTTTTATCCTCTTTACAATGATATAGCACATGTACAACCATAAGAAAGGTGAACTACCAAAATGGTTCTTAACACAACCAAAAGGGCTCTAGTTACGGTGAAAATTCCATCAAGTGGTTGAAAATGACCACCGAAAAGAAGCCGCCAAAAATAGGGTGGGAAATACCCCACACACGTGGACGGACGAGTAAAAATGGCGACCAAGGGCCCCAGGTCACAAAACCAGTGGAGTATTGAAGGTGCCGCATTACTATTCATGTTGACACGCTTTTAAACACAAAAGATTTGGTAGGTAAAGCAAAACAAGCTCTATTAAACAATTGGTGCAACCTGAAAGCGGATATAATAAAATGAAAAATTGTGAAGACAAAAACAACGATTCAAAGTTTGAAGCTATATCAAAGTTTACCAAAGCAGGTGATTTACAAGTGTCAAGTGCACAACCACGATATAAAGACCATTCGAGGTCGGTTGACCCCAAGGTGATAACAAAACAAATATCAATAGTACACAAAATTCAATTGCAAATAATGATAATGTGAAAAACGGGCCTGAAACCTGGACTACTGTAACTCAGAGTGCAACTCAAAAATAAAAGCAAAAATAAAGCAATTGTAGGCAGTGATAAAACATCAAGCGGTATTATGGCTGCCCCCAGAAAAAGACATATTTTTGTTTCAAGATTGGATCCTGCCACTAATAGTGATGTTCTTGTTAATCACCTTCAAGAAAATTTTCCGGAAGTTATATGTAAAGAAATACCGTCCGTAGTACCCAGAAGCGTATAAGTCGTTTAAACTTACAATTAACTTAATTAATTACGAAAATGTACTATCTATTTTTAAAAACAACAAAGAAAATTTAAAAAATGTATTTTATTAAAGACTCTAACAATAAGCAGGCCGTGAAACATAAAAACACAATCGAATTTAATGTCACTTAAAAATTATTCGTTCCAGAATATTTTGTGTGAAACATGGCTTTATTTACTAGTACTGAAAAGTTTGATATGTTGAGTTGTTACATCTTGTCTCATAAAACAGTATAGAAGCTGAACGGATGTACTTGAGGCTGTATCCTGAAAGAAGGCATCTCAATGCTCGTACGTACAGAAATTTGGTAATTAATTTAAAAGAATATGGTTCATTTTCAAAACCTACTAGAAATCCGAAATTACGGAATGAAGATGCAGAACTAAATGTATTACAATCAGTTATTGAAAATCCTTCAACATCTGTTAGAGAAATTGAACATAACACTGGTATTTCGAAAACTACATCACAAAGAATTTTAAAACGTCACAGGTATCATCCATATAAGTACACCATTCTGCAGGGACTTAGAGATGGAGATCAGGGGAGAAGATTACAATTTTTCCAATGGTATGTTAATCAATGTTAGAATAACGATAATTTTCCAGCTACGATTTTGTGGTCTGGCGAAAGCAGATTTACAAATAATGGCCTTTTCAATCGACACAATGTTCACTTTAGGGACCGTGAAAATCCCTACGTTGTTAAGGAAAGTCGGCATCAAGTGAGATTTGGTTTTAACGTCTGGTGTGGCATCTTAGGCGCTAAACTTATTGGGCCCATATTTTTTAACGAAGCATTAAGTAGTGAAAGGTATTTGAAATTACTACAAACTGATTTAGAAAATAAACTTGATGATTTACCACTGATTAAGAATATTAATATCTGCTTTCAACAAGATGGCGCCCCACCTCACAATTCAAACATCATCAGCAAATATCTTAATAATCGGTTTCCAAATTCATGGATTGGTAATCGAGGGCCGATTTTATGGCCACCCAGATCTCCAGACTTAACGCCCTTGGACTTTTCCTTTGGGGCTACGTAAAAATCGAGTGTACGTGCAAACATTTGAGAATGCCGAAGATCTTCGTGAAGCTGTTCTTGCAGCATTTGGTAGCATTAAACGCCAAAAACTACGCAGAGCAATTACGTCGACACTACGCAGGGCACAATTATGTTGAGAACGGAATGGTCAATTGTTTGAACATCTTTTATAATTGGATAATTATCTCCAATACTATTACCTGCTTAACTCTTGTTATCTATTATTTTTGTTTTTTTATGATTGTGGACCTGAACAGGCTAAATTGGGCCTATCGTGCTAAAGCACTCAGGAACACTTAGCAGGATAGATAGAGGGATAATGAATTGCCAATAGATGCCTATGAACAGCTACCTTAAATTTTCTCATATCATAAGTGAGAGGAAAACAGGAACTAGGGAGATCATTCCAGAGTTTAGAAGACGTGTAGAAAAATGTGGATGTGTCGTTTTCTCATGTTTCACGGCCTACTTATTGTTAGAGTCTTTAATAAAACACATTTTTAAATTTTCTTTGTTATTTTTAAAATAGATAGTACATGTGCTATATCATTGTAAAGAGGATAAAAACACGATCAATTATTTCAAAGCCGACTTGTCGTTCCATAAGAAATTTAGGGGTTGAAACTAAAAATAGAAAGTGCAAAAAAAATCCAAATTGATATTTAAATTCTGCATAAAAATATCTTAAGAAAGTGCAAATAAAATTTATATGTCTAATATAACAAAAGATATTACAAGAAAAAGAAATTTGACATTTTTCTTTTTCTTGGCATAGGTCTTAAAATACATGGAAATTTGAAAATTGGAGAGTGTCCTATAATTTCACTAATCCTTAGGAGTAATTCCTCTAATTTAACCAAATCTGTATCTTTTATAATAAGCGAGATCCCCATGCTGGAAATGTTAACTGGGACACGTTGTATATATATATATATATATATATATATATATATATATATATATATATATATATATATATATATATATATATATATATATATATATATATATATATATATATATATATATATATATATATATATATATATATATATATTACAGAACGATTTAAAAATAAATGTGTCCATTATGTTACCTAATTTACAAACAAATTCTAAATGTCTACAATAGAATTTACAATAATTATATTATATCGACGAACAAATGATACCATATTTTAGAAAACATTCTTGCAAAATGTTTATAAGGTGTGAACTTGTAAGGTTTTGTTTCAAACTGCGGTGCCTTTGTTCCTCTCATATTTATTTTATTCGGTACCATATGTAGGAGCTCAGACTCAAAAAGAAGTTAAAAGAGGCTGCGACGTAAGTAATTTTATTTGACGTACTTCAGGCCACAATTATTTAGTAAATTTTGTGCAAATATACATAATAATTTTACCTTAGGTATTGCACTTATGTTACGTTACTCTTGCGAATTATTAGTCTATTATTATTATGTATTCTCTAAATAAATTGTAATTTTCTACTTTGTAGGTATAAATAGTGATTTAACTCATGGCTATATATCTTAATCTATTTATTTCTATAATGAAATTAATTTAATGAAATAATTATGTAAATTTCATAAAAATTTACATCTAGCGGTAATAATTAGAATAATTTGATAAGAGATATATATCATCTTCCATAATATGGCAAATTGAAAAATATGTGCATGGAATTTTCTGATTAATATTAATTAAACTACTCAACGCACTATTTATTGAGTAAGGGCTAGTATATTCCTTTTTCAACGAGCTTGTCTTGGAAATAAAGATTTTCTTCGTGACATATTTTGTGCAGTGTGGTGAGTTTTCTTTAACTACACATCTTATATCTGTACTTCTGTTGATATCAACATTATGGTCATATTGCTGTCTGATTACTTTTAAAAATACTATTATCTGATTACTTCGAAAAATAACTTCTACGATTCTTACTGAAATTACATGGCCACCTTCTGGCTGCATAGTTTACGAATGTAACTGTTAATTCCATCATCTACACACCACCAATATACCTAATTAATCATCTGTCTATTTGCGGACATCGAAATAGGTTAGTCTAAATTAGATACATTTCATCGGGTTGTAGAGGCAATGAATTATATAACATCAATATACTGTCTTTTGGACTTGGAGTGTCAAGTTGGCCTTAGATTTGCTTGACATAATAAAAATCCAGTCCAGCATCAAATATTCTTCGATGACTATTTTTCGTCTTATAAACTGTTTGTTGAGCTAAAGCATAAAGGATTTTTGCTACTAGAACCATTCATGAGAATAGGACAAGCAATTGCACTTTACAAAAAGCGTAAAAAGTATCCAAATAGCAGAGAGGTTTTTTGCGATAGCGCTTTTGAAGAGGTTTCAAAGATTTCAGTTGTAAGGTGGAATGACAATTCTGTAGTAACAGTGAGCAATGGTACGTTGAATGCACAGCCCTCGATTACAGCAAAATGCTCAATAGAAAGGAAAAAAAAAGAAATTAGAATTCTACAACTGCATGTTATCTCTGAATACAATAAATATATGGGAGGAGTGGACCTTCACGAGAATGGCATTGCCAATTACAAGTCTAGACAAAAAATGGTGGCCGATATTTTGTAACTCGGTCAACAGCACAGTAATAAATGCTTGGAAACTTTACAATATTTTCAATGAAATTAAAATGTCCCAAATTGATTTTAAATCTTATATAGCTTTACGACCGTTGAAAAGTGCACCCCCAACCACAAAACATCAACAACCCACCGATATTGATGAAGCGTGTTGCAATACAGTCAGCCATATAAGTGACACAAGCAGAGAAAGCTCGAAGGTGTCAAATATGTGAAAATCACACAATTCATGTGTTGCAAGTCCAACGTTCAGCTTCATATTCCATGTTTTAAATTATACCATCAACAATAACCAATTTTCTATATGTATTTTACCAATGGTTCGTTTTTGCACCATAGTGTCATTTTCTAACTTTTTTTTTTAATACTGTTATTTTGCAACGAAAATCTTTTATGCTTAGTTTAAAATATATTATATATGCAATAAATTATAAATATGGATAATTAAAATAAAAAAAAAACGTTGTTACTCATATTTTACCAGTGGAGCGAACCATCCTCTTTTTGTATGCTTAATTAATTATTTTTTTTAAAGTTTGTTGTACTAATAAAATTGATTAATAAATAACAAAATTTAGACTCTTTATTTTATTATTCAGTAGCGTGGAATGATATTAGTTGATGCATAACAAGATTGACTCACCTTATTTGTTATCCATCGTTAATTTTAATATTCCACAACTTAATACACGGCAGAATATTACTTTTCATTACAAGAAAGCTAGATCAAGCTTAGCGCTGAATTCTCCTATAAACACTATGTGTTCGAACTTCAATACTACATCAGGTATCGTTGATTTAAACTTTAGTTCTCTAAATGTGCTAATATTAATTTTCTGTATACATATTATTTACTTTTTTTCATAATTTTGCTCTATAATTGGTGTTAACTGTTGGGCAATAAATATTATCATTATTAAGTTGGGGGTTGTGGTCATTTTGTGAAGTTGGACGTTGTGGTTATTTAGAATGAAATAATAAAATCTATTATTATACACAGTGTGGACCATTAAATGGAAAAAAATATTTATATAGGAGTTTCAATTTAACAGAAACTTAATTGACATTTAACATTACAGGTATATTTTTACATACATAATATACTTTATAATAATAATTTACATACTCGTGCATTGCAGTAGTTTTTAAGAAAAATAAAACAAATTGTGAGTTATAAAAGGTAGAGAGTGAAAAATCTTTTGACTTGGTCGGACCTATGAGAGTACAATATTAAAAATACAAATTCAATTCAATTATTATTACTATCAATACAAAAATAAATTTAAATTTTTCAGGTACTTCGGTTCGATACTTTATTTTCAAAGAAAACTCCCTATATACGTTAAGCCAATATTACATGTTTAATTAAACATGAAATATCTTCATATTCTATGTTTTAAATTATACCATCAACAATAACCAATTTTCTATATGTATTTTACCAATGGTTTGTTTTTTCTAACTTTTTTTTTTAATAGTTTATTTTGCAACGAAAATCTTTTATGCTTAGTTTAATATATATTATATATGCAATAAATTAGAAGTATGGATAATTAAAAATTATTATTAATTTTATTAGATACATAAATAAAAAGTTTATTAGAATTTGAACCTCGACCTGTACTTTGCTAGAGTACCATGCTAACCAACTGCGCCATCGGGATTCAGCGGTACTCTGCAAAGTACAGGTCAGGTTCAAATCGAGTAAACTTTATTTCTATATTTAATAAAATTAATAATAATTTTAATTACATATTTACCTTTGAACTTATTTGTTCATAACAAAACTTATAATAAATTAAAATAAAAAATAAATATATTTTACCAGTGGAGCGCACCATTTTTGTTTAATTAAGCACGAAATATTGGCTTAAAGTATATAGGGAGTTTTCCTTGAAAATAAAATACCAAACCGAAGTACCTGAAAAATTAAATTTATTTTAATCCTAAATTCGGTTGTAAAAGTGATTATTAACAATACACATGGATTAATTAATAAGAAATTTTGTCATTATAAGACTCCATTCATTATTAAAAGTAGAGATTATCTCAAACATCATGGGTGATGGAAAATGTGTTGAAAAAAATCGGAAGTTGACCAAGATACAAAATAAATCCTAACTAAAAATATCAGCAGTAAACATGTCAGAACTTCGATTACTTTAATAAAAAAATTAATGAATTGGATGGCCTTTGTCAAGACTACAAAAGGCTAATGTAATGAATTATTGTTAAAACCGTTTTAGTTTTCTTTGTAATTGTACGGTTCTATCAAGGGGTAGGTTCAACATAGCAGCTAGCACCAAAATTGTGTCAGCTGTTTACTTATGCTGAATATGTTGAACATACCCAATAACTAATAATGAAAGCAACAAATATACAGTAAATTGATTTTTGATTGATGACGTTCATTTAAATGTTCAATATCTCTGTAACATAACCTAAATCGTCATCATGGGATGAAAATGACACATTAGATACATCATTATTAATATTTATTATTAGTTCAGCAACATCATTAAATATAACTTCTTTTTTAAATTATTCATTTTCCGCTTGTTTCACATATTTACTCACATACATTCTTCCAGTTCTCAGTGGTGGTTTTTTCGAAGTCTTCGTTTGCCAATCACCATATTTCATTTTAAATGATACATTCCTTGCTGTTATTAGATTTTTCACAAGATTTAATTCTTGGATGTTCAAACACATGTACGTTTTCAGCAAGTCATCTAAAGCATACATTTTTTGTTGTGCTTTGTACTGTTTCATATAGTTCAACTTTCATGAATAATGGGAAAGTTCACTGAATTCTTTTTGTTGAATTACAATTTGTCGATAGGAAAATTCACCAAACTTCAATTGATTGAACAGTAAATTCGCCGAATTACTGTCATAAATATTAACATTAGTGGACAACATCCGTTTAAAGGGAAGTTGCCATTTCGTCTATATACAGAAATAAGAGGAGATACTTATCAACATGCACATTGCAGTGGGACTTAGACCTATATCAAGTAAATTCAGTTGCAATTTGTAATCTAAACGTGACAGTGTTGCTTAATATTCAAAATTGATCCTGAGCTTTATACCGCACAAAACCGTGGGTATCTAGTTATTTTATATTTAATGTAGTTACTTGTGGTGATTATTTTATATTAATCGCTTGAAACTAACCATAACAAATAGATTTGACTGTAAATTATTACCAAAATATATCATTTTTCCATAATGTTTGAAAACATGTTTTAGGGGACGCTGCCCATTGCGACTTGATGTCTTACACTTTTATAGGTTGACACTCTCACAACTCATGGACATTATCGAGGAGGACGATTTCTTCTTGAATGATGTATTTATTCTACCTCCCGAAAATGGTAATGAAACTGAAGCTGACAATGATCGTTCAGACGATGAACATGTAGGAAATGTAAACCATTAATCTCGAGGAATTCTGAACCAACCCCGGCGCAGCATGATGGTGATGATAATGACTACGAAGCTGATGATTTGTTGCCTTTAGTTGAGCTAAGAAGTAGTTTCGACAACTCCAGTTGACTATTTCAAGCTGTTCTTTGACAGGGAGCTCTTGACTATGATAATAGAGCAATCTAACAAATATGCCCTGCAAAAAATGATAACTTAGACTTGTCTCGAAATGAATTATATATTTTTTGGGAATACTTTTATTGTCAGGATATGGAAAATATCCACACAAAAGAATTTTGAATTTTTTGGTCAGGCAAAGAGGATGTGCCAAAAATTGTGCAAAATAGTATGCGATTGAAAACGTTTGAAAAAATATTGAAATATATTCATTTCAATGACAACGCTATACTCATACAGGAAGACAAGCTATACAAAATAAGGCCTCTAATTGAAAAACTTAACAAACATTTTAGACAACATGGTGGATTGCAGGAACATCTTTTCATTGATGAAAGTATGGTTCCTTATTATGAGAAACACTACGCGAAACAATATATACGTGGAAAACCTATACGTTTCGGTTTTAAAAATTGGGCTCTATGTACAAATGAAGAATATATCCTGGGTTTCAATACATATACATGAAAGGACACTAGGTTGGAAAAACGTTTTGGCATTGATGGGGATGTTGTCCTTTCTCTACTACTACTACAAGTTGAAGTGCCTCAAAATAAGGGGTACAACATCTATTTTGACAATTATTTCACGAGTTTACCTTTGCTAGCTCATTTATCTGCAAAAAAATATTGTCAATTGTTAATTAGCATTCAATACTTTTGGACCAATGGAAGGATAATAAGGTGGTTTCTATAGTGTCCAATTTTGAAGACAATTTAATTGGGAATGTTACTCGCTGGGATAGTTTCTAAATCAAGGAAAAATCTTGCACAGCCAAAATTCTAGCTGGATACAATAAAGGAATGGGCGGTGTTGATAAATTGAATGCTCTTGTAACCGTTTATAGAACGCGAATCAGACAAAGGAAATGGTACTGCCTATTGGTAGTATACCTGTTAGATGTCAGTTGTCAATGGGTGGCTTCTAATGAAACGACTGAAACATGATGACAAAAATGCAGTCTTTATTAGTATTTCGCAGGTATATAGCGTTGACTTTCTTCAAGTCTTTTGGTATAAAACCACATCAAGGACGTGTCTCCAATCCTCTAACTGAAGTTAAGTTTGGCAATGCTGGGGACATAGTGGTATACAACACTGACCAAAGATGCAAACATTGTGGGAAGAAGAGCCAGTTTGTATGGAAAAAATGTAATGTTGCCTTGCATCCAAAACAGTGTTTTAAAGATTTCCATATGAAATAGAATAATTGTACAGTCCCTAATGTATCTTTAGATAATACAAAAATTGTGTATTAAAGGTATTTTTTATCATCTAGGTATAACGTTGGCCAGGGTCGGGGACGGCCTATTCTTTATCAAAATTTATTACTAAATTTTCAAAATAAGTCTTTTAACATATTTTTAGAAGTCATTTTATCTTAAATGTTATATAAAAAAATATATTTTTCGAAGAAAACAACTTTGTCCACTAATGGGTTAATCAGATTTGTGGTAAAAAGCAACTGTAAAGAAAATTTATTTTGTAACTATGCTAACGAAATGAAACAAGCACAATATACATTAACAAAATTCTACTCCAAAAACATTGTATTAGTAAGCAGTATTTTACGCTACCCGTTTTAAATAATCTAACAAATTATTCCTGTCATAATTATTCACAACTCTGAACAACCCTCTTGGCGCAGTCCCTATATTTTCTCGAACTGCGTCATAGCAATTCCACATTTCTAGGAAACGTGGTTGGCGACGAGCGATTCACCGCTAAGGACGTCCAACCCAACAATTTTCAAAGTAATCCATAACTTTCTGCCATTGTTACTTTATAATCAGTCATAATAGATATTGAGGCAGTAGGCTGCAATTCCTTCAGCTGCCTTAGTAGGCTAACATACGTGGCCTCTGTTTTATCTGGAAGTAGGGCGTAACTGAGCGGGATTGCGTTAATCATTGGCAAATTATTAATCGCATACTGGGTGTCCAAGCAGGTGGTTCGCCCCTATAATTGTTTTATTTGTTTACATAAATAAATGAAATTTGGTAGGTAGATGTCGGATAAATCTGACATATTTGACATATTCAATTGTTTTCTGTCATTTCCGGTTTGCCCGTAAATGACCTTAGCTTTCTTATTTTAAATGGGACAACCGGTATATTTTTGTTTATTTGTCACTTTTTGACAGCTAACCTAAAAAATATTTAAATTTCAATCTAGAGTACCTTGAATTGGTTAAAATGGTTAATTTGACATCAGGTCAACTAAAATTAAGGTTCGCTTAAAGTTTGAAAATTCGTATTTGAGTCAATTTTTTTCAATCGTAATGAGGGTGTCTCATTAGCATGCTTAAAAAGAATTTTTTTTGCGAACATTTTGATACCACACAATCCGTGTTTAATCAGTATTAAATGTGACAAAGCGCCAATAGCTTATTTATTATTACATCCTAATGGTTAACACCCTAATCACCACCGCGCACTGCGATTAAGAGACCCTGGATTTTTTTTTCAAGCAATCTTAGCTTTTTATTCACGCAGCCGACCGCTTTTTTAAACCCTATGAATTAAAAAAACACTAATGGTAGCTCGTGAGAATAGCTAAAACGAGAATTTTTTTTATAAACAGCTCGATACCTCATAATTTACCTTACGTTTTTTTTAAGGATTTTTTATAAATCGAGAATAATCAACTGTTTTTATTAAACCGTAAGTAATACTATCAAGTTTCACGCCGTGAGACACCGGCTGCGTTTTTAGTAAAGCTAAGGTGCCTTAGAAATAAACAATGCATGTTGCCATAGTGAAACTGTTAGTTTTACAAATAAACTATTTGATTTATTTCGTGATTAATTTTTATGATATCATAATCAAATGTTGTATTTGTTGCTTTATTCGTACTGTATTTGCGCTTTTTTGTATATTTTACTGTAAGTGTAATTTCGGTAAATTAGTCATGCAAAATTATACAAGATCAGAAAAAATAGATGTGCTTCTAATTTTTGGAGAATGTAAGAAAACTTTTACAAACGCTGCTCGCGTGTAAGCCGAGGGGTTTCCAGAAAAACGTCATCCAACCAGACAATATTTTCCTAAACTTATGGCAAAAATGCGTGGTGAGCGAGAAGATGAAAACGTTGCAAATAAAAGAATTATTATAAATGAAGAAAAAAAGTTTTGGCTTACATACAAATGAACAAAAATGCTTCCCTTAGAGAAATCGTGAATTTTACCATGCTGCCCTTTTTCAAACACCAATTTACCTTAAAAAAATTTAATTATCGCATAATAATAATAAATCATTTTAATTTTAGCGCTCCCTATTTAAAATAAAAAAAAGTATTTTATGTTAATACTTAATATTTCGTCTACATAACTTTTAAAGATCTATAATAAAATTAAAATAAAAAGGAATATTGAAAATAATAAATTAAAAAACTGACAGATTAAATACCGTAGTAATAGGCAATTGTTTTTTTTTTGTTACTTTCGTTTTTCAGAGTAACTTGATCGCAGCCGGTCGTGGCACAAAACTGTGGGGCTCTGTCATACTTAATACTGATTAAACACAGATTGTGTGGTATCAAAATTGTTCGTTAAAAAATATTCTTTATAGCATGCTAATGAGCCACCTTCATTATTATTCAAAAAATTGAGTTAGGGCGGTAAATACGAATTTGCAAACTCTAAGTGAACATAAAAACATACTGAAAAATAAAAACCAATATTGTTTAATTTTAGGTAACTACCTGATGTCAAATCAACCATTTTAACCGATTCAATGCACTCTAGGTTGAAATTAAAAAATTTTATAATTTTTTAGGTTAGGTGTCAAAAAGTGACAAGTGGGGTATTACTATTTTCAGAATGTTGTTTTCTATCAAAATAATCAAAAATATAGCGACTGTCGTGTCATTTAAAATATGAAAGTTAAAGTACTTTCCGGGCAAACCGTTAACAACAGAAAACAATTGAATATGTCATAAAATCAACATTTATCTGACATATCTACCTACCAAATTTCATGTATTTATATAAACAAATAGAAAAGTTATACGGGAGAACCACCTGCTTGCGACAACCAGTATAGTTGAAAAAATAAACGCAGGACAGTTTTAAATGTTCCGTTGCCATACCAATGGGCAGAAGATGATAATAATTGAAGATTTTTATGTTGCTGGTTTTTGCTAAATGACTTGCTACAGTCTCACTTGCTCCACCAAACGCGTTTGATTTAATAATATGGGATGCACCTTGAGTATTCTCTGTGAGTCGCTGAATATTCTCCATTATTTTGGTGGTTTCTCGAACATGATTATGAGTTTCTTTAGCTTTAAGTATATCATTCTCAATAGTAGTAACTTGTGCTCAACACTTGAATGTTTGATAATATTCACACTTCCAATAAATCTTGTTATCTACTTGCTTCTCCTTAAAATAGCAATGCCCATTTACAAAACCTTTCGTTATAATAAATTTCACCTGACCTTAGTCATAATGGGCATTACATAGGATTAGCCCTAATTACCAACCAGAAATACAATAAATTAATGGCATTTTTGTGTTAAGTGGAGAGATTAAGCATTGGAAAGTAATTATCAAAGTAATGTACAGTGTTGGTCGAAATAAACAATACCAAAAACAGCAACTTTATTAATTTTTCTAATTTACATGTTCAAAATGAGCACCATTACTATCATTGAACATATTTATAAACAGTGGTTGACCCAGTTGTTGAAAATAAGTTATTGAAATATCCATTAGTGCATCATCAGAATGGAATATTGACTCTTTCATCATACCCCAAATATATGCATTTGGGAGCGTAAGGTCAGGTGAATCTGAAAGATTATTGAAGTTTGTTCCATGAGAAATTATTCTGCTTCCCAAATGCTCACGGAGAAGTTTTAACGAGCGTATGGCTTGTGGCGCCATTCTGTTGAAACCATTGCCTATCCAACTGTAAATTTCGGGCGCCGCAAAAATTTCTTAAATCTCACAAAAGCTTTGATAATGTTCTGCCTGTAACGCTCTTGATTAACAGTAACCGTGTGTGTTGATTCCCGTCCTCAATAAAATAAGGACCTAATTATACAGTACACCGATACAGCACACCAAATTGTAACTCAAGCACTGTGAAGTGCTTTTTCTACAATGAAGTGATAGCATTGAAATCCAAGAAATCGAGTTATTTGTCTATTGATATAGCCATTTAGGTCTGAAAACCATACATTTTTCAAGAAATTGGTATCTTCGTATATCAGGCTCAATACGCATCCACAATAGACTTTTTTTGAACATTTGTTCACACAATGTTTAGTCGTTGTCCAGTTTGAATATGATATGGATAACCACCAATGCTTTTGAACATTCTACATGTGGATGTTTCACTGATGACTAATTTATACGCAGTTCGTCGAAGACTTCTTCGTGGAGACTGCAAAACCTGGTCAAGAACCGATCCTTCATTATTGTTGGTACAAACTGTTCTTCGACGACCTGAAGAACCCTTGCGCTGACACAACACACTACCAGTGCGACGAAATTTCTGAACAATTGCTAACGGTACGGTTTTACTGGGTGCAGCTTTATTAAATTTCTCCTCCAGATATTTTTCAAAAACTTGTTTTAAACTTGGGCCATCCACTTCCGTATGAATGGAAATAATGTTTTACTATAAATACCTTTTCCTCATTTGTCAGAACCATTTTCAGAACGATTTTAACATGAGCCTAATATTATTATGACAGTTAATAACAAACAAGCCAAACATAACAAACAGACATCACCCAAGCCATTACATGGCCCTTCATATTTCGGTACTGTTCATTTTGGTGAATACCGTATTTCATATAATTAAGGGTGCTTTACAAAATATTAATTGCAGATACATTTATATAATTTTAATAGCATTATGATTTTTACATTAAGAAGTTATTAAAAAATTTCAAATTGTAGTACTTATCAATATTCAAAACTATAGGGAATTCTACATCTTTGAATTTTACAATTCGCCGAATTTACTGTTCAATCAATTGAAGCTCGATGAATTTTCCTATTGACAAATTGCTGTTTCGATCAATTTTAATTCAACAAAAAGAATTTGGTGAATTAAAATTGGTGAGCTTTCGGTATAGGCCCTCCGAGAACTAACTTGCATGTCACACCATGGTATAATGTGTTTTGGTAAATTCGGTAACACCTTTTCTTTCATTCCATTTCTTCTTTTCCACCACAATGACAATAATTCATTTTTGGTCTTTCATAACATGAGTTTTAAGCATCTCATGTTTTTTGGGACAGTATGGCTACTATGTAGATAAGTTTCATCACTATAAATCAAATTTCTTCCTTTTCTTTACACTTCTTTAATTTTTGAAAAAAATAGATAATTCGCCATTTGGCTATGAATCACCTTTCAATTGTTCATTCTTTCAACCTGAGAACAAAATTAATATATTAATGCTTATTTTATACTACTCATTTCAATACAAATAAAATTATTATTATTATTGCTGATCAGAAACAGTTTTCAACATTTAAGAAAGTTTTCAATTTTTGAAATTGACATGGTAGCTAAATATTTTTTAAGCAATATGTTTAATATAGTACTTACAAATCTAAAATTTGGTGAGGAATTACAATATAGTGGTTGAATTCACCTTGAGAATCCAGACAATCTGTAATTTCAATTAAAAATACCTTATTAGTAATTAATAATTTTTAAGGCAATTTGTACATACCTAATAACAACTTCATCTTGGAGAAGTCTTAAAAAGGACTGTTTCTTAATATCACAATCCATATACATAAGAATATAACAAACAAAAAGCAGAAAAGGCGTGGACAGATGTAGAATAACAAGCTAAACAAAAATGACAAATGCAACATTTTGACGTAAGCTAGTATATGAGTATTCTGTGAAAAATTGGTTTCTACATAACCATCTGACGTTTGAAATGATCTCTACAGACATTTTGACAAGTCAAATTTTGCTAAACACTTAAGTGAACAATCACATCCACTAAATTCCAATAAAACAGTGTAACCTTGATTATCCAAATCACAAATAATTTATCCAGATTCGTTTCTTCAAAAACTAAAAAAATACGTTTTTATATACTTTCAATTAGAATATAGTACACATAAAACTTTAAAACTACTTTGTATTGCTGAAGGAGTAGTGAATTAAGCGAAAGGAAGGCTGTAGGTAAGCGACTCTTCTGGGAAGTGGAATGTATAAACATTTTACTGTGCAGTACATTTTGCTGTTGTACCTATTTTATGAATGGCCTTCTTTGACTGTATTAAAACAGAGGAAACATGCCTTATTATCTTTTAATAGAATAAAACATCTTACCTTTATGCTCTTGACTAGTCATTGTTACAAGACTGATTCGCACTAGGCGCTGTGACGGCTTACAAAAGCTGTTTGTCGGTCTAAGCTCAATGCAGAAGATTGTAAGAATAGTAAGACTTTGAATTACTGCTACAAGTCTTAACACTATTCAGTTAACATAAACTAGCTCAAAACTGGTAATAAAGATAGATAGGAACCACTACAGTCAAAACATTTATATAGGATTGCATCTTGTACAAATGTTACCTTTTGTATGACTAGAATACACAATATTACTCACTCGGTATATAGAATTCTAATTGGAAATATAATTTTTTAAGTGTGGAATGGAAGAAAAACTCAAAACCAAACTTCTCAATTATTTTTTATTATATGTGTATGCTATAGTTCAAAAATAATCCTAAATATATATGTTTCGGTCTATTAAATAATTAGACCATCATCAGGAGATGAACCGAATGTAATACACAAACAATCAACTTGATGTTAAAATATACTGTATTGTGTATTTTAACACCAAGTTGATTGTTTGTGTGTTACATTCAGTTCAGCCCTGATGATGGTCTAATTATTAATAGCATATATATATATATATATATATATATATATATATATATATATATATATATATATGTAGGATTATTTTGAACTACACCTACACATACAATAAAAAATAATTGAGAATTTTGGTTTTGAGTTTTTCTTCCACTCCATATCTACTCTCAATTTTTGAGCTAAGTTTCGTAAATACACTCACCGATTACAATTACCTCCAAAAACAGTAAACATTAATTCATTCATGAATTAAGAAACGTAAACGTAATATTATGCATACAGCAGCATTTAAACCTAATGATTTCATTAATTAAATGTTTAATCGAATAGTTTTCCACCAACCTACCCATAATAATCAACATATTTAATTAAGTCCCACTCGTTAATTAAAATTTTGAGGCATTTAATTATCGTGACGGTTATTAAATACTTGAAAAATGGTGATGTGCAACAAAAAACAATATACCTCCAACAATAACATAATGTGTTACAAAATCAATTATGGTAAGTTTAATGTACGCAATAAATTAAGTCGTGTAACTTTACTATTCTCTTATTATAATAAATTGAATGTGAATTCGTCCAAGATTCTGTTTCGAATCACTTCCAATACTGAAATAAACCATAATGGTGCAACGACCACTGTTAAAAACCCAAAATGAATTTTCTAAGCCCTAATTATTATAAGTCGAGTCTCAAATTTAAACTATTGTTTAAATGAATGATGAAATTCATCACAAAAGGAACGCAAGGTTAATTGTTATTAATAAACGATACTAAAATTATGAAACAACGCACCTGGTAAATTGTACCTTGCATAAAGGTAAAAATCAACCGTTGAAATTAGATCTTATCTACCCTGCTCTAACTTAAATACTCTTAAAACTAGACATCAATTTGTAGTCAAATATCAATAATTGCTCTTCTAAAAAAATGTTTGAATTCACAAAATGAAAGAGTTAATTTAAACCAGTAATGACATCTAATTACAACAAGAACATCAAAGAAATCTTATATCTAAAATAAGCGTGCTTATTTTATAAGTATCTTCGTTAATCCCGATCTATCCCCCATGTTTTAGATAAATACACTAAGCACAAAATTTCAAAGATGAAATAACCACTTTCGTTAAAGTTACCACACGTCGCGGTCACATTGCTTGACCTGGTAACTGGTCAAAGCTCATTCAAATATTACACTAGACGGTCGCTTATCCTCCATTTAATTCGATGTTTAATCACGTCGACTACTTAGTGTGTGTGTGTCAGTGAGTGTCGTGAGGAGTGTGTCGAGGGTGTCGAGGATGTGTCGGAGTGAGTGTGTCGGTGAGTCGAGGTGAGGAGTGTGTCGTGAGTGGTGTGTCGTGAGTGTCGTGAGTGTGTCGTGAGTGTGTGTCGAGGTGTGTGTCGAGTGTGTGTCGAGTGGTGTGTCGGTGAGTGTGTGTGTCGTGAGTGTGTGTGTGTCGAGGTGTGTCGTAGTGTGTGGTCGATGTGTGTGTGTGAGGTGTGTGTGGTGTCGTGAGGTGTGTGTGTGGTCGTGTGTGTGTGTGTGGTGTGGTGTGTCGATGTGTGTGTCGTGAGGTGTGTGTGTGTGTCGAGTGTGTGTGTGTGAGTGGTGTGTGTGTCGAGGTGTGTGTGTCGAGGTGAGTGTGTGTGTCGTGTGTGTGTCGTGAGTGTGTGTGTGTGTCGGTGGATGTGTGTGTGTCGTAGTGTGTGTGTCGAGTGGTGTGTGTGTGTGAGTGTGTGTGTCGTGATGTGTGTGTGTGGTGTGTGAGTGTGTGTGTCGAGTGTGTGTGTGTCGGGTGAGGTGTGTGTGTGTGGTGGAGTGTGTGTGTCGTGAGGTGTGTGTGTCGAGTGTGTGTGTGAGGTGTGTCGTGAGTGTGTGTGTGTCGTGAGTGTGTGTGTCGGGTGTGTGTGGTCGTGTGTGTGTCGAGTGGTGTGAGGTGTGTGTCGAGTGTGTGTGTGTCGGAGTGTGTGTGTGTCGTGAGTGTGTGTGTCGGGTGTGTGTGTGTGAGTGTGTGTGTCGGAGTGTGTGTGTGTCGGAGTGTGTGTGTGTCGGAGTGTGTGTGTGTGTGTGTGTGTGTGTCGGAGTGTGTGTGTGTCGGAGTGTGTGTGTGTCGAGTGTGTGTCGTGAGTGTGTGTGTCGGAGTGTGTGTGTTGAGTGTGTGTGTCGTGAGTGTGTGTGTCGTGAGGTGTGTGTCGTGAGTGTGTGTGTCGTGAGTGTGTGTGTTGTGTGTGTGTCGAGGTGTGTGTCGTGAGGTGTGTGTGTGTCGTGAGGTGTGTGTCGTGAGTGTGTGTGAGTGTGTGTGTCGTGAGTGTGTGTTTGTCATGAGTGTGTGTGTTTGTCGTGAGTGTGTGTGTGTGTCGTGAGTGTGTGTGTGTGTCGTGAGTGTGTGTCGTGAGTGCGTGTGTGTCGAGTGTGTGTGTCGTGGTGTGTGTGTGAGTGTGTGTGTAGGTGTGTGTGTGGTGTGTGTGGTGTGTGTGTCGTGAGTGTGTGTGGTGTGTGGTGTGTGTGGTGATGTGGTGTCGAGTGTGTGTGTGAGTGGTGTGTGGTGTGGTGTGTGAGTGTGGTGGTGGTGAGTGGTGAGTGAGTGGTGGTGAGTGGTGGTGAGTGGGAGTGGTGAGTGGTGAGTGGTGGTGAGTGGTGAGTGGGAGGTGAGTGAGGGTGAGTGTGGTGAGTGGTGGTGGTGAGTGGGGTGAGTGGTGGTGGTGAGGAGTGGTGGTGAGTGAGTGGTGAGTGGTGAGTGGTGGTGAGTGTGAGTGGTGAGTGTGGTGAGTGTGTGAGTGTGTGAGTGGTGTAGTGAGTGTGTGAGTGGTGGTGAGTGTGTGTGTGTGAGTGAGTGTGTGTGTGTGTGAGTGAGTGAGTGGTGTGTGTGTGTGTGTGTGTGTGTGTGTGTGTGTGTGTGTGTGTGTGTGTGTGTGTGTGTGTGTGTGTGTGTGTGTGTGTGTGTGTGTGTGAGTGTATGAGTGTGTGTGTGTGTGTGTGTGTGTGTGTGTGTGTGTGTGTGTGTGTGTGTGTGTGTGTGTGTGTGTGTGTGTGTGTGTGTGTGTGTGTGTGTGTGTGTGTGTGTGTGTGTGTGTGTGTGTGTGTGTGTGTGTGTGTGTGTGTGTGTGTGTGTGTGTGTGTGTGTGTGTGTGTGTGTGTGTGTGTGTGTGTGTGTGTGTGTGTGTGTGTGTGTGTGTGTGTGTGTGTGTGTGTGTGTGTGTGTGTGTGTGTGTGTGTGTGTGTGGTGTGTGTGGTGTGTGCTGTGTGTGGGGGTTGGATGTGGGCGTGTGTGAGTCGTGTGTGGATGTGTGTGGATGAGTGTAGATGTGTGTAGATGCGTGTGGATGAGTGTGGATGTGTGTGATGTGTGGATGAGTGTGGATGTGTGGAAGAGTGTGATGTGTGAATGTGCTTGGGTGTGTGAATGTGCTTGGGTGTGTGAATGTGCTTGGGTGTGTGAATGTGCTTGGGTGTGTGAATGTGCTTGGGTGTGTTTGCGTGTGCGTGCGTGCGTGCGCGTGGGTGGGTGTCGTGGGTGTGCGTGTGTGCGCGTGCGTGTGCGTGGGTGTGTGTGTGGGGAGGGTCTAGTGTGTGTGCGAGCGTGAGTCGTGCGTGCATCGTGAGTGGGTGGTGTGTGTGTGCGAGCGTGCGTGACTCGTGCGTGCATCGTGTGGGTCGTGTGGGTAGTGTGGGTTGTGTGTGTGGGCCGCGGTGTGTGGATGGGGGTGTAGCGCGTGTGTGGGTCGCATGTGTATGTGTATATCGTGTATGTGTGTGGGTCGTGCGTGGGTGTGTGGGAGTGAGTGTGTGTGGGGGTGTGCGTGTGTCGTGTGGTGTGTACCGTGTGTCCGCGAGTGTGGGGGGGCCGCGCGTTACGTCGAGTGCGTGTCGTGTGTGGTTCGTGTGCGAGTGTGGGACGAGTGCGTGAGACGTATGCGTGTGGGACGTGTACGTGCTTCGTGTGTGGGGGTCGTGCCTGGGTTTGTGTTGTGAGTGCGTGCGCGCGTGTGCGTGAGTGTGACGTGTGCCGTGAGGGTGGGTCGTGTCGTGATTCGTGTGTGCGTGGATCGTGCGTGTATGTGTCTAAGACGTGTGAGGGTCGTGAGTGTGTCGTGTGGGTCGTGTGTGTGTGTGTGTGCGTCGCATGTGTATGTGTTTGTGTTTGTGTCTGGGTTGTGGTGTGTTGGTCGCCTGCGTGGACGGGGGAGTCTTGTGTGTGGGTCGCCTGTGTGTGTGTACGAGTATGGGCGAATCGTGTGTGTGATAGTGTGTGGGTCGTATGTGTGTGGAACTGTGTGGCTGTGTCGTGAGTTGGCTGTGTGCGGTGTGTGTGTGTGTGTGTGTGTGTGTGTGTGTGTGTGTGGGTCGTGTGTGTGTGGTCGTGTTTGTAGTGTGTGGGAGTCGTTACTGTGTGGGTTGCGTGTGTGGGGTGGATGTGGGCGTGTGCTTGTGAGTCGTGTGTGGATGTGTGTGGATGAGTGTGGATGTGTGTGGATGAGTGTGGATGAGTGTGGATGTGTGGATGTGTGTGGAAGAGTGTGGATGTGTGTGAATGTGTTTGGGTGTGTGAATGTGCCTGGTGTGTGAATGTGCTTGGGTGTGTGAATGGCTTGGGTGTGTGAATGTGCTTGTGTGTTTGCGTGTGCGTGCGTGCGCGCTGGGTGGGTGTGCGTGGGTGTGCGTGTGTGCGCGTGCGTGTGCGTGTGGTGTGTGGGAGGGAGGGGTCTAGTGTGTGTAAGTGCGAGCGTGAGTCGTGCGTGCATCGTGTGAGTGGGTGGTGTGTGTGTGCGAGCGTGCGTGACTCGTGCGTGCATCGTGTGTGGTCGTGTGGGTAAGTGTGGGTTGTGTGTGGGCCGCGGTGTGTGGATGGGGGGTAGCTCGTGTGTGTGGGTCGCATGTGTATGTGTATATCGTGTGTATGTGTGTGGGTCGTGTGTGAGTGTGTGCGGGAGTGAGTGGGTGTGTGTGGGTGTGTACCGTGTGTCCGCGAGTGTGGGGGGGCCGCGCGTTACGTGTGTGCGTGTCGTGTGTGGTTCGTGTGCGAGTGTGGGACGAGTGCGTGAGACGTATGCGTGTGGGACGTGTACGTGCTTCGTGTGTGTGAGGGTTGTGTGTGTGTGTCGAGTGAGTGGGGGGTCGCGTGCGCGTGAACCGAGTGTGTGGGGGTCGTGTGTGTGTCGTGTGTCTGGGTTTGTGTTGTGTGTGCGTGCGCGCGCGTGTGCGTGCGAGTGTGACGTGTGAGTCGTGAGGGTGGGTCGTCTGTGTGGGTCGTGTGCGTGTTCGTGTGTGCGTGGATCGTGTGTGTATGTGTGTCTAAGACGTGTGAGGGTCGTGAGTGTGTGTCGTGTGGGTCGTGTGTGTGTGTGTGTGCGTCGCATGTGTATGTGTTTGTGTTTGTGTCTGGGTTGTGGTGTGTTGGTCGCCTGCGTGGACGGGGAGTCTTGTGTGGGTCGCCTGTGTGTGTGTGTGTACAGTATGGGCGAATCGTGTGTGTGGATAGTGTGTGGGTCGTATGTGTGGGAACGTGTGGGCTGTGTCGTGAGTTGGCTGTGTGCGGGGGTGTGTGGTGTGTGTGTGTGTGGTGCGCGTGTGTGGTGGGTGGTGTGGTGTGTGTTGGTGGTGGAGTCGTTAGTGTGTGGGTCGTGTTGAGGGGTGTGGCGTGTGTGTGGTGTGTGTGTGTGTGTGGATGAGTGTGTGGATGTGTGTGGATGTGTGGTGAGTGTGGATGGTGTGGTGATGTGTGTGGAAGGTGTGGATGTGTGTGTGTTGGGTGTGTGAATGTGCCTGGGTGTGTGTGCTGCGTGTGTGTGTGCTTGTGTGTGTGTGCGTGTGTGTGCGTGGCGTCGCGTGCTGCGGTGGTGGGTGTGCGTGGGTGTGCGTGTGTGCGCGTGCGTGTGCGTGGGTGTGTGTGGGGAGGGAGGGTCTAGTGTGTGTGTGCGAGCGTGAGTCGTGCGTGCATCGTGTGAGTGGTGTGTGTGTGTGCGAGCGTGCGTGACTGTGCGTGCATCGTGTGTGGTCGTGTGGTGTGTGTGGGTTGTGTGTGGGCCGCGTGTGTGGATGGGGGTGTGCTGTGTGTGGTCGCATGTGTATGTGTATATCGTGTGTATGTGTGTGGGTCGTGCGTGGGTGTGTGTGTGGGGTGGTGGTGTGTGTGGGGGTGTGCGTGTGTGTGTCGTGTGTGGTGTCGTGTGTGTCCGCGAGTGTGGCGGGGCCGTGTGTGTCGAGTGTGCGTGTCGTGTGTGGTTCGTGTGCGTAGTGTGTGGACGTGTGCGTGTGGGACGTATACGTGTGGGACGTGTACGTGCTCTCGTGGTGTGAGGGTGTGTGTGTGTGTGTGTGTGTCGAGTGAGTGGGGTCGCGTGTGCGTGAGCCGTGTGTGGGTGTGTGCCTGGGTTTGTGTGTGTGAGTGCGTGCGCGCGTGTGCGTGCAGTGTGACGTGTGGCCGTGGGTGGGTCGTCTGTGTGGGTCGTGTGCGTGATTCGTGTGTGGATCGTGCGTGTGTGTCTAAGACGTGTGAGTGCGTGAGTGTGTCGTGGGTCGTGTGTGTGTGTGTGTGCGTGCATGTGTATGTGTTTGTGTTTGTGTCTGGGTTGTGGTGTGTTGGTCGCCTGCGTGGACGGGGAGTCTTGTGTGGGTCGCCTGTGTGTGTGTGTGTACAGTATGGGCGAATCGTGTGTGTGGATAGTGTGTGGGTCGTATGTGTGTGGAACGTGTGGGCTGTGTCGTGAGTTGGCTGTGTGCGGGGGTCGTGTGTGTGTGTGTACGCGTGCGCGTGTGTGGGGTTGTGTGTGGTGTGTGGGTGTGTCGTGAGTGTGTGCGCGTGTTGAGGGGGTTGCCGCGTGTGTGGGACATGTGCGTGTGGACTACGTGCTTCGTGTGTGTGGGTCGTGTGAGTATCTGTCTAAGCCGTGTGTGTGTGTGTGTGTGTGTGTGTGTGTGTGTGTGTGTGTGGGTTGTGTGTGTGCCGTGGTGGGGGTCGTGTGTCGTCTGGAAGGGGGTCGTATGCCTGGGTTTGCGTATATGTGGGCGTGAGTGCGCGCTGTGCGTGCGTGTGTGACGTGTCGTGGGGTGGGTCGTGTGCGTGCTTCGTGTGTGTGTGTGGGTCTCATGTGTATGTTTGTGTCTGGGTTGTGTGAGTGGGTCGTGTATGACTTGTGGGGGGGGGGGGGGTCGCGTGTGTGGGTGGGTCTGTGTGTGTCGCGTGTAGGGGTCGTTTGTGTGGATCGTGTGTGTGTGGGTCGTGTGTGTGAGGGTCGTGTGTGTGGGTCGTATGTAAGTGGGTCGTGTGTAAGTGGGTCGTGTGTATGTGTGAGTGTAGGTCGTGAGTGGGGGTCGTGTGTCTGTGTGGGTTGTGTGTGGATCGTGTGTGTGTGTGTGTGTGTGGGGGGGTGGATGAGGGCGTATGGGTGTGCGTGGGTCGTGTGTGGATGCGTGTGGGTGTGAGCGTGTGCGCGAGTGTGTGTGTGTATGTGACTGTCGTGTGTATGTGTATGTCGTGTGTGTATATGTATGTCGTGTGTGTGGGTAATGTGCGTGGGTCGTATGTGTGTGGGTCGTGTGTCTAAGCCGTGTGTGGATCGTGTCTGGTGTGTGTGTCGTGTGTAGGCTGTGAGGACTGTGCTGATCGCGTGTGTGGGTACCGCATGTGCGTGTGTGGGGGCGTGTGTGCGTGGGTCTTGTGTGCGTGTGTGTGGGGAGTGTGTGCGTGGGTCTTGTGTGGGTCGTGTGGATCGGGTGCGTGTGGGTCGTGTGATGGGGGGTCGTGTGTGGGTCGAGTGTGTGTAACTGCGTGCGTGAGTCGTGCGTGCATCGTGTGGGTGGTGTGTGTGCGTGCGTGAGTCGTGCGTGCATCTTGTGTGGGTCGTGTGGGTATGTGTGTGGGTTGTGTGTGAGGGTCGTGTGTGTCTAGGTAGCGCGTGTGTGGGTCGCATGTGTATGTGTATATCGTGTGTGTGTGTGAGGGTGTGTGCGGGAGTGTACGAGTATGGGTGGGTCGTGTGTGTGGGTCGCGTGTGTGTGTGTGGATCGCGTGTGTGGGTCGTATGTGTGCGTCGTATGTGTGGCTCGTGCGTGTGTGTGTGGGTCGTGCGTGGGGGTCGTTTGTGGGGGTCGTGTATATGAGTGGGTTGTGTGTGTAAGTGGTGGGGGAGGGTTGTGGGCAAGTGCGCGTGTTGGTCGTGTGTGGATTTGTGAGTTTGTGCGCGAGTGTGTGGGTGTGTGCGTGTGTATATGTGTATGTCGTGAGTGTGTGACGTGTGAGTGAGTCGTGTGCGTGTGGGTCGTGTGTGTATGTGTATAAGCCGTGTGTGGGCCTTGTGTGTGTGTCGTGTGTGTGTGTGTGTGTGTGTGTGTGTGTGTAGTGTGTGTGTGTGTGTAGTGTGTGTGTGTGTGTAGTGTGTGTGTCGTGTGTGTGTGTGTCGTGTGTGTGTGTGTGTGTGTGTGGGTGGATGTGTATGTGTTGTCGGGTTGTGTGAGTGGGTCGTGTATGTCCTGTGTGGGGGGCGGGCGTGTGTGAGGGTCTCCTGTGTGTACGAGTATGGGTCGGTCGTGTGTGCGTGGGTCGTGTGAGTGTGGATCGTGTGTGTGGGTCGTATGTAAGAGGGTCGGTTGTGTATGCGTGTGGGTCGTGTGTGGGGGTCGTGTGTCTGTGTGGATCGTGTGTGTGTGTGTGTGGGGTGGATGTGGGCCTGTGGAGGTGGATGTGGGCGTGTGGGTGTGTATGGGTGTGTGCGTGAGTCGAGTGTGGATGTGTGCGTGTGTGGACGTGTGGGTGTGAGCGTGTGTGCGAGTGTCTGTGTGTTTGAATGTGTATGTCCTGTGTGGGTCATGAGCGTGAGTCGTGTGTGGGTTGTGTGTCTAAGCCGTGTGTGGATCGTGAGCGTGGGTCGTGTGTCTGGGTGTGTGTGTGTGTGTGTGTGTGTGTCGAGTGTGCGGGCTGTGTGTGGGACGTGTATGTGGGGTGGATGAGGGCGTGTGGGTGTGTATGGATGTGTGCGTGAGTCGTGTGCGGATGTGTGGGTGTGTGAGCGTGTGCGTGGGTGTGTGGGGGTGAGCGTGTGTGCGAGTGTCTGTGAGTGTGTATGTCGTGTGTGTGTGTGTGTGTGTCTATGTGTGGGTCATGTGCGTGGGTCATGTGTGTGGGTCGTTTGTCTAAGCCGTGTGTTGGTCGTGTGCGTGGGTCGTGTCTGGGTTGGGTGTGGGTGTCGTGTGAGGATCGTGTCGTGTGCGGGTCGTGGGGGTGGGGTAGGGGTCGTGGGGCGGGCTGTGTGTAGGCCGTGGGGAGCGTGTGTGGCCGTGAATGGGCTGTGTTAATCGCGTGTATGTGGGTCCTGCGTGTGGGTCGTGTGTAAGCCGTGAGGGGCGTGTGCGTCGGTCGCATGTGTATGCGGGTTGCGCGCACGCGAGTGTGTGTATGTGTCGTGTGCGACGTGTGTGTAGGACGTGTATGTGTCGTGTGTGCGTGCGTGCGTGAGTCGTGCGTGCGGGTCGTGTGGGTATGTGTCTAAGCAGTGTGTGGGTTGTGGGCCGTGTGTGTGGGACGTATGCGTCGGAGGTGTGTGTGGAGTCGTGTGTGACGTGTGTCTGTGGGGTCGTGTGTGTGTGGTCGTCTGTGTGTGTATGTATGGGTCGCGCGCGCTGTGTATGTGTGTTTGAGTCTGGGTTGTGGTGTGTGGTCGTGGGGTCGTGTGTGTGTGGGTCGCATGTGTGTCAGTATGGTGGGTCATGTGGGTCGTATGTGTGTGAAACGTGTGTGGAACGTGTGGTGTGTGTGTGTCGTGAGTGGGTTGTGTGTGAACTGGGGAGGGGCATGTGTGTGTGGTTGTGTGGGAGCGTGTGTACGTGTGTGTGCGTGTGGGTGGGTGTGTACCGTGTATGTGTGCGCGTGGGGTGGCCGCTCGCGTGTGTGGTTCGTGTGGGACGTGTGCGTGTCGTGTGTCGTGTCGTGTGTGTTGTGTGCGTGGGCGTCGTGTGTGTGGGTGTGTATGTGGGTGTGCGTGAGCGTGCGTGTCGTGTGTGGTGTGTGTGTGGACGTGAGTGTGGGTGTGTGAGGGACGTGAGGTGTGTGTGCGCGGGACGTGAGTGTGGGTTGTGTGCGTGGGTCGTGTGTGTGGAGGTGCGTGGGTCGTGTGTGTGGTCGTGTGTGGTCGTGTCTGTGGTCGTGTGTGTCGTATGTGTGGGTCGTGTGTGTGGGGTCGTGTGTATGGTGGGTTGTGTGAATGTGGTGGGGAGGGTTGTGGGCGAGTGCGCGTGTTGGTCGTGTGTGGATGTGTGGTTTGTGCGCGATGTGTGGGTATGTGCGTGTGGGTGTGCGTGTGTATATGTGTGTCGTGTGTGTGTCGTGAGTGAGACGTGGTGTGTGTCGTGTGTGTGTGTGTGTGTGTGTGTGTGTGTGTGTGTGTGTGTGTGTGTGTGTGTGTGTGTGTGTGTGTGTGTGTCGTGTGTGTCGTGTGTGTGTGGTCGTGTGGTCGCATGTGTATGTGTGTTTGTGTCTGGGTTGTGAGTGGGTCGTGTATGTCCTCTGTGTGGGGGGCGTGAGTGTGGCTCTCCTGTGTGTGTACAGTATGGGTCGGTCGTGTGTGCGTGGGTATATGTGTGTGTGGATCGTGTGTGTGTGTGGGTCGTATGTAGTGGTCGGTTGTATATGCGTGTGGGTCGTGTATCTGTGTGGGTTGTGTGGATGGTGTGTGTGTGGGGAGGATGTGGGCGTGTGGAGGTGGATGTGGTGTGTATGGGTGTGTGCGTGAGTCGTGGGTGGATGTGTGCGTGAGTCGTGGGTGGATGTGTGCGTGTGTGGACGTGTGTGGGAGTGAGCGTGTGCGAGTGTCTGTGTGTTTGTATGTGTATGTTCTGTGTGGGTCATGAGCGTGCGTCGTGTGTGGGTTGTGTGTCTAAGCCGTGTGGATCGTGAGCGTGGGTCGTGTGTCTGGGTTGTGTGTGTGTGTCGTTGATTCGTGGGGGGTAGTGTGTGTAGGCCATGTTGATCACATGTGTGTGGGTCCCGCGTGTGTCGTGTGTGCGTGGGTCGTGTGTCGTGGTGGTGTCGTGTGGGTCGTGTGTGATGGGGGTCGTATGAGTGGTCGTGTGTATGTGTCGTGTATGTGTGCATGCGTGCGTGAGTCGTGTGTGTGGGTCGTGTGGGTATGTGTGTGTAAACAGCGTGTGAGTCGTGAGTGGGTCGTGTGTGTGGGTCGTGTGTATGTGTGGGTCGCGCGCGTGTGTGTGGGTCGCATGTGTATGTGTGTTTGTGTCTGGGTTGTGTGTGTGGTCGTGTGGGGTGGTCGTGTGTGCGTGTGTCGCCTGTGTACGAGTATGGGTGGGTCGTGTGTGTGGATCGTGTGTGGGTCGTATGAGTGTGGAACGTGTGTGGGACGTGTGTGTGTCGTTAGTGGGACGTGTGTGTGCGTGTGCAAGTGTGGGGGGGGGAGCGGCCGCGTGTGTGGGACGTGTGTACGTGATTCGTGTGTGGGTCGTGTGAGTATGTGTGTCTAAGCCGTGTGTGGGTCGTGTGTGTGTGTGTGTGTGTGTGTGTGTGTGTGTGTTTGTGTGTGTGTGTTTGTGTGTGTGTTTGTGTGTGTGTTTGTGTGTGTGTGTGTGTGTGTGTGTGTGTGTGTGTTTGTGTGTGTGTGTGTGTGTGTGTGTGTGTGTGTGTGGCTGTGTGGTGTGCTGTGTGTGCGTGTGTGTGTGTCTGTGTGTGGTCGTGTGTGTGTGTGGTGGGTGTGTTGTGGACGTGTGTGGGTTGTGTGGGACGTGAGTGCGGGTAGTGTGAGGGACGTGAGTATGGGTAGTGTGTGTGGGATGTAAGTGTGGGTTGTGTGCGTGGGTCGTGTGTATGGGTCGTGTGTGTGGGACGCGTGAATGGGACGTGTGTGTGGGTCGTGTGTGGGTCGTATGTAAGTGGGTAGTGTGTAAGTGTCTGTGGGTATGAGTGGGTTGTGTTGATAGTGTGTGGGTGGCTGTAGGTGTGCGCGCGTGTGGGTTTCTGCGCGTGGTATGTGTGTCGTGTGTGGGTGTGTGTGTGTGTGTGTGTGTCGTGTGTCGTGTGTGGGTCAAGTGCGTGGGTAGTGTGTGTGGGTCGCATGTGTATCAGTCGTGTTTGGGTTGTGTGTGTCGTGTTTCGTATGTGAGGATCGTGTGTGTCGGGTATCTGTGTGTGTGGGTCGCATGTGAATGTGAGTTGGTGTCTGGGCTGTGTGAGTAGGTCGTGTATGTCCTGTGTGTCTAGGGGGGGTAGTGAGTGTGCGTGGGTGGCCTGTGTGTGTACGAGTATGGGTGGGTCGTGTGTCGCGAGTGTGGGTCGTGTGTGTCGCGAGTGTGGGTCGTATGTGTGTGGGTCGTGTGTGTATGTGTGTGGGGGTCGTGTGTGTGGGTTGTGTGGATCGTGTGTGTGTGGGGTGGATGAGGGAGTGTGGGTGTGTATGGATGTGTGCGTGTGTGAGTGTGTGTGCGTGAGTCGTGTACGGATGTGTGAGCGTGTGCGTGGGTGTGTGGGTGAGAGCGTGTGTGCGAGTGTCTGTGTGTCGTGTGTAGGTCATGTGGGTGGGTCATGTGTGTGGGTCGTGTGTCTAAGCCGTGTGTTGGTCGTGTGCGTGGGTCGTGTGTCTGGGTTGTGTGTGGGTATGTAACGTGTGTGTCGTGTGAGGATCGTGTGTCGTGTGTGTAGCCGTGTGGGCTGTGTTGATCGCGTGTGTGGCTCCCGCGTGAGTGAGTCGTGTGTAAGCCGTGTGAGGGGCGTGTGCGTCGGTCGCATGTATATGTGGGCAGCGTGCGCTCGAGTGTATGTATGTGTCGTGTGTGTGTGTGTGTGTGTGTGCGTGTGTCGCGTGTGTATGACGTGTATGTGCGTGGGTCGTGTCTGGGTTGTGTGTGTGTGGGTATGTGACGTGTGTGTCGTGTGAGGATCGTGTGTGTCGTGTGTAGGCCGTGTGTGGGCTGTGTTGATCGCGTGTGTGGCTTCCGCGTGAGTGGGTCGTGGTAAGCCGTGTGAGGGGCGTGTGCGTCGGTCGCATGTGTATGTGGTTAGCGTGCGCGCGAGTGTGTGTCGTGTGTGTGTCGTGTGTATGACGTGTATGTGTCGTGGGTGTGTGCGTGCGTGCGTGAGTCGTGCGTGCGGGTCGTGTGGGTATGTGTGTCTAAGCCGTGTGGGTTGTGAGTGGGTCGTGTGTGTAGGTAGCGCGTGTGTGGGTCGCATTTGAATGTCGTGTGTGTGGATCGTATGTGTCGTGTCTGTGGGAGGGGCCGTCTATGTGTATTTGTGGGCCGTGTGCCTGGGTTTGCGTGTATGTGGGTGTGTGTGCGCGCGTGTGCGTGCGTGTGATGTGTGCGTGTCGTATGGGTGGGTAGTGTGTTTGGGACGTGAGTGTGGGTAGTGTGAGTGGGATGTGAGTGTGGGTCGTGTGCGTGGGTCGTGTGTGGGACGTGTGTGGGTCGTGTGTGTGGGTCGTATGTAAGTGGGTCGTGTGTGTGTATGTGGGTCGTGTGTGGGGTCGTGTGTATGACTGGGTTGTGTGTATGTGGTGGGGAGGGTTGTGGGCATGTGTGCGTTTGGGTCGTGTGTGGATGTGTGTGGGTTTGTGCGCGAGTATGTGGGTGTGTGCGTGTGTGTATATGTGTATGTCGTGTGTGTGGGTCGTGTGTATGTGTCTAAGCCGTGTGGGTCGTATTGTGTGTGTCGTGTGTGTGTCGTGCGTGTCGTGTGTGTCGTGTGTGTCGGGTGTGTGTCGTGTGTGTGGGTCGCATGTGTGTATTTGTGTCTGGGTTGTGAGTGGGTCGTGTATGTCCTGTGTGGGAGGGAAGGGTCGTGTGTGTGTGGTCGTGTGTGTGGATCGTGAGTGTGGATCGTGTGTGTGTATGTGTGTGATGTGTGTGAATGTGTGTGAATGTGTGTGTGTGTGTGTCGTGTTTCGTGGGGGGCCGTGTATGTAGGCCGTGTTGATCGCGTGTGTGTGGATCCCGCGTGTGGGTCGTGAGTGTGTGGGTCGTGTGGATCGGGTGCGTGTGGGTCGTGATGGGGGTCGTGTGTGATGGGGGCGTGTGTAAAGGGGTCGTGTGTGTGGGTCGCGTGTGGATCGTGTGTGGGTCGAGTGTGTCGTGTATGTGTGCGTGCGTGAGTCGTATGTGGGTCGTGTGGGTATGCGTGTCTAAGCAGTGTGTGGGTCGTGTGTGGATCGGGTGCGTGTGGGACGTGTGATGGGGTAGTGTGTGATGGGGGTCGTGTGTGGATCGTGTTTGTGGGTCGGGTGTGTATGCGTAGTGTATGTGTGCGTGCGTGCGTGAGTCGTGTGTGGGTCGTGTGGGTATATGTGTCTAAGCAGTGTGTGGGGACCGTGTGGTTAGCGCGTGTGTGGGTGTGGGAGGAGGGGGGTAGTGTGTGTGTATGTAGGTCGTGTATGTGGGTGTGCGTGTATGTGGGTGTACGTGCGCGTGTGAATGCGTGCGTATGTGTCGTGTGGGTGGGTAGTATGGGTGTGGGCTGTGAGTGTGGGTCGTGTGCGTGGGTCGTCTGTGTGTGTGTGTGTGTGTGTATGTGTGGGTCGTGTGTGTGGGTCGTGTATGTGGGTGTGAGTGTGTGTGAGTGAGTGTGTGTGAGTGTGTGTGTGAGTGGTGTGTGTGTGAGTGTGTGCGTGTTTCGTGGGGCCTGTATGTAGGCCGTGTTGATCGCGTGTGTGATCCCGCGTGTGTGGGTCGTGTATGGGTCGTGTGTCTGGGTCGTGGGATCAGGTGCGTGTGGGTCGTGATGGGTGGGTCGTGTGTAATGGGGGATCGTGTGTGAAGGGGGTCGTGTGTGGGTCGTGTAGATCGTGTGTGGGTCGAGTGTGTCGTGTATGTGTGCGTGCGTGAGTCGTGTGTGTGGTCGTGTGGGTATGCGTGTCTGAGTAGTGTGGGTCGGTGTGGATCGGGTGCGTGTGGGACGTGTGATGGGGAGGGTCGTGTGTGATGGGGGGTCGTGTGTGATGGGGGGTCGTGTGTGGATCGTGTGTGGGTCGAGTGTGTATGCGTAGTGTATGTGTGCGTGCGTGCGTGAGTCGTGTGAGTGGGCGTGTGGGTATGTGTCTAAGCAGTGTGGGGACCGTGTGGTTAGCGCGCGTGTGTGGGTAGCATGTATGTGTGTGGGTCGTGTGTGTGGGTGTGGGAGGAGGGTTTGTGTGTATGTGGGTGTGCGTGTATGTGGGTGTACGTGCGCGTGAGTGCGTGCGTATGTGTCGTGTGGGTGGGTAGTATGGGTGTGGGCTGTGTGGGTCGTGTGCGTAGGTCGTATGTGTGTGTGTGGGTCGTGTATGTGGGTGTGCGTTCGCGCGTGTCGTGTGTCGTGTGTGGGTAGTGTGTGGGACGTGAGTGTGGGTAGTGTGTGTGGGACGTGAGTGTGGGTTGTGTGCGTGGGTCGTGTCTGTGTCGTGTGTGTGGGACGTGTGTGGGTCGTATGTAAGTGGATCGTGTGTCTGTGGGTCGTGTGGGGGTCATTTGTATGTGTGGGTTGTGTGTTGATCGTGTGTGTGGGGAGGAAGGGTGGTGTGGGTATGTGCGCGTGTCGTGTGTGTGGGTTTTTGCGCGTGTGTGCGGGTGTCGTGTGCGTGGGTCGCGTGTGGGTTGTGTGTGTCTATGTCGTGTGTGGGACGTGAGTGTGGGTAGTGTGGGACGTGAGTGTGGATTGTGTGCGTGGGTCGTGTGTATGGGTCGTGTGTATGTCTGTGTGTGTGGACGTGTGTGTGTGTGGGTCGTGTGTGGGTCGTGTGTGGGTCGTGTGTGTGGGTCGTATGTAAGTGGGTCGTGTGTGTATGTGTGTGTGTGGGTCGCATGAGTATGTGAGTCGTGCCTAGGTTTTCGTGTGAGGGTCGTGTGTGTGGGCCGTGTGTTGATCGCGTGTGTGTATGCGCGCGCGCGGGTCATGTCCTACTTCAAAACTAGAAGATAACCCCAAACTTCATCCTACGCCAAAACAATGTGATATATACTACAAAATCGCAAACCTATTACCTATTACAATGTTTTACTCACAAAAATACACTAGAAATTTTATGTTATGCATAAAACTAATAATTCATTTTTACTTAGGGTCACAATCTATCAGTGACGTCTAGTTTCTTTCTACATTTTATAAAAAGATTAAAAATGTTATTTACTTTAAACATTCATTTATGTAATTTTAATGTCATTTAAATGCCTAAACGATATCTCCTTATTATGTAAGGTAATAGAATCTTGTTAAATATATGTTTACAGTAGTAGTGGAAATAAATAATGCAAGTACAAGTTACATTGCGTACTAGTCTAGTGATTCTTCTAAGTTTTATTTTAATTTAGTAACATAAAAGTAAAATTAATCAATTCAATTTTCTGAATTTTTGAGTTAATATGATTATACAATGTTAATGTAGGTGATAAATTCTTCCCTTTTAATGTATAACTGTTACACAATCTTTTATTAAAAAGTATTCTATTGCATAACAAAATATCCAAAACGATGTAATTGATAAATTTTACTCCCATATTAATAAATTGAAATGCATGTACAAAACGTAACTTGTATTTTCATACAACCAATGCAAATATCTACTTAAAAAATTCTTCTATGACTTTACATAATCAATCATAAGTTAAGAAAACTTGCATTTCTGATATTTTTACAAACGTCTCTATCTTATATTAACGTTAAATGCGCAATATATTCAAAAACTATAACATCATAACAGTATTGTATAATAAACGTATAAAGTACAGAACAAAATAGTGTAATTTACCGATAAGACACTAAATTCGATTATCCGTATTTCTACTTATCCGGATGTGATCCGGCCCCAATGAATCCGGATAATCGAGGTTCTCATAGTAAATCAAAATGATATAGGATTAAAATTTTAGCCTTTACTGGTTAGTGTCCTGGAATGTAATTTTTTGGATGACTTAATAGTACCGCGTGTTTCAAAATTATTATCGGGGTTTTAAGGCTTTGTAGTATTTATTCCATTTAACTTACAATTATAAAGAACACATCAAATGAAAGAGCAGCTCAGTTTTGTTTAACAATCATCAACAAAATCGATCAATACATGTTGCTTACCGATGAAGCAACGTTTCATAATAATGGCCATGTCAATTGTCATAACTAACATTATTATGACACCGAAAATAAGCATTTATTGCATACGACAGATCACCAGAATCGATGGAGTATTAATGTATATGGTAGAACAATTGTCAATGAAGTTATTGGTCGATATTTCTTCGACGGCACTTTAAATGGTCGCAAATTCTTAAGCTGTTTAAAAAACGATTTTTGGCTACTTTCAGAAAATATTCCATTACACATCAGACAAAAATATGGTTACAATTAGATGGTGCCTCTGCACATTTTTCACATGTAAGGGAATGTTTAGACTGAAGATTTCGTAACAAATGGATTTGAATAGGTGGCCCAATTAACAGGCCTCCTAGATCTGCAGACCTCACTTTGATGGATTTCTTTTTATAGGGATATATTAAAAATCTAGTGTATGCTACTCCTCCTACTGCTGCAGAAGACATGATAAACTGAATTAAAAATGCATTTGGAACCATCACTCCTGTTATGTTGCTAAATGTAGGGTGTTTGTTTGAAAAGAGAATCGCATCTGCATTGAAAAAGATGGTAGTCATTACGAGCATTTGTTATAGTAATTACATTACATTGTTAAGTATATATATATATATATATATATATATATATATATATATATATATATATATATATATATATATATATATATATATTATATATATATATATATATATATATATATATATATATAAAGAGAATAGCGTATTATTTACTGCGCTAGAGTAGTTATGCACTCTGGTATCAATTGGATAACACTATCAGAAGAAATTAAAAAAATTATTTACCAATTATGTACGAACGTTTTTAAAAACCTAATAAATTGATTAGTATCTAAAGAATTGTTTTTTTTTAATTTTTTTCCTGGTAAGGACTGCTAAGATTATTATAATTATGTATCAACAAAATGCACATTAATTGTTTTCACTTCATATTATATGGTACTTCTATAAAGTTAGTGTTCTATTTATGTGGAAAAGTACAGTATTTTGAACATAGGTCACTAACATACACAAAATTGAGACCATTACAAAATATTACACTGTGTTACTTAAGCTAATTTATCATTTAAAAACTCATTTCTCTAACGAAAATGTAGCACACAACATTCCAGGCGATGTAGAATTTTTGAAGCGCTACCTCATTTACCTGGAAATTAACATGGCGGCTCGTCACCGATTTGGAAATGGAATTTGGAGGATCAAGTAGCACATCAAAGCTATCTGTAATAACACTTTTTTTTGTAATAAAGCATTGTTTATAAATTCCATAATTACAAATTGTCTATCAAGACACTGTAAGAAAAAGCAATTGTCCATTCACGAGAAGATATATTTGTTATGACCTCAATTTTTTTTTACTGTTGGATTTTTTAAGTATATATCTAAATTTAAATGACCAAATTCGAATTTGAAAGACCTTTCAAAAGAGGTGTCAATTGAATCCCTCTTTGTTTCTTATTACTCAAGCATGTTAAATGTTATACAATCTGTGCAACTTCTCAAATTAAGGAGAGGGAGGGGGGGGGGCTTTATGGAAGCACTGTATGTTAGTATTTAATAATACACAAATAGCTGTAGAGCTAGATAAAAGACATACACATATATGAACATCCAGTTGGGATCTTCAACATCAATTTGACTAGCTCCATCAATATACCATACAATCATACACTGGAAACGAGAATGGAATTTAGCAAATCCTGGTTCTTCAATCGAGCAAAAATTGAAAGTATATTTGTAAGAAACTTTCTCCTTTTCTATAAAAAGAATTTCTATATTTAATTAACTTAGTTATAATTAAAATCATTACCATTATAAAGTTGGATTCTGGCTACAGGAGTGCCGAACATCTTGGCATGTTTTTCTTTATCCAGAGCTAACATAAATTTCTTTTTGTCTAAATAATAATGTTCCGGTAACCAGGGAGTTAATTTTTTTAAAATGTCATCTGGTTGTGAGTGATTTGGCATATTATAAGAAGTAACCTCAGTATAATGCAAATCCACAAAACATCTTGCAGAATTTGCAAGAAAATATATGTCAATGTTTAAGTTACGATAACCATATATAATACCACTAAAAACACTTATTAAATTTTTAAAATGTAGACGTTAGTTAATACTTACTCATTGTCAAATATTTGATGAATCATAGTTGGGCGAAACGAACGTTGAGCATATTCAGGAATGAGATCATTTGAAGTGTACACTAAAACAAAAATACATCTTACATAGTGCATATAAAATATGATACTACATTAAACTAATTTCACTTATGTAGTTAAACCTTTGAATATTAGAATATTTGGCTACTTTGAGTTTGAATGTCAAAAATTATTTCAATAACTATGCCAATACTTCAACTCATAACATTTCCAGCCCTAATAAATATGTAAATTGGATAAGGATGAACAGCATGGGGATCTTGAAAACGGTAAGAGATACTAAGGCGGTTAAATTAGAAAAAAGTTGTATAATTTTGGGCATGTTCACATGCAGTTTGCAGAAGTTCATTATTGTTTAATCTTGCAGATTAAACAGGGTATTTTAATAATGTTAATAATTTTAGTAATTTTATATTTAGAAATAAGTTGAGTAATAATAGAATTAACAAATGTAAAACGAATCGCAAGCAAAACTGAATATAAAAGCAGGTTAATTATTGCGACAAATTGTGCTGATACAAAAGTGTGTAAGGTTGAAATTACACATATACTATATGCATTATAACTAGTAAGCACAAAAGGCGCTTAAAAGAATAAAACATGACCTACTAACTAGGTCAAAACAATAAAACACGTCATGTAGAAAGTTGTATATAAAGTGTAAATAGTATCGAATAAATCAGTTCTTGAATGAATCTCATCTTTATTCAATTGCTCAACAGGGTTGTGAGGACTAGTCTACAATTGGTACGAGTGACGGCGTACCCCTCACATTAAAACCCCAACTAATCAATCTCTCTAATCAGAGAATTGAACATGGTCCTTCGAGCCACCAACATCGGCAACCAGTAGAATGAACATGGTCCTTCGAGCCACCAACATCGGCAACCAGTAAAATTAGTCATGGTCCTTCGAGCCAACAACATCGGCAACCAGTAAAATTAATTACTATTGAAGACATCATCCACCACCAACAGCAGCAGCTATTGAACATCAGCCTATTGAAGACATCAACACCACCAGCTACATTCAATTCACCACCACCGCCAAAAGAAGTTACAGCAGCAAGTCTACCTCTGTCAACTATAAGGATTTACGCCCCTTATAGGAAAGAAGAAACGTATCGACAGTGGGTAAGAAAATCAAGCTTTATAAATAAGAAACAACACAAGACTCAAAGCGAAAAATGGAGAAGATAAACAAATTGGCCAACACCCAAAATGAAATTGGCAAGGCTATGGAGAAGATGTTTACAAATATGAAGAAAGATGCGGCGGCACGGAAGAACAAGGTGTACATTAATGAACGTAACAAGGCATTGGAAACATGGTGGGAAGAAGCGAACAGCACACATAATGAAATATCCAAACTGCAGATAGATGATCATGACTACCACACATCAGAATACTTTGAAAAATTGGGTAAACTATATAATCACATTAAGAACTATCTGACAGAACTGGAAAAGAAGCTAACAACCACCTCGCAAGAAGACGATGGGATCGATAAAGAACAAGAACAGCGATTGAAACGACAAGAGATCAAGATACAACAACTAGGTGCTCTATTACAACAAGTAGAAGAAAGATTGAAGAAAGAAGAAAACACGGTCCAACTTAAGTTATGGCAAGACAAGGTTCAGCGCCAATGGACTGCAATTGAAGACCTGCACGAACACATAAAGGTGCATGAAACAAAACATCAGGACAGCTATTTTTCAAACAGCGAGTTCGAGAAAACCGAACAATGGTGTGACCACATAAGCATCGAACTCGGAAACAAAATACAAATGGTTGGAGATAAGACATGCAGCATCAAGATGCCAGAAATAAAGCTACCTATGTTCAGCGGTGGCTATGAGAATTGGATGACATTCCAAGACCTGTTTGAAAAAATAATACACTCCAACAAAACGGTGACAACAATAGAAAAAATGCAGTACCTTAAAAGCAACGTCACAGGAGAAGCATCAAACTAATCCAACACCTTCAAATAGCAGAATGCAATTACAAAACAGCATGGGAAATTCTCGAGAGCAGATACAACAACAAACGGTTAATGGTAAAAGTTTTAATAGACAAAATTCTAGACTTTCCCACTATCCAAGAGCAAGATGCAGGTGCAATAAGGCGTCTGCATGACACCACTTATGAGTGTCTGGAAGCAATAAAGAACCTAGGAGTAGAAACAACCTCCTGGGGTCCTCTTATTGTCCACATAGTAGCAAGAAAATGGGACGCAGAGACAAACAAACTATTCGAACAATCGCTGAAAGCACCAAATGAAATACCACTAATGGAGAAGTAATGGAATTCCTCAAACTAAGATTCCAGTCAATGGAAGCGATGTCCCAGGCAAGAAAATCACACCATACTACCACACGAGGACAGCCCCAATGGAACCCCAGTGGCAGAATAAACGGCAAGCATGCGTCTACTGCAACCAATATCACAAGTTGGGTGACTGCATCAAGTTCAAAGGGTTGTCAACACAAGCCAGGATCACATTCGTGAGAGAAAAACGTCTATGTTTCAATTGCATGGACCACAGTTCCAACATCAGATGCCACGCAATACGGAGGTGCACAACGTGTCAGTACCCGCACCACACATTACTGCACCAGGAATACAAAAAACCTGCAACACACCAGCAAACAAAATCGGCAGCGCACGCTTCAACCAAAGAAGTTAAAGAAACAAGCAGCCCCGAAAATAGAAAAAAAGAAGTTTTATTAGCAACAGCAATTATCAGAATAAAGGACATCTTCGGTGAATTTCAAATGTTACGAGTATTAATCGACCCAGGGTCACAGGCATCATTCATTACAGAAGAGTCGGCACAACTATTAAAACTACCAAGGAAAACAGTACACGCCGAGATCAGCGGTTTAGGAGGTCTACACCAACCAAGGCAACCTCAAAAATAAATATCCAACTAAAACCTTTACATCCAAGTACCTTCTCACTAACCACAGAAGTTATAGTGCTAAACAAGATCACGGAGAATCTTCCCATGAAGCAATTCAAGTTCGACAACAGCCAGTGGACAAACCAAATATTGGCAGATCCCACACTCGATAAACCGGGGCCAATAGATGTGCTTCTGGGAGCTGAAGATTACGCAAAGTTAATACTAGACGGGGTAAAAAGAACAGGCGACGTATTAGGTCAAAACTCAGAATTAGGATGGATTTTGTCAGGGCAGATCTACAATCCTAAAAAAAGAAGAAGTGACGATAGTTAGTATGGTATCACGGGAAGAAGAAATGCACTTAGAAAAATTTTGGGAACTCGAGGAAATTCCAAGGGCAGTGGAAATGTCCCAACAAGATGAAGAGTGTGAAGAACATTACCAACGAACCACGGTGAGGAACCCGGATGGAACTTACACAGTAAAAATACCATTCAAAAAAGATCCAGACACGTTGGAAAACTCAAGACCATTGGCAGTCGCAAGATTACTACAGCTAGAGAAGAAATTTTTAAAAGACAACAAGTTGAAGACAGGTTACAAAAAAATTCATGGACGAATACCTCCAACTAGGGCACATGAAACCAGCCACCAACCCAAATGAAGACAGGGTGTACATACCACATCAGGCAGTTGTGAAAGAAACTAATACAACGACCAAGCTGCGGGTAGTATTTGACGCATCATCTAAGGACTCCAACGGGAAGAGTTTAAACGAGATGATGCACGTAGGGTCAAGATTACAACAGGATCTATGGGACCTCTTAGTAAGGTGGAGAAAACATCGCTACGTGCTCATGGCTGACGTAGAGAAGATGTACCGTCAAATCAAACTTGACAAAGAAGATTACAAATACCACACTATCCTGTGGAGAACCACACCAAGGAACCAATCAAAGAGTACCAACTTACAACCGTGACATATGGAACAGCTTCCGCACCTTACTTGTCGGTAAGGACATTACAGCAACTAGCCCAAGATGAAGAAAACAAGTACCCGCAAGCATCAACAGTAACACTGAAAGATTATTACGTGGACGACCTGTTAACTGGAACCACCACAATAGAAGATGCAAAAATTTTACAGGAAGAATTAATCACATTATCAGCGAAAGGAGGGTTTACGTTAAGAAAATGGGCAGGAAACCACAAAGAATTATGGAAAGAAGAAAAGAAACGTCGGAACCACTGGATATCAACCAAAACGAAACAAGAAAATCCCTAGGAGTGAGATGGCTACCAGATCAAGACAACTTTCAATTCAAGGTAGCAGTCAACAACAAAACATTAACAAAAAGAAGCATACTTTCAGAAACAGCAAAATCTTCGACCCGCTAGGGTGGGTCAGTCCAATAACCATAACAGCCAAACTAATAATACAAGAATTATGGATAAGCGCAATTAAATGGGATCAGCAAAGTACCGGACAACATAGCAGCAAAATGGGTGAAGTTCCGGGACGACCTAAAAGCTATAGAAGAACTAAAGGTACCAAGATGGAAGAAAGATTCCAGATGGAACAACTTTACGCCATCCCAACCACCTCGTCGCGGCAGAATGTTCAATCTACGAATGAACATGAACTTGGCCGGCAGGATGTTTAATCTTGCAGATTAAACAGGGTATTTTAATAATGTTAATAATTTTAGTAATTTTATATTTAGAAATAAGTTGAGTAATAATAGAATTAACAAATGTAAAACGAATCGCAAGCAAAACTGAATATAAAGCAGGTTAATTATTGCGACAAATTGTGCTGATACAAAAGTGTGTAAGGTTGAAATTACACATACTATATGCATTATAACTAGTAAGCACAAAAGGCGCTTAAAAGAATAAAACATGACCTACTAACTAGGTCAAAACAATAAAACACGTCATGTAGAAAGTTGTATATAAAGTGTAAATAATATTAAATAAATCAGTTCTTGAATGAATCTCATCTTTTATTCAATTACTCAACAGGGTTGTGAGGTCTAGTCTACAATTGGTACGAGTGACGGCGTACCCTCACATT
Source organism: Vesta saturnalis (assembly GCA_036346205.1). Taxonomy (NCBI): domain Eukaryota; kingdom Metazoa; phylum Arthropoda; class Insecta; order Coleoptera; family Lampyridae; genus Vesta; species Vesta saturnalis. The sequence goes on along the minus strand of JARFJB010001949.1, from coordinate 3,185,080 downwards.
AAACCCCAACTACTCAATCTCTCTAATCAGAGAATTGAACAATTATTGTTTATCGTTTCGAGATTTAAAACAAAATGCGATTTTTGGGTTTTTCTTTTTTCATAATTCCTTCATTTATTTTAAAAGATTTTTAAAAACCAGGTACTTCTTCATTGTCACATTTTGAATTCTATTACAGGGCGTTTTCAAATTTTTTTATTCGACGTTTCGTCTCCGACTTTTTTATGTTGCCGCAACCAACGAAACACCCTGTACTCGATGGTATTTTTTATTACGAATTTAACCATGTATTACACATTATGGTTTTGAAGCTGAAAAATTCAGATTGTAGCTAGCGCAACGTGCATTGAATTTTTTAATCTCTGGTGTAGGTTTGTTTCTGTACTTATTTCAGAGCAAAGCGACCTACATAATCTAGATATAAGAGGCAGTTTTCCTGATGGTGCTGAACTTGAGATTTACTAGATAATAATACGACTTTATTGAAATAGTCGATACAAGTAGCAGCATACTTAGCTATCAACAAATCAAACAACAAACACGTATGTACAACAGGAAATTAAATACATGAGTGTCAAGAGTCTAGCACATCTGGCTACTCCAACTCAACCAGTCATGCTCACTCCAAACTAGTATACAAATCAATAAGCATTAATATTAGACAAGTAGAACACAATAAATTATGCACATATCTTTTCATATTCCGTTAATCATTGTAAACATCTGCATATCCCACGCACTTTTTACAAAATCAAGTATCAGTGGTACTTTAAATTTAGATTTAAATTTATTAATCTCAAACGTTTTGAATTCATTTGGTAATCCATTATATAATTTAATTACATTGTACTTAAAAGATCTTTTGAATATAGCTGTACGAGGAGTAGGTATGCTAATAGTGCCTTTATTACGGATGTTAACTACATGAAAACTAGCATGATTAGGAAATTTTGAGCGCAGAGGGTGTAAATCGTTGTTATCAAACATGACCTTTTGTATATACGACCCTAGATGCAGAGTTCTGCATTCTTCCATTCTCAGAATAAATTAAACCTTAAACCAAACATAAACCGTACAAATGAATTTTGCACATTCTGTATTCTATTCTTGTCGGTAGTCGTTAGACACGGACCATACAACACGTCGCAATAATTGAAGTGGCTGAGAACTAAAGACACACGACAGATTCTTTAAGTGAAAGTTTAAAAAGTACCGACTACTGTATAATAATCTTAACAATCCATATGCTTTTTGTAAGATTTTTTGTTCCTTAAATCTATGATTTTTATCAACAACCAACCCCAAATTGCTCACATGATCTGCTACTTCAACATTTACTTCTCGGATTTGTATTTTCAATGAATTCTTCAACGTTGCAATCCTTTTTACGCTCCCAAATAACATACAACTGGTTTCTAGAAGATTCAACTTCAAATTAAACTCTTGTGATAGCATTCTAATTCGTTCCAGCTCTACATTGATAGTCCGATTAACTATTAGATGGTTTTTAAACTCAAATGTTGTATATAATTGAATGTCATCAGCATACGCTTGAACTTGATAATGGGAGACTGATTTTTTTATGTCAGTTGTATATATATTATAAACAATAGGGGGCCAATAATAGAGCCTTGTGGCACTCCTAACTCAATTTTTTTCTTTCTTAGAATATATGTTATTCAATCGTACCTGTTGATACCTGTTAGAAAGATATGAAGTTATCAGAGACAGAGATGCAGCATCAAAAGCATAGTACTTGAGGATGGCGCAAAGTAAACAATGATCAATTGTATCAAAGGCCTTAAAACTCAATAATACTAGCAGACTTTGATAAGAGCGGTAGATGTGACATAGCCTTTCCTGAATCGCACTGTGAATCAGAAATTAGGTTAATCGTAGTAAAAAATTATACATTTGAGTATGGAGAAGTATGGATCATGATTATATATACATATTTTGCGATTTTGTGACATACTCGTATTACGTTATCATCAGTTATTGCAGTAATCTAATATTTGAAATTGAATGATGATCAGCGAATTTTATTCATGAAAGTTACACCAGAGATGTATACACATGTATACATGTATATCTGTGTTACATTCAACATTCCCGTTCCAAAATCAAAGAGAATCCAAAATAACACTTTGCTGATGACGTATGGAAATCATAAAACACTCCGTGAAAATGCAATTTGACTTTATATACAATAAGTATCGATACATAGTTTTTTATTTGCTCAGGTAGAGGATTATAATATTAGATGGACACCTATATTTTCCGGAAATATGGAATATTGCAAAATAAAAAGTAGCCCGTAAATAAGTCGTTTACAATTTAGTAAACTACCAATCTACAGCTACCATTCCATCCCTTGCAAAAATGTTTTGTGTATTGTTACTTATTTACATTCCATTGCGGTCTATCATACCTAATCACCGTCAAACCCAAACGTGCAATGTTTCAGAAATAAGGATTATAAAAATTCGTCATTATTTTATGCAGTGGAATTACTTTTGCTTTTTAGTTCTCTCGGAAAGTATCCAGATTCAAAACAGGAGTTTATAATGTGTGAAAATACACCTAAAATAATCTGAGCACTCTTTTATCAGTGACACTAGGATATCATCGACACCAATGGATAATGTGTTTTTTAAGTTACTTATTATATTTTCAATTTCATATGAAGTAGTGGCAGTAAGAAAGAATGAATTACAATTATTTATTTTTGGCGAACGTAGTTGCTTAAGAACTAAGTCATATGGAATCCTTCAGTTTTTGAAGTTTATTGTCGACGTAGTGAAAAAGTTATTGAGCTCGTTAACAATTATTTCCGGTTCTTTAATCAAGTTATTTATTAAAATGCACTATTTAATGAGATTTTAAATTGAAAAGTGGACATCACTAAGGAAATACCGCATTAATCTTACTTGTTGTGTTCTGTTTAGATAAACCGAGCTGGTAGTGTAGTGGTGACACGACCTGCCTAGCATTCGGAGGTAACAGGTTCGATTCCCGTTACCGTCTACATATATGAGGTTTTTCAGGAGTTTTTCATACACATGTAGCGGCATGGTCACTGCGTATATGCACACCATGTGCGGCTGCTTAGGCGAATGCTGGAGTAGTATTTCTCAGAACCCTAACTCCGTTCCTTCCGATCCTATCCTGACACACCATCCTTAATCCCACCATACATATATACGTAATGTATGTATGTATGCTGAGAATCCATGATTGTGGCTGAAGGAGCTCGGAAAACTCGAACAGCCCGCCCTCTTCCTTGGTGAGGAATAAAATACGTGACCTTTCCTTTCCTTGTTTAGATAATTACAAAAATTGCTTTTTACAAGCATTTCTTAAAAATATTAATTCATGTTATCCTAAACCATGCGTCTACTTAGATGAAACCAGAATAATGAGTAAAGGCGCAGATAGAATATCTTGGCAAGATGGTAGCAGCAGGACTTTAATGCAACCTATATTGAAATGCGAAAAAAATGTTATAGAACTTCTGCTTTATTGGTCTGGGTTTATGCAGGTAAGCAAGGAGTGTAAAGAAAATTGCATCATAATGCTGTAGTCATAAATACTACTTTCGCTTGAAGCGTTTGTATATGACACTAATTCTTATTATTTGCAAGTTAGCACCCATTTTACCATTGGCTACTGCAATTTGAAGGAGTTCCCTATCTGTAGTAATTAAAAAAAAAAAGAGTATATGTCAATTATCTCATTTTACTTAACATTTAAAACTAGCACTTAGAACACAATTTCACCGACAGACATGAAACGCCACTGCTATATTGGCATAATATTACAAAATAAATTAACATAATAGTAAAGATTTCAATAAAAATGATTGAAATAATAAATGAAATTAGGTTTCATACTTGCATACCAATTGGACACAGTTCAAATCACTTTCAAACAATAATAAATTATAGTTATTTACTGACAGTGTAACTATGCATGTTTAATAATTATCTATGAGAAGATATTCCTGGCTCTTTTTTATCGCTGTAACTTTTACAGTCAAAAGCACAACAGTTCACCATTATTAAGAATTCACAATACACTTCATTAACAAAACTTTATGGTAAAAAAAAAACACTACAAACTTAACCATGTTAACCAGTTTGTTTACCACATAAGCAATGGCGGCTGGACCGCATGCTTAAAATGAAAATTGTGCAATGTCCAGTGGCGTAAATGCAGATATTAAAATAAAAAATACTACCATAAATGACAAAAACTTTCGTGAATGACGAATTGCCTATTATGTAGGCGTATAAAAACTTGAAAAATTGTTATTTACGTTTATTTTGAATTAACACTTAATTTTTTTTAATTTAGGATTATTTAATTATATCTACATACTTAATACAGTAGGTATATGCTTATTATTACAGTTAAAAATAGAAAAATAAAATCACAACCAGATAAATGGAACCATCCTTGATCCGTAAAGAAACTTAAACTCAGTATTTCGTCATTTCTCAAGTTGTTGAACCATCAGCAATATTCTAAACGCTTTTGAAAATCTAAAGGTAAGTAATTCCTGCACAACCGTTATTTTGTAAGGATGAAAATGTTATTGACGTTTGACTGCTTTATGGCATGTACCATAAGAAAGACCTGTAACAATTGCTTATATTGAAATATGCACAATGTTGTCAATCTAACTTTACTTATTTAATGTTTTAGTTTTTAAGATTATTGTTATTTTATTGCTTAAACATACAAGTCATCATGTTTTGTACAATGCATACAAGGCATGAATGACATGAATTAACTTACCTTGAAAGTCCTGGTTTATGAAATGTCAATCGAAGTTGAAATAAATATTTGTGCCTAACTTCACCAGAAACTTGGTATAAACTTTTGATAAAAATTCTTTAAAAAGCAGTTTTTTTTCTGTCAATCATTCTTGATATCCTGGTATTGCCTAATATACATGCGCCGTATCCTCCTTTTTTACCTAATCTAAGAGTGAAAGTCGGTCGATAGTAATGTACGCATGCGGGGGTTTTAAAATTACAATTACGTGTCAATTTGATGTAAAAAAATGGATATTATACCGGGTGTCCACAAACTCCTTTCACAAAAGAAAACTACAGATTCTAGAGCTGATTTTATGTCGATTTAACGTAAATGACCTTAATACAAAAACATTTCCTAAGAGAGCTGGAGCTCTTGGAAGATGGCGCCCTAACATCGGTTTAATTCAAATATCTTCAAAATAGTTTCCCTTTAACTGATAGCGTTCTGTACATTTATTTAGTGCAATACGCGCAATCGTATGGCGTGAATATGATTTTTAGTTGTACTCATAAGCGGCTCGTTTGGGCAGGGCATTGGACATTGTTATTCATAAGTTTTTTGTTTTTCAAAATTTCGCAATTTTAACATTTTTTCATAAAAGAATGACACTCTTGTCTGAAGTAGCTACGACGCACCGTTTTCGAAATAAATCGACTTGAACTTTTCACGTATTAATCACACTTTTATAAAGTTAACTAACGAATTCATTTACAAGTATGAAAGATGGCTATGGAAAATAAACAAAATAACAATTGCCTGAACGTCAAAATAACTAGTATTACTCTAGAACCTGCAGTTTTCTTTTGTGAAAAGAGTTTGTAGACACCCTGTATATATTTTTATTATCGGGTTATTATTATTATTACTTTAAACTGGTTGTGGTTAGTGCAGACCACCCACCTTGAAATGTCAGGAGCAGCCATTGGCGTCAAGCATCAGTTTGTAATCTTGGTGAAAGGTACAAACACATACAGGATATGTTCCACGACTTCCCATAATACAACATAATATACAATGCTTTGGACGCATTCGTGCGAATTTACTAAAACTACAACAATTCAAATCTGAAAGTAATAGACGTTTCTGGGTCAGAACCCGCTTATGTCCAGTACTAACGGATATAACATCTTTACGCTAGGCATTATTTATCTGTTGGAACCACTTTCATAAAATCCCTTTACCTTCTCAACCATTTTTTTTCTGGTATTTTGTTGTCAACTTCTGCTGTTGTGCCAGCTAAAATACGTTTTTAATTTTTCAACCATTTTGCTTTTGCAGCTAACTGTCTTGAGCAACCAAATTCTTTGGTAGTTTTTCTAGCACTCCAGGATGATGGGACAATAGAGAATTAGTAATCTTTGCGGGTTATTTAAACTTGAACTAGAAAATGTTTGTTTGAATCCATCTAGCATCTCTTCAAGCTCTATTTCCCTTTTAGAACTCTCATTTAAACCATCAAGTTTATTAGACGATATGGGAGGCGTCTTCCCACAATAAAACAAACTTTCACCGTAACTGTATTTTTATTCTTTCATAATAAACATAACTTGGATGGCCTTAATAATCATAAGCGGACCTTGCTGGCACCATCATCCTTTCATAACATAACATAATATAATCGTTTTTTGTCTTCACACACAGCGCAAGTCGCTACAGATCATTGTACAGTCGTTCAAGAGGTTCTGTACAGGGTGTTACATTGATAACTGTTTATTAATTCCTACAGATGATGAAGATAAAGTGTCCATTGAATTACATTTTGTTTCTGGGTTTATTTCTAAAAGTTCTCCTCCCTCATTTCTGAGCGCAAACTTAAATTTTCACCACAAATGTCTTTCTATCTACCTATCTAAATGTGTATTTAATGTTTCATTTGATATTTTAGACATAAATAGTCCATTTACTGTCCGGGAGTAAATATTAATACAAGAAACGAGTGAACGAAAAATGAGTTCAAACCATTTGTTTCTAAAACACATGTTCTTTAACATATATTAAGATTGATCAAACTGATGATGCAGATTGCAAATAAAAGCAAGAACACATTGTTAATTAAGACATGTCCAAATAACAGTTAGGTTACTAATTTTTCTTTTGTCTACTTAAAATATAAAAAAAATTAAAATAAAGGAAACAAGTTTTGACATCAAGAAAAAAGTGGTGCAGGTTTAAAGTGTAAAATAAAATATTTGTAAAGGCATTGTCAATCCAGTGACACACACAGACCTTTAGACCATTTTTAAACTCCTGACAGGACCAATTTCAAATAAATTTGATTAATATTTCTCAAAATCGTACGCTTTTATTGTGAAAGTTTCACATTTGATTTATGCGAGATAAAGCCAATCTATTAAATTTTTCAAAAGTTGGTCGACATATTGGATGGAATATTGTGATTTTCAAATTGCTTAAGTTTAGGTTTTTATTTAGCGACACATAAAACTGGTAGTAGTTCAAGCGAAGTTGCTTAATTTTTCAAAAAATGGTCGCCATTTAAGATCCCTCACTTATATTTAAAAAAACTGACTTCAAATCCAATCAAAGTACACAAAACACCCCCGTGTATCATCTTTCAAGGGAATCGGATAAATTAAATGATTCCACGATATTAGATCCGCCGTTTTCAATTTTGAAAATTCATTTTCAGATTACTATATAGTGACCAAAAAAATCCCGAGTAAAAAGTTTCAAGTGAACAGAATAAATTTTAAAAGAAATTTTCGCCATATTGGATTAGCCATTTTGAATTTGGAAAATCCAACTTCAGATTCTTATGTAGCAACCAAAAACCCCCGAGTAACAAGGTTAAACCGAATCGGATAAATTTGTAAAAATTGTGTCGTCATATTGGATTCGCCATGTTCAATTTCAAAAAACGCAACACGCCATTCAAAAGTAAATATTTTTAAAGGAATTTTAAGAAATGGTAAATGGGAAAATGTTAAGAAAGGGTTGGCAAAGAATGCCTTATGTGTATATACAGGAAGTGTGGCATTAGTACGACAAAATGAATTCGCAGCTAAACCGTGCACAGTAGAAAAAAATGTTTTATACAAAAGTTGCTTGACTTCAAGCACGTTATAATATAAAAATATTTTCGCATATACAGAGTGTTCCGTAACAACCTTTTCATTCAACCTTTCATGGAAGCAAACCAGGTTCTAGAAGATAACCAACATGACTTTAATGCTGGCAGATCCAAAACAACTAATTTATTACGTGCGCTTAGTGATTGGACTACACAAACTGACTTTTCAGACTACATTGTTTAACATATACAGGGTGAATCACGGCCGACACCACGGAGTTCTACGACGAAGCCGCATATAATCGTTAATTTCTAATACAGTGATGATGTAAGTCAATATGAGCAACATTTTAAATATACTGGGTGCTCCAAAAAGTAGCATACTAAAGTTGTTTTTTAAGTGACACACCCGTATATTATTGCATTTTCAATTTTACATAAAAATAAGTAGCACTTTCATAAGGGTCCTCTACATACAGAGTGTTTCAAGTTATATCAATTTTCTGAAAATGTAGTTTTAGGGAAAATTAAATATCTCCTAATAAAATTAACTCCAACAAATTTACTCTTAGGTTTAAGTAAAATACTGTTCCCTTAGTCCATTTATTGACTGAATAGTAAACACCTCTTTACAGGGTGTCCAGTTTTTTCAGTTAAATTAGTTGAACATTCATACTGAAATATTCAGCTTATTTTAAATGGTACACCCTGTATTTTATACGCTTATCGTTTAGCTTACTTAATTACCTTTCAACTTCTATAAGGGTTTCCTAATCTAAACCTTCAAATTTTCAACTTATTTAATAATTTTTGGAATTTGTCTGTTCCTGTATCACTTGTAGATTGAAATATCCTCCCAAAATGTCTACTTAATGTCTTTTTGCTAACGTAGTAGTATTTTTTTTTACCAATAAGTAGAAAGCTCGGTACTAATCTTATGTGTACATAATAGATGAGTTATTCCTGAAACAGGAATTAGTCAGCCTAGTGTGTGGGAGATCTTAAAGAAACATAAATACCACCATTTTCATATACAAATACATCAAAGGTTATATGACACAGACTTTCAAAAACGTATCGACTATTCCTTATGGGTCCTTATTCAAGTTAGTGACAATGATGGAGCATTAATGTGTATGGTGGAATTGTTGGCAATCATGTTATTGGTCCGTATTCTAGCGATGGCAATTTAAATTGTCAAAAATTCCTTAGATTTTTAAAGAGAGACTTTTAGAAACTTTTAAATAGTAGACAAAATATGTGGTTGCAATTAGATAGAGCACCTGCACATTACTCACGTGCTGTTAGAAAATATTTAAATAGGTTTCCTGATAAGTGGATTGGGAGAGGTGGACCAATTGCTTGACCACCTAGATCTCCCGAACTAACATCCATAGATTTCTTCTTTTGGGGCTATATCAAACATTTTGTTTACAGCGCACCTCCCACCACTGCAGATGATATGAAAAGAAGAATTTGAAATACTTTTGAGACGGTCACCCCTGATATGTTGCAAAACGTAACATGGTCGTTGGAAAAAAGAATAACACTGTGTATTCAAGAAGATGGACATCATATCAAACATTTATTGTAATTTTTTCAGTAAATTATCACACCACATAAATAAAATTTTAGTTTCCATTGCGTACATGCTTTCTATCCTTACTCTGTGGTACTGTTGCATTATGTAGATTAAACTAAAAATCTCTTAAAATTGAAGCTGATCGCTTTCGCTTGGACGAGCCAAGCATCGTCAGAGCTTTGAAAGGTGACAATTTGTTGTTAAGGTTGTCGAGAGTAAAGATAAGTGTATAAAAAATCTATTGCTATTTTTAGTTTAATCTACATAGTGTAGCAATAACTTTATAAACGTTTAAATTAAATTTACTATGATAAGTATTTTATTATGCATGATAATGGTGAAAGTTTACATTTTCATACTACTGATTTTAATTTGAAAATGTGTTACATTAACCAAACATCATTAAGTGTAGTCGTTTTGGGAGGATATTTCAATCTACAAATGATACAGGTTTAGTTGTAGGAAACCCTTATAGAAGTTGAAAGGTAATTAAGTAATCTAAACGATAAGCGTATAAAATACAGGATGTTCCATTTAAAATAAGCCGAATATTTCAGTACTAATTTAACTGGAAAAACTGAACACCCTGTAAAGAGGTGTTTACTATTCAGTCAATAAATAGACTATTTTACTTAAACCTAAGAGTAAATTTGTTGGGGTTAATTTTATAAGGAGATATTTGATTTTTCCTAAAACCCTACATTTTCAGAAAAATTGATATAACTTGAAACACTGTTTGTAGGTATAGACAACCCTTATCAAAGTGCTACTTTTTTTTAATGTAAAATTCGAAAATGCAATAATATACGGGGTATGTCATTTAAAAAAACAACTTTGATATGCCACTTCACTTTTTTGGAGCACACAGTATATATATATATATATATATATATATATATATATATATATATATATATATATATATATATATATATATATTCACGCTATTGGACACGAAGTACTATAGCTAAAGTATTTGATTTTAAAAAAGTTTTATTTTATGAATAAAACTTATTGACGCTACATTTTAAAATTATTTTCATGTTATACAGGGTGTGCTAAGAACACGAAAAGTATCAAAGTTGCAATTTTTCTTTAAACGGTAGTAACTTAATTAACTTAAATAGGACACCCTGTATTTTATGGCAACAGCAGATGTAAAATTTAATTGTCTATCTAATACGATTACATATTCCTATGGCTAACTCGTCATATTTTCAAGTCCGAGAACTTAAATCATCATTACTATAATCGATGGATTGGAAGAAATGGAGCTCAACATTGGCCCCCAAGGTCACTCGACTTAACGGTAATGGATTTTGTTAATGGGATACGTAAAAGGAATGGTTTATAACACACCTCCAACAACACCAGATGATATAAAACAGCGCATAAAAGAAGCTTTCCAAACTGTAAGCCCACGTATGAAGGAAAATGTTGCGGAAAATTTTAAAAAGAGAGGACGAGGTCGTCATTTTGAACATTTGATTAAGTGATTTTTATGTACTACAATCCTTTAGTTTAAACTACTATTACCTACATAATAATTTAGATTATGTGCTGAAACTTGATGACTGCTTCAATTAATTCTGTTTGTCAAAACGCCTTCAATTATAAATTTCTTGAACTCAGTTTGCACAAACAAAATGTGCATTTTACTTGAAAATATGAACAGTTAGGAATATGTAATACTATCCGATAGACAATTAAATTTTACATCTGCTGTTGCCATAAAGTACAGGTTGTCCTATTTAAATTAAATAAGTTACTACCGTTTAAAGATTGTAATTATTGACCCTTAATTTTAAGACACCTGGTATAAGTTAGTAAATGTTTCACACAGGCGACATAAAACTTGATCAATTAGTAGACTCCAGTCTTAATATTTTGTTGAAAATAAAAAAATACAAGTTGAGAAATTACACATAAAATTTGTTACTACATTTTCAGAAAATATTAAATATTTCAAGAACCATAAGGTTTAGGTAGGTTAACCTTAATAAAACTCGCATTTATTTTCATCATAGAAACTAAAAATAAAATATACAGGGTGTTCCATTTAAAAATAGCAACTTCGATACTTTTCATGTTTTTGGCACACCCTGTATAACTTGAAAATAATTTTAAAATGAAACACCAATAGGTCCCTATCCATTCGTAAAATAAAACTTTTTAAAATCAAATACTTTAGCTATAGCGTGAATAACACTGTTATATATATATATATATATATATATATATATACATATATATATATATATATATATATATATATATACAATGTGTCCCAAATTGACTTCTCTATAAAGGGATCTCGCTCCTGTTATACTTACGATAAAGGTTAAATGGGAAAGTTTTAAAGGAAGCTTAGAGCATTGATACGGTTTCAGATTTACGATCGGTCAATTGGTTTTAAAAATATCGGCGAAAAACAGAAAATGGCGGATTTCGTTTTTCGCCAGTAAATCCGAAATGGTTAATTTGACACAATGTGAGATTCGGACAATTTTTTAAGACGAATAAGATGGATCCAAAAATGACATTAAATTGCAACGTTGGAAGCTACATGTAAACAAATTCACCACATGATACGTGGCACAAGGCGTCAGAAGCATATTGGTGATCAAAACAATAGAACAAGTACAGAACAAATTTTTTATTCATGATACGTGACACAAGGCGTTAGAGGCATATTGCTGATCAAAACAATACAAAAAGTACAGAACACATTTTTTATTATTGAACACATTGCTGAAAATGACCACCGTCCATGTCCATCCACAATTCCAATCTAAGAGGGATTGAATCCAAAACACGTTCCAACATTTTCAGGGTTATTTGCTGACGCAGCCGAATTCTCTCCTGGACACCCTGCTCATTCTCCGGGGACGTCTTGTATACTTTGTCCTTGAGGAAGCTCCATACGAAAAAATCTAAAGGATTCAGGTCGGGCGACCTCGTGGGCCAGGCAATTGGACCGTACACCATGTATTGTCCATCATTATCGGCATTGTTGATTACGTTATTCTCTGGATAGCTAATCTTTAAGCGTTATTAACATTGCTACTACAGATACTAACATCTTCCAATGGGGACTGACCATTCTCAGAAAGATTATCATCATCTGAACTTTTATTGAAAATATCCTTAAGTTCCTCACACTGACTATTATGTTCATCAGAAGAAGGTGTATATTCCGACCCACTTCATCTTCAAACAGTTCGTCGATCTCCAACATATCGGATAGATGTTCCGTATAACACAGTAAATCGTCTTACGTGAATTTTCGTTCTCACCTATCTCTGTTGTTCATTACTATAAACAAGATTAATATCTAAGTACGCGAAAACTACAAAGCTCAAGAATTTTGACAAGACTTGCCCACTCCGAAACGTTGATCAACGGTTATTTTGTTAAATATTGGCACATGTGCACATAGGATGGCATAATCTAGAAAGAACGTGTTTACCTTTAGAATGTTGTTAAATTCTCGGGAGAATAATAACCCATTAGAAATGAAAGAGTTAAATGTAGGTAGTTTTTCTATCATGAATGTGCCTTATTTTTAACCTTATAATGTCTGTTATTATTTCTCAAAATAAATTTAAAGCTTAACTCCAAATTTCTAGAAAAAAATATTTTATTTTGTTTTTACTAAACAGAAACCAAAATAAATTTTAAATAAGAGAAATCAATCAAATAAAACATAAATAGTGTGGAAGTAAAAGTAAAAAAATAATCGTACTTTAAAATTTTAATGATGTCTCCTGCAAAAATGTTATATTGAGTTGCGAGGTTTTCTTGTGTAACCGGCGATATCAAATAAGTAAAATTAGAGATATGTTGGGGTGTAAAAACAACCAAAGAAGTTTATCACTGTTGCTTTGAAAGCACATGGCATAGAGTTTTGGAGTGATAAGGACATGCAATTCTTGCTTTTACATTACAAAAACAAGCAAACAAAAATAAACATGTATTAAGTAATATGAAAATGTAAACTTTCACCATTATCACGGATCATAAAATACTTATCTTTTTTTGTTTTTTTTTAATGGTGTATTTTAAATTATATAATATAAACGTTTCGATAACACTTACAGTTACCTTAATTAGTAGTAAAAAATTGTTTTCAACATCTTTTAACAATTTTAATAGATATTACTACTGACGAAGATAACTGTAAGTGTTATCGAAACGTTTAGATTATATACTTTAAAATACACCATTAAAAAAACCCAGAAAAGATAAGTATTTTATTATGTATTAAGTAAATCTTCTGACATCCATAACTATCCCACTAGATCAAATAATCAAATAAGACTACCTAAAGTTCACTTGACACGTTTATAAAACTCATCACTCTACTCAGGAATTAAAATATTTAATAACTTACCAGATCGAATTAAAGACAATGAAACGTTAATGAAATTTAAACGTAATTAAGTACATGGCACAAGATAAACGTGTTCTACACATTGCAGGGTTATCCCAAAACAACAAAAACAAAAAGCTAATGTGTTCCCATATTCCAGCATTTATTCACGTATAAATTTTTGCACTCATATACTTCCTCTTTGCCTTGTTTAGCTGTATTCCGACAGTATGCTATGTTTCATTTTTAATGTCACGAGCTAAGTTTAATTTGTAGTAACAGATTGTGGAATAAATATTATTATTAAAAGAAAGACAAAAGACTACACTTTATAGTAATATATAATGAAGACATTCATTATAATTAAACATGCTAATAATTTATATCAGTGTTTAACTTAAAATGTAACCAAACAATTTTAACAGTAACATAAATAAATTACATTGTATTAACGAAGACTAATGACCGAGGGAAGCATATTCTGTTATAAAAAAATTGGTCTAAATACCCTATACTTACCTATATCAATGTTTTCAGATAAATTTAAAATAACAAAGTTTTAGTTTACCTCAAAGTTTACGACTAAATCAGAATATAAAAAAACATAGTATCACTTTCACATAATTTGTTATTAATGAAAACTTAAACTTACCCATTTTAATGTTGGTTACTTGCATACTGTCGGCAAAGTATAATCGACGTGGTACAAGCTCACGGTCATCATCATCATCTTCCATTAAATTTGGTACCCCAGTCAAAATTGGAGTTTTAGGTCGTTGTACGGAGTAGGTACAGGTTTCAGTCATATTGCGACGTAATAGTTCTCTCTGAAATAATCAATTTTAGTATGACATTCATAAAACTAACTTTAGAATACACTTGCACTTAAGCAATCTAAGGGAGTAAGGATATTAAAAAGCAAACGAGAAAGTTAGTAAGCTTATAACAATCAGTGATGCATAGATAAGTTGCAGATATATGCTGTATTGGTCTGGTATTGCGAGTGACAAAAAAAATGAAAATGTGCTTACAACTCGAAAACGAACTAAAAACCAAAAATTTCGATAAAACGGTGATCGTTCCTTTAGACTCATCGCTAAATTAAAAAAGCAATAAAATAATAAATCCCTTGTTAGTTTAATTCAATATAACAATAATACATCAAATTCTGTAAAAAAAAAGGAAATTCCACTTACTTGTCAAATTGTAATAAATATTTAATTGAAAACTGAAAAAAAAATTAAGATTCAGTATAAATAAACATTAAGAAAAAATAATATTCCACGTTATAAATCACGGAGACACATTGAAATGTAACAGCGATCAGTAAAATATAATAAATGGATTCTGTATTGTTTACCAACAGACTTTAAGTTATTCAGTACAGTATACCACCATTATAAAAAAAAATACTTAAATGTTATTCGAATAAAGCTGTGTTGCCAAACATATGTAAAAATACAACAACATAACGAAGTGGAAAATATTTTCAACAAACAACAAATGCATCTTAAATATTCTTATATAGAGTTAGTCAGATAAACTTAGAGCAAAATTTTGTTAAAAAATCACTTTCACTATACGTACAAAAATGCGGATTTTCACCGATATAAATTCAAAGATGGCGGACGGCTGCGTACAATTACCTCCGGATTGTACGATTTGCGGATATATCTAGAAAAATGCGGACCAATCACGCGTTTCCTTGTTTCGCACCTACAAGCTTTGAATGTATAGTTTCATAATAGTTTACATAACAGTTTCAGAATCAAACTGGGGAAACGCTGTTGGTCCGCGGTACATTGGATGTCTGACACTCGATTGAGGTAGGTTCGATTCCAGCTATTCTGACGAAACATAAAAAAAGCGGTTCACTTTCACTCCTACTGGCCATATACTTGGATCTTTTGCATGTTCTAATTCCCTTGTGCTAACGAACTTTTAAATGATGAATATTCATCGGGATGTTTGCAATTAATTTTCAAACATTTTGCTGAGTCTATATACAGGGTGAATCTTATCTAATCCGCCAAAATTAAAGGAGTACTAGAACTCATCATTCTAAGCAAAACAGTTCATATGTACATGGGTCCGGAAATGCTTCGTTTTCGAGATACAGGGTGTCAAAGTTGAAAAAAGAAATCGCGATTTCTTCAATATCTTTCGACTGTATCGAAATAATTTCGTGTACGGGGTTTTTTGGGACAGTTGTTTGAACATTTATCAAAAGAACATGTTTACTTTTAATATTAATTTCTTTTCTTTTTCTTTTTTAATGTTGGATATTTTAGTGCTCCTTACAAAATAGACCCACTCGTAAGCATGGTAAAGGAACGTAAACATTACCTAAGGAATATAAAAACAAATGTAACGTTAATTTGGATTCCAGGTAATGTGGGCATAAACGGTAACGTGATGGTAGACAAAGTTGCAAAACAAGCTGCAAATTCAGCCAATCTTGACAAAATATCTCTTCATCCTGACAATTACAAAAAACCCCTAACAAAAAAAAATTACCAAAAATGGGAAGAAGTTTGGCAAGACGCAAAGAAGCATCAAAGCTACTTTAAAAATAGCACACCAAAAGACAATATGGATCATAAATTACCCAAAAGAGAAGAAATCGCACTTACGATATACGTATTGGCATACTCGTATAACCAATATCTTCTTGGTAGAACAGAACGGAAATGCGACATGTGCTACGTTGGAATCACTGTCGAACACATATTGATTAAATGTCCAAAATATAAACTACAAGGAAATGCAGTAGGTATGAGTCAAGATGCGTTAAATGATGATAGTGCGAACGTTAGGAAGTTAATGAGGTTTTTAAAATGTACAAATTTAGTAAATAAAATCTAATTGGTCATAGTGAAAAAAGAGAAATATGAAATAGTGAACAATATGGCGCAAGACCAATGCTGTCGTTGCCATTAAAACCTCAAAAAAAAAACTAATAATAATAATAATAATAATAATAATAATAATAATAATAATAATAATAATAATAATAATGTTGGAATGTGTTTATTTGCCAAGTAGATACATTATGCGGGTCCAACCAAGTTATGAAACTTATCGATTGGTACCCAAAATTACAATTTAATATCCAATTACATTACTATTTCACATAAATGTACATTTTATATTATTAGTCTGTCGCATTTACACTGAGAAGTGCAATCATAATGTAACATATCTACCATAATTACCAATCGTTAACCAATTCCATTCTCAATACTTCCATAATGTCCATACTTTCGAATCCTACCATGTCGTCACATTTTTCTTTCATCTACTTTATATTGACTCCATACCATTGTATTTCATAATATAGATAATAATAATAATAATAATAATAATAATAATAATAATAATAATAATAATAATAATAATAATAATAATAATAATAATAATAATAATAATAATAATAATACGTGGCAAGACGAACTATACAATCTTCCTTTTGATATGTACAGCTGGAAAGCGCTACAGCAACAAGAGTCAGCAGCTACGATATGATTACCGCGAATATGATTGGCACCTTCCTTCTGAAATAAAGCAAACGTTACTAGATCTATTAATAAATATACAGGCACCTTACAATATGAAACTTGCGACAATCATACATTGCCTAAGAAAATAATAATAATAATAAACCAGAGAACTATAGGCCTATTTCACTCACTGTTGTTTATAAGGTCCTGGAATCCATGGTCAATTTAGCACAATAGTGCTAAAGGAAAATAGATTTAGTTACCAAGCGATTTAAAAGACACTCAACAGTACCAAATTATGAAGCTTGACCAAATAGTGAAAAGCTTTCATAACACACACTGTTTAGCAATCTTCTTCGACATACGCAACTTATGACACCGTATGGAACATGGAACCGTTGAAACGCTGCTAAGTTGGGATATTAATGGCCATCTCCTCAAGTTCATTCACAATTTCCTACAAGAAAGAGAGATTTGGGTAAAAATTGACAACACTTTTTCTGAAAGAAAGATACAACAAAACGGAATTCCGCATGGGTCAGTATTGAGCGTAACCTTATTTGCAGTAGCAATAAACATTAGAGATTTTACTGACTTGTTAATAAACTATTACAACATAACCGTTCAAGATAATGATGAAAGCGATGACGTGGTTGAGCTGAATGTATCTCACATCAAGATGATGGTGATGGTTCACAGAAGAGAAAGAGATGAGGTAGGGAGAAGGGCAAATCCAAAATCATGATGATGATGACGACGAATTACGGTTCAAGAAGAAGAAGAAAACCGATAAAGCATGTTATTAAATAATAATGATGTATTGTTGTTTATAATAATAATATATTTTCAAACGTTAAGCTTTCCTTCAATTTTATAATAAACTTGTTTTTTCCTAACGGTGCTCCACCGTCTTGATTCATGTTTGCAAGTTTACAAGTTTTCGCTTTAGGTGTTTTCGTTTTGCGTGTTTTTTGTGTTGGCGTGTTTTCGTTTGTGTGTTTTCGTTTTTACGTATTTTCGCATTTGTATGTCTTTGCGTTTGCGTATTTTTTGTGTTAGCGTGTTTTCGTGGTAGCGTTTTTCGGTTGTGTGTTTTTGTGTTAGCGTGTTTTTTTTGTGTTAGTGTGTTTTTTGCGTTTGCGTGTTTTCGCGCTCTCCCGCGCGCGCGCGTGTGTGTGTGCGCGCGTACGTGCGTGCGAGCGTGCGAGCGTGCGTACGTGCGAGCGTGCGTGCGTGCGTACGTGCGAGCGTGCATGCGTGTTTTTCGTTTGATCCTCGTGCTAAAGCAGTGCTAGTCGATTGTATGTAGTTGTAGGCACTATTGTGTTGACTGAAAGCTATAATTGGAAATGTTGCTTGCTATACCCAGTCCGTGGAGTTATGTTTTAATTAGCTTTTTTGACAGATGTATTTATTTATGATAAGATCAGGCATGCATGTAAAGTAACATAGAGGTGAAAGTAACTAGCTAATGTGTTTTGCTGCTACACGTATCACAGTATTGAAGATTCTGTTTATGTATTACAAACCTTACTACAGTCTCGAAACAGAATGCAGATAAAAATTGAAGGAAGTGAATACGGTACAACTTCTGCGAACGAGCTGAAAGATTTGAAGCGTGTGCAGCATTTCCAGACTGTTGAAACCAGTTAATTTAGGGCTAACCTCGTGTCCATGTAATAATAATGTCTGATAAAACTATTAGGGTTATTAGCTACTTTTATAGGTTGTTACAATATAATCGTTCAAGGTGAAGACGATGAGGTGATTGTATCTCAAAAATCTCGTTTGATCTCATGAGATGTGTATAGCTTTCCTTAAAAAATACCTGCGAGGCTGCCTCATTCAAAAATCTCATGCAAAAAAAATCAATAATCGTTAGCAATGTAGCTGTATCCGCTATTATGCTTACTTAATGTATACACATCACTAGTATAGCTTTTTTGATATCGAGAGACGAGGCAAGATTTCGAACGGTTGTAGTATTTCCAGAGCTCTATCGAAATCAATTAAATTTAAGAATAATCTCATCTCTATGTAATAATAGACGTAGTATAAAGTTACATATTTTAAATGTATTTAATGTGTAATCACTGTTTAATGAATTTTTGATTATTATGATGTAACATTAGTGGTATTAGACGTTTTTTATGATTGTTAATAAACTATTATTATCAGTGCGAAGACGATGAGAGGAATGCCTCTCAAATTTTGATGACTGTAACGCTCTCTATGAAATTTCCAATAAAATTAATTAGAAATTTTTTTTTAAAACGTTTAGTTGACATTGCCATTATTCCCAACTGATAAAAAATCCATATAACGTGAATCGGTTGATCGTGTGTGGTGTGTCGTGTGTATGCGAGTGTGCGTGTGTGCGTGTGTGCGTGGGTGCGTGTGTGCGTGTGGTTGCGTGTGTGCGTTGCGTGTTGTGTGTGCGTTGCGTGTGTGCTGTGTGCGTGTGTGCGTGTTGGTTGCCTGTGCGTGTGGCGTGTGCGTTCGTGTGCGGTGTGCGTGTCGTGTGTGCGTTGCGTGTGGCCGTGTGCGGTGTGCGTGTGTGCGTTGCGTGTGCGTGTGCGTTATGCGTGTGTGCGTGGTGCGTTGTGCCTGTGTGCGTGTGCGTGTGGCGTTGCGTGTATGGCGTGTGGTTGCGTGTATTGCGTGTGTGCGTGTGGCGTGTGTGCGTGTGGTGTGTGTGCGTGTGCGTGTGGCGTGTTGTGCGTGTGCGTGTGGCGGCTGCGTTTGCGTTGTGCGTGTGTGCGTGTGTCGTGTGTGCTGTGTGCCTTGTGGTGGGTGTGCGTGTGTACGTGTGTCGTGTGTGCGTTGTGCGTGTGTCGTGTCGTTGCGTGTTGTGACGTTGTGCGTCTGTGCGTGTGTGCGTGTGTCGTGTGTGCGTGTGTCGTCTGCGTGTGTGCGTGTGTGCTTGTGCGTGTGTGCGTGTGTGCGTGTGTGCGTGTGTGTGCGTGTGTATTTGCGTGTGCGTTGTGTGCTGCGTGATGCGTGTGTGCGTTGTGCGTCGTGTGCGTATGATGTCGTTGTGTGCGTGTGTATGCGTAAATGCGTATGCGTGTCGTGTGTGCGTGTGCGTGTGCGTGTGTGCGTGTGCGTGTGTGCGTGTGTGCGTGTGGGTGTGCGTGTGCGTGTGCGTGTGCGTGTGCGTGTGCTGTGCGTGTGTGCGTGTGCGATGTGCGTGTGCGTGTGCGTGTGCGTGTGCTGTGGCGTGCGTGTGCGTGTGTGCGTGTTGCGTGTGCGTGTGCTGTGTGCGTGTGCGTGTGTGCTGTGTGCGTGTGTGCGTGTGCGCGTGTGCGTGTGCGTGTGTGCGTGTGCGTGTGCGCGTGTGCGTGTGCGTGTGCGTGTGCGTGTTGACCTGTGTGCGTGTGTGCGTGTGTGCGTGTGCTGTGCGTGTGCGTGTATGCGTGTGTCGTGTGTGCGTGTGCTGTGCGTGTGCGTGTGTGCGTGTGCGTGTGCGTGTTGTTTGCGTGTGCGTGTGCGTGTGCGTTGGTGTGTGTGTGTGTGTCGTGTGTAGTGTGTGTTGCTGTGCTTGTGCTGTGTGCTGTATGTGCGTGTGCGTGTGTGCGTGTGCGTGTGTGCGTGTGTGCGTGTGCGTCTGTGCGTGTGCGTGTAGTGTGTGCGTGTGTGCTGTGTGTCGTGTGTGCATGTGTGCGTGTGCGTGTGTGTGCGTGTGCGTGTGTGCGTGTGTTGATGTCGTGTGTCGTGTGTGTTGCGTGTGTGCGTGTGTGGGTAGTGCGTGTGTTGCGTTGTCGTGCGTGTGTGCGTGTGTGCGTTGTGCGTGTGCGTGTGCGATGTGCGTGTTGCGTTGCGTGTGTGCGTGTGTCGTTGTCGTGCGTGTGTGCGTGTGCGTGTGCGTGTGCGTGTGCGTGTGCGTGTGCGTGCGCGTGTGCGTTTTGTGCGTTGTGCGTGTGCGTGTGCGTGTGCGTGTGCGTGTGCGTGTGTCGTGTGCGTGTGCGTTGCGTGTGCGTGTGTCGTGTGCGTGTGTGCGTGTGTGCGTGTGCGTGTTGCGTGTGCGTGTGTCGTTGTGCGTGTGCGTGTGTGCGTGTGTCGTGTGCGAATTGCGTTGTGCGTGTGCGTTTCGTGTGCGTGTGTGCGTGTGCGTGTGCGTATGCGTGTGCGTGTATGCGTGTGCGTGTGTGCGTTGTGCGTGTTGCGTGATGTCGTGTGCGTGTTGCGTGTGCGTGTGTGTGTGTTCGTTTTTTTTTTTTTGTGCGGTGTGCGTTGTGTGTTGCGTGTGTGTGCTGTGTGCGTGTGTGCGTGTGTGCGTATGTGTTGCGTGTGTGCGTGTTGTGTGTGCTGTGTGGTGTGCGTGGTTTTTTGTGTGCTGTGTGCGTGTGTCGTGTGTGCGTGTGCGTGTGGCGTGTTTGTGTAGTGGTTCTGTTATTGTGCGTGCTGTGCGTTGTACGTGTGTGCGTTTGTGTGTCTGTGTGTGGTGTGTGCGTGTGTGCGTGTGTTATTGTGCGTGTGTCGTGTGCGTGTGCGTGTGCGTGCGTGTGTGCGTCTGCGTGCGTGTGCGTGTGTGCGTGTGCGTGTTGTGTTTGCTGTGTGTGGTGTCTTTGTGTGTGCGTGTGTGCGTGTGTGCGTGTGTGTGTGCGTGTTTGCGTGTTTGCATTTGTGCGTGTGTGCGTGTGCGTGTGCGTGTGCGTGTGCGTGTGCGTGTGCGTTCTGCGTGTGCGTGTACGTGTGCGTGTGCGTGTGCGTGTGTGCGTGTGCGTGTGCGTGTGCGTGGTATGTGCGTGTGCGTGTGCGTGTGCGTCGTGATTTGCGTGTGCGTGTGCTGTGCGTGTGTGTGTGTTGTTGTGTGCGTATATGCTGCGCGTGTGCGTGTGCGTGTGCGTGTGCGTGTCGTGTCGTGTGCGTGTGTGCGTGTGTCGTGTTGCTTGTGCGTGTGCGTTCTGTGCGTGTGCGTGTAGTGTCGTGTGCGTGTGCGTGTTGCGTGTGCGTGTGCGTTTGCGTTTGCGTGTGCGTGTGCGTGTGCGTGTGCGTGTGCGTGTGCGTGTGCGTGTGCGTGTGCTTTGCGTGTGCGTGTTTGTGCGTGTGCTTTTGGTGTGTCGTTGTTGCTGTGTGCGTGTGTCGTGTGCGTGTGCGTGTGCGTCGTTGCGTGCGTGTTTGCGCGTGCGCGTGCGTGCGTGTTTTGCGTGTGCGTGTTGTGTGCGTGTGCGTTTGTGTGCTGTTGCGTGTGCGTGTGCGTGTGCGTGTGCCTGTGCGTGTGCGTGTTGCGTGTGCGTGTATGTGCGTGTGCGTGTGCGTGTGCGTGTGCGTGTGCGTTTGCGTTTGCGTCGCGTGTTTGTTTGTGCGTGTGCGTGTGCGTTGTTGCGTGTGCGTGTGCGCGTGCGTGTTGCTTGTGCGTTGTGTGTGCGTGTGCGTGTGCGTGTGCGTGTTCGTGTTGCTGTTTTGCGTGTGCGTGTGCGTGTGCGTGTTGCTAGTCTGCGTGTTTGTGCGTGTGCGTGTCCTGTGTGCGTGTTCGTGTGCGTGTGCGTTTTGCGTGTGCGTGTGCGTGTGCGTGTGCGTGTGCGTGTGCGTGTGCGTGTGCGTGTGCGTGTGCGTGTGCGTGTGCGTGTGGGTATGTGTGTGTGTGTGTTTGTGTGTGAGTGTGTGTCTGCGTGTGCGTGTGCGTGTGCGTGTGCGTGTGTGTGTGCGCGTGCGCGTGCTTGCGTGCGTGCGTGCGTGCGTGCGTGTGTGCGTGTTTGTGTGTGTGAAAGAAAAGAAACAAGATAGAGCAAAGAGACGTGTGCATTGTCAGCTTCTATTATAGAAAATGTTCATTACTCTATACGCCACTAGATGGCGCTAAAATCAATTTTTACTCAAAGAGGCCAGGGCGCAGACCCTGATACAAGTCTTGCCTTAGAAGAACCTCCTTATTAGAATACAATTTTGTATGACGGGGCGAAGGTCTACAGCTGTAATATTAAGTTGAACAACATACAATTGCATCAAGCCACGATAGCTAAGCTCTACTTATCTTATAAGGTTAGGTTACCATCTCCGGCCATAGCGCGAGGGCCTGAGAACAAGTTGCGAAGCCCTACACGTGTCGTACAAGAACCTCCTTATTAGTAATACGTTTTCTCGTATAGGTAAAGGATCATCCAATAGCATATGACCATTTAAACAATAGGACCGATAGTTTTAATAATATCTTATTAATTATGCAATTTCCAACATTGTATGCGTGTGAGTTTGCCTAACCTCCAGGGGTACTGCTTTTTAATATAGCCAAAAGACCTTAATTAGATGACCATCAAAATAACCCTAAAACCAACACCCAAGTCCAAGTCCAGCTTTAGGTCCAGCCCCCAGCACCAAGACCAGCCCCAGACCTTCACCTGAGCATGTGCAAAAAAGGCGCTAATTAGGGTTGATCCATAGGGTAGAAAATACGCGTCCTATACGTGAGCTGTCATAAAATAGGGTGAAAAACACGTCCTACACGTGAGTGTGTAAAAATAGGTTGAAAATACACGTCCTATACGTAAGCGAGTAAAAATTAGGGTTGAAAAGGGCCTTCGAAAAGAAGGGGTTGAAAATACGGTCTCACACGTGGGTGTGTAAAAAATTAGGGTTAACCCTCGAAAAGAAATGGTGGAAAATATGGTCTCACACGTGGGTGTGTAAAAAATAGGGGTGAAAAAACACGTCCTACACGTAAGCGAGTAAAAATAAGGGTAGAAAAACCACGGTACCAAAATGGTTCCATTTGAAAAAAATGAGTTTTGTTCCAAAAACCATTTTGATGAACATTATTTGCTCATAAATCACGTAATTTAGTATTTTTGAGGGAATTTTTCTACCATTACACTGGTCATTTAGAATAAATCGGAACCGTCATGGCACACTTAAATGAAAAAGTAAAAATTACATTATAAAAAATATTTACGTTTGAAATGTCACTTGTTTGGCATCGTTGGATTCAGAAAATCATGTAGAATTCAAAAATGCAATAATATACAGGGTGTTCCATTTAAAAATCGAAAGTTAGTGTCACTTCCGGCGAAACTGGAAATGAAAAAAATCGCTTATTATGTCAAAATGTGCTGCTTATTATGTATATAGGATATCCCAAGTTTCAATCAATTATCTTCAAAACGAAAGGAGAAAAGTGGGGTGTACCATGATCCTGTTACACCCGGTGTACATATTTACATATTTAAATCAAACTTAACGGTTTACGCCTGAGCTAATATTCTTAACCGGATATTTATGCACAAGAAAATATAACCATTGAGTATATATATATATATATATATATATATATATATATATATATATAGGGTGTCCCAATAGTGCGTATTCGGTCGATAGCTCCTTAGCCATTGAACTTACGAGATAAGTTTAAATACGTAAGTTGTCTATTTTTATAAGCTGCATAATCTAAAAATAGTTTGGTTTCTACAGGGTATAATACAAAAGCGGTACAATATAGAACTTTTGATTTTTAAATAGAAAATTCTATATATTATTTTATTTTTTGATTCTCCTGATAATTTTACATCTTTTTTATAAGAATTACTTACAAGCTAAATCTTACAGTTTTTGAGATATTTGCAAAGTTAACTAAAAACTGACATTTTATGTAGTAATTCAAGTAGGCGTATCTCAGTTATTTTTAAAGATAAAAAAATAATCTTTGGTATAGAATTTATTCATACATGAGCTTACTTTAATCTATTGTCAAAATTGGATTTCAATATACAGAGTGATCACAACAATTTGAAAATGCGATATCTTCATTTTTTTAAATGGCACACCCTATATTTTTTTAATGCCTTGTCTTCGTCTATTAATCAGCTTTCATTTCTATTAAATATGTTCTATACCTATCTCTAATAGTTTCGGAGATATTTAAGTTTGTTGAATTTTTTTCGTTGATAACACTGATGAAGAGTAACATTAGTCGGTCAAAGCAAGCTGTGGATACATAAGAAACTAAAAAATATTAACTGAAATACATAAATTGTAATTATAATAAATATTGTATGAAACGACCATTTTTAAGAGACATTTGAGATGTTTTTAAACGATTCATCGTAAAATTAAACAATTTAATCAAAAGAGCGTAAAACAAAAGATGAACGAAAACAAATGAAGAAATAAAACTTGTCAAACAGTGCTAATATTTGTGTGGTATTGTATACTTACTTCCTAAATTACAAAATGAATTTTTCGAAGGAAGAACTTGTTAATATGATTTACGTCCTTGGTGAAAGCGATAAAAATTGTCTTTTAGCTCATCGAATTTATAAGCAAAAATTTCCAAATGCACGACACTCGCAAGTTTCAGCAGTTGCAAGATTGAAAGAGCGTTTCGAGCAAACCGGCAGTATTCATTTCGAAGACAATTTAGAACCAGAAAGAACCGCAATTAACGAAGGTAATGAACATTTAGTTCTTCAATCCGTGATTGTAAAATCCTCACGTTTCTTGCCGACAATTGGAATTAGAAGTTGGAGTTTCAAAAACATCAGTTAATAGAATTATAAAAAATTATAAATATCATCCATACCATGTCCAACTTGCACAAGAATTAGACGAGGATGACTTGGTTAATAGATTAAACTTTTGCAATTGGGCCATAAATAAAAATTTAGAAAAACCCAACTATTTTACCACGATCTTATTTACTGATGAAGTTACTTTCCACAAAAATGGATACGTTAATAGACATAATTTCCATTATTACGATACTGAGAATCCCAGATTTATAATTTCTGTTGATCATCAACACCGCTGGTCACTTAATGTTTGGGCCGGAATTATTGGGGAAAGAATTATAGGACCATATTTTTTTCAAAATACGGTCAATGGAGATTCATTTTTAAACTTCTTGCGCAACGAATTTGAAACTTTTATTGAAGATTTACCTTTACAAACCCTTAGAGAAATGTGGCTGCAATTAGATGGCGCTCCTCCGCATTTTAGCAGAAACGTTAGAAATTATTTAAATATCCAGTTTCAAAACAAATGGATTGGAAGAGGAGGGCCTGCAAGATCGCCTGGCTTGACAAAGCTGGACTTTTTTCTTTGGGGTTGGATTACAGAAAAAGTCTATCAAACTCCTCCAACGACTGTAGATGATATGAAGGCAAGAATTAGAGACGTCATTCAAAATATAAATGTTTCCACGTTACGAAAAGTAAAATTGTCGTTTATTCAAAGACTTCATGTTTGCCAGCAACAAAATGGTGGTCACATTGAACATTTATTATAATTTTAAGTGTTTGTATTTCAGTTAATATGTTTTTTAGTTTCTTATGTATTCATAGCTTGCTTTGACCGACTAATGTTACTCTTCTTCACTGTTATCAACGAAAAAAATTGAACAAACTTAAATATGTCCGAAACTATTACAGATAGGTATAGAACATATTTAATAGAAATGAAAGCTGATTAATAGACGAAGTCAAGACATTAAAAAAATATAGGGCGTGCCATTTAAAAAAATTAAGATATAGCATTTTCAAATTTATGTTATTGAATTAATTTTTGTGGTCACTCTGTATATTGAAATCCAATTTTGACAATAGATTAAAGTAAGCTCATGTATGAATAAATAATATACCAAAGATTATTTTTTTATCTTTAAAAATAACTGAGATACGCCTACTTGAATTAATACATAAAAATGTCAGTTTTTAGTTAACTTTGCAAATATCTCAAAAACTGTAAGATTTAGCTTGTAAGTAATTCTTATAAAAAAGATGTAAAATTATAAGGAGAATCGAAAAATAAAATAATATATAGGGTGTTCTATTTAAAAATCAAAAGTTCTATATTGTACCGCTTTTATATTACACCCTGTAGAAACCAAACTATTTTTAGATTATGCAGCTTATAAAAATAGACAACTTTCGTATTTAAACTTACCTCCTAAGTTTAATGGCTAAGTAGCTATCGACCGAATACGCACTTTTGGGACAGCCTGTATATATATATATATATTCAAGGGTTATATTTTCTTGTGGATAAATATCCGGTTAAGAATATTACGTAGCTCAGGCGTAAACCGTAGCTAATTAAGTTTGATTTAAATATGTTTACTTTATGAGATAGATGGCCATACAATCAGTACAGCTGTTATTTAATTTGGTAGATGTCAGTGTAATCACGAGGTATACCTTATGACAGTCACTCAAAACACCTACAGTCCTAATTTTTCACGTGATCGACGTTCCCGGTGGTGATCACAAGTTTAATTTTTAAGATTTTCGATTTAAAATGAGTGTAAATAATTCAATTCTAGCGTTATTATTAATTTACTTATTATCCTTAGTGGATATTAGTACAACAGAATGTGTACCTGTTTTTATGTGGGGTAACTTTAGGTACGTTTATTTTAACTTTTTTCAAATTTTTTGCCACACCTAGCATTAAAACATCCCTTTTGTATACTTTTATTAAATTTTAATATTGGTTAGGTTTAATGAATTGGTATCACCATTAAAAAAGATTAATCAAGAATCGTTTACGAACATATTTGGAAATGAATTAGATAAGAAAAGTCCACTTGTCGTATTTCAAGAACAAAGCGTAAGTGTAAATAGAGACCTTTTAGATATAAATACAATTAAATTACAGCTGAGCCCCGAAGATTTTCTTCTACAAGTTGGGGACGGGAATAGCATATTTACAACATTAGCACCTTTAAAACAATCCACATCTGTTAATTACTGGTCATGTGTAAAAAGCCCTATAAATTCCATTACTGGTCTAAAAGATAGAAACATTGTTAAATCATCAGTTAATGTAGTTTTAAATGAATCATTCAAACTTCGCTCTGGTGATATATTAATAATCGACTTAGATGATGCTAATGAAGAAGAAGATAGAATAGACATGTTGCAGAGACATGGTAATGCTGTGTATGATATTCGTAATTGTGTTATAATGTTAGAGTTGTAGATCTGAATATGGCTGCTATTTATTCGTACTTATCAAAAGATCATAAAGACATTGTTATGATGTATACTGCATATCGTCCATCATGGGTAAGTTCGGGAAAATCAGAATTATTGATAATCTCATAGTTTATTGCTCTGAATGTTGGCATGTACAAAAGTATTAGATGATGTGTTGTAACATTGCCATAATTTAAAAATTTATTAATATAATTGTTTTGTAACGGTAAGATTCAAAGTAATCAATAGCACGGTTGTCTCTTCTATAAGTGGCAGCAGTATAACTTTCACTATGAAGCAGGAAGGCACTGCAGAAAAAGTTGTATTCTTACTTGATATATGGATTATAAAAAGAATATTTTTTATTCTTGAATTACCGTTTTTCGAAATGTTACTGTTATACTTTGTATAGGGTATCCCAAAACTACCTGAAACATAAAGCTGCCATGTATTGTAGTCTATTGGACCCAACATACAGCTTATGTCATTCTGCCTGGTGAAAAGGTTGGTTGCGCAAGGGTCTAAGTGGGCCATCTTAAAGAATTTAGGCTGAGCGTAATCCGATTATGATCTCGTTTTACAGAAGTACAGAAGTGTAGGTACTACTTTTCACTATTTCGATTGATACATTGCTTGCTCACAGTCAATAACATGTTTTACAGCTCTTCCGTACGAAATAGATGTAGGTATTGTTTATTGTTTAAATATGCGCCACGACAAATAACAATTTGTATACACACGTCAGAAACGTTTATAAACTATCACTTTAAAATGAGTGAAAAAAGAAAAAAATACAATGATAAAAAATTTGATAAGTATTTGAATTATTAATAACAGTAGGTAATTAGCATTTAATTATGAAGCCCAACTTTCTAATCTCATAAACCGATATTTAATGTACTTTTAACTGGCTATAGTGTAACTGTGAATATTTTAAAGTATAACTGTGATAATGTCAGCATTAGGGGGTGGAAAGGCAGTGCACAGGCAAGCACGTGAAGTAATGTACAATAATTTGAATTATCATGCAACACTATTCCTAAATTAATCGAGACAAGAAATTAAACAATGTGTTCATGATTGTTCTGGAGTATCAGTAAGAACGATCAAAAGGATTATGAAAGAAGCAGTGGTAACGGCTTCGGAAAATAATAGAATTATGAATGAAATTATCTACCTATTTATTTTTATATGTTAATTTTTATACGTTTGTTACATAGTAACTTATTTTATAGTTACGTAATGTTAATGTATACATAAATAACAGAATAAAATGTTGTCTTGCTCATCATTCTAAAATTGGCAATTTAAATAAAAATTGTATTGCGTTTGCATGTGCCACTAAAAAAAGTAGCACTCAGCCACTGAGTTACCAGTGAAAAGTGTCCGCGTCGCATGCACGTTGTTTCACCAGGCAAAATGACATTAGCTCTATCTATACACCTAAATGTACTGCTTGTCTGTTGACTTAAAAAATTTCACTTTAATACTGTTTAGAAACTGTAAATCAATTTTAATGAAATTTTGCACCTGGCCACCTCAAAGGATACCACTACTTTCAGTAACCAAAGAAACCTAAATAAATTTGGGCAAGGATTAAGCCACTCTTACTCCTTGATAATTTTATTCAGCATTTTCATAGGGAATACGATTCTAAGATTTTTTTAAGGGAAGGATTCACTCATTGTCTTTACGCTATAACTTGTAAAAACTCTTATTTTGCAGTTTCGAAGGAAAAAATATTTTCTCAAACAAGGTTAACCTATTTTGAGCTATACTTTAAACATGTGATTTGGCGGGAAGCTGCCAGCTGTTAAAATTTTAAGAGCTCCCACAATACTATACTTGACTACATTCTTAAGCCATGGATGTCTGTACCCAACCCGATTTTTTGCTCTCAGTGGAGAATCCCGTGTAAAAACTCTTCCACAGCTTTAAACCTAACAGGTCGCATCTAAACCTCGATTTTACACCCGCATCAAGTTAGCAATAGATTTCAGCAATATACGTTTTTTCAGTAAATTATGGAAAGAATTTAATCTTTAGGGTGAAATTCCATATAAATGTACCGCACACCGTTTTGAAATTACATAATTTCTAAGGATTGGAGCACTTCATGCACCTCGCTGTAGTGAATGGGTTGTTGTACATACAATGTTTTTATATATTTAATTTTTTGTGTTGAAAGGGTTCACTAGCAGTTATATAATCGCGTACAAAAATGTACATACCTCAGTTTTGAAATTACCTGATTTTTAAGAAAATGCGCTCTTTATACATTATCACTGTATTGAAAGGGGTGTTGAAGCATGTTGCACGCCAAATATTTTTATTTCTTTAATTTTTTATGTTGAATTGGTTCACTAGCAATCGTATAAGAGCGAATAAAATACCTCCTGTTTTGAAATTACGTACTTTATAAGGAAACGCTATGTTAATGCACCATCACCGTATGAAAGGGGTGTGCACCCTGTTGTACATCAAATATTTTTATTTCTTTAATTTTTTTTTATTCTAAAAACAAACAAAAATGAACATTCCTCCCGTTTTGAAATTACTTAATTTTTAAGAAAACATGCACCATAACCGTATTGAAAGGGGTGTTAAAACCCTGTTCATAAAAAATTTTTTCTTTCATTTTTTTATGTGATGGTATAGTAGCAAATAACAATGTACATACCTCCCGTTTTGAAATTACGTAATTTTGAAGGAAACGCGCTGTTAATGCACAATCATAATATTGAAAGGGATGTTGCACTCTGTTGTACATTACATATAGTTATATCTTGAATTTTTGTATGTTCACAGAGTTCACTAGTAATCGTATAAGAGCGAACAAAAATGTACATTCCTCGTGTTTTGAAATTACCTGATTTTTAAGAAAACACGCTATTATTGCACCATTACCATGTTAAAAGGGCTGTTGAAACATTGTTGTGCATAAACTAGTGTTATTTCTTTAATTTGTTATGTAATCGTATAAGAGCGAATAAAAATATACCTTCCGTTTTGTAATTATGTAATTTTTAAAGAAACGCGCTCTTAATGCACTATTCCACATTGGAGGGGGTTACACCCGGTTGTACCGGGTGAGCAAATAAGAACGGCCGTCTGCCATATCTTTAGATGTGATTATAGTACAACTTTGAAAAAAAAAATTTTATAACAAAAGTGGCTTCGAGAAACACCTGTAAATTATTTATACAATTGTAGGTCCACCGCTAGAGGACGTAATTGAATACCAAAATTTTAAAAAGCCAAATTTTACAAAAATTTTCTAATTAAAGGGCATTATAAATGCGATAATCAGATTCTACGGAAAAATTTGTGTACTTTTTATTAAACAAGTTTTAGTCTATGTTTTCAAATAAGAGGTGGGAGAGAGTGGGAACCTAGTTATGAAAAACCGCCTTTAAGTCCGGTTCTGCTTAATCGATCTTCGCCAACTTACTCTTGTTGTAAAGAGTTCTTTTCCACCAATGTAAATGTTATGTACTGAACACAACTTAATAAGTAACGTGCAGATTAGAGGGCGGTATTTATTTTTCTCTTTGGAAAATATTAAACGGAAGCATGCAGTTTTAACAATGGATTATGAAAGTAGACCAAATTAGCAACAAAATGGCGAAAACCGCATGTCGATACCTTTTTTTCTATCCCGAGTTATCTTAAGAAACGTGTAACCTCTGGGTTAGTGCTCCCCAATACGCCCATGATATGGTAAACCGCATCCAAAAAAAGAGCTATCAGGCTTATAAATGACCCGTCTCTGACTTCTGACCTACAGCCTCTTGAGCATAGAAGAATAGTTTGGTTCTTGCCTCCGAAATACGCTCCTTAATACCTTCGCAGGCCATCTCCGCTAGGAACACTCGGTTTGCCCATTCACACCATAATTACGCACTCAAAATTCCATTGCGTCACACTAAACGGGCTCAATCTACATTTTTCCACACGGCGACCAAATTGTGGAATGCACTACCCAGTTCCTGTTTTCGTCCAAACTTTGACTTAAGTCAATTTAAGGTAGCCATTCATAAACATTTCTCGGCAGCCTAACAATATCCCTAAACCCTCCCTGTGTTCTTGAGTGCTTTAGCACGCTATGCAAATTTTAGCCTGTTCGGGAATACCTACCTATAAGTAAAAAAAAAAAAACGGTGAACGTGTTACCGTCCGCTCTAGAGGGCGTTATCTAAAAGGTAATCTTTGTTAACTTTTCGTTTGGCGTACCTACAATTAAAAATACTTAAAAGTAATTTTATAGTAAACGTAAAGAAAAATGTCTCTTATTATTTTCTGTTGACCGCCACACCAAAAGTAAACAAAAAAAGGTTGGTATAGGTAAATTTCGCTATTCGATAATTTTTATCAAACAATATATATTAGCAAACAAATCTGAAAACAATCTAACCAATCTAACAATCAACAATTTAAAAAAATTACAACAAACAACTCTAAAAATGTGATTAATGCCGCCCCAGATGTTCAAGCTGTCGTCCATAATTTTCAATACAACATTCCAGTCTCTGGGGGGTGGATAACACGGAAGTTTCAATTTCGGCCGCTGAAATGTTTTGTATTGCATTTCGTACCCTAGCGATCATGTCTGCCCGTGTTGTGGGTCTCTTGGCAAAAAAAAACAAGTTCTTTTCATCGCCCCCACAAATAAAAATCTAAACACGTCAGATCTGGGGATCTGGCTGGCCAGTGAAATAAACTTCCACGTCCTATCCATCTCTCAGGACGTCACGACGAATTGCCAGTCGTATGTCGTCTAAAAGAAGTGGCAATTCGTTTGTTAAAAAATCTAAATATCTTTCCCCATTAAGACTTTAATTAAAAAAGTATGATCCAATTATTTGTCTACCTAGAATGCCGCACCACATGTTTACAAACCAACGACCCTGATGTTGGACCTCTCGCATCCAGTGGGGATTTGTTTCTGACCAATAGTGCATGTTATGTCGATTTACACTACCATCACTCCGAAATGTTGCTTCATCTGACCACAATATGTGAAGTGTTTCAGGATTTTCTCCTACCATGTTTAATAGCCAGTTACAATAATCCAGTCTGTTATTGAAATCTCCAGCATTTAAACCTTGATGTAGGACTGTGTGATATGGGTGCAATCTAAAATAAAAATATTTCGTTGTTAATAATCGAAAAAAGTCTTCAAGTGCTGTAACGTGTGTGGTGCATTTACGCAAGTTTTTCGCCTGGACTCTCATTATTTTATATTTTTATTATTTAATACCAATAATACAATTTTGGTAATAATAGTAATTTATGATATTGTTATAGTGGATTACTGAACTGAACTTATTTGATGTTTTATTAATATGGCTGGACAAAAATGGCAGACCACATTAAACACTCAATAAACTAAACATTTTATCACAAAGTAATTATGACATAATGACATTTACTTAAATATAATTGAAAAATGAAAAATATGGAAATTATAGGTAGGTACTGGCTTTTAAACATTGCGCACGGGCAAAATATTAATAAACCTCTACCATGTCTTCGATGCACGGGAAGATGAACACTTCCTGTAGTACGATTCGAAGAAATACTCTGTTGCTGTGATGTCTTCTGTTTCGGTACTGCAGCCCATAAACTCTGGAAGCAACAGTTGCATTTCTCATGCATTCGAAATAAACAGCCAACATGTCAAAAGCTTCTTCATTTGTAAGAATCATATTTTTCTAATTATGATATCGAAAATGATTACCTGGATAAATTAACAACTGCAACAAGACTAATAATTTTTGGCATATGTTTTCGTATTAATCGTAGCTTACTTGATTTCAACTGGTAATTTATTTAATATATTAACTACTGTGTAAGTAAGAGTGTTAAAATATACCTAATATGGTTATTCTTGAGCAATTTTCATAATATGTGATACACATCATACTTTCAAAATTTGTTTGCTAATATATATTGTTTGATAAAAGTTATCGATAGCAAGTTTTACTGATACTTCATTTTTTTGTAGCAAAATTTAACCAGCCGAATTGAGCTTTGACAAAAAATGTTCACCGTTTACAGGTTTAACAGGTTTCTTAAGATATCTCGGGATAGAAAAAAGTTATCCACATTCGGGTTTCGCCATTTTGTTGCTAATTTGGTCTACTTTCATAATCCATTGTTAAAACTGCATGCTTCCATTTAATATTTTCCAAAGACAACTAGATTTCTAAAAAAATAAATAAATACCGCCCTCCAATCTGCACGTTACTTATTAAGTTGCTTGAGTATATAATAATTACATTGGTGGAAAAGAGCTCTTTTCAACAATAGTAAGTTTGCGAATATCGCTTAAGCAGAACCGGACTTAAGGCATTTTTTCATAACTAGGTTCCCACTCTCGCCCACCTCTTATTTGAAAAGATACACTAAAACTTGTTTAATAAAAAGCATGGAAAATTTTCCATAGATTATCGTATTTATAATGCCCTTTAATTAGGCAAATTTTGTAAAATTTGACTTTTTAAAGTTTTGGTATTCAATTACGCCCTCTAGCGGTGGACCTACAATCCTATAAATAATTTTCAGGTGTTCCTGGAGGCCACTGCATTATAATCCGATTAAAATTCGTATAATTTCAAAACGGGAAGAATGTATATTTTATAGGATTGCGAGTGAACTTTTTGAACATTAAAAAAAATAAAGAAATGAAAATATTTGATGTACAACAGGGTGCAACATCACTTTCAATATCGCGATGGTGCATTAAGAGTGCGTTTCCTTAAAAATCGTGTAATTTCAAAACGGGAGATGTGTGCATTTTTATTCGCTATTGTACAATTACATAAAAAATGAAAGAAATAAAAATATTTTATGTATAACAGGGTTTCAACACCCCCTTCAATGCGGTCATGGTGCATTACGAGCGCGTTTTTTTAATAATTAGGTAATTTCAAAACGGGAGGAAAGTACATTTTTGTTCGTTTTTGTACGATTGCTAGTGAACTCTTTGAACATAAAAAATTCAAGAAATAAAAATACTTGATGTACAACAGGGTGCAACACCCCTTACAATACGGTGATGGTACATTAAGAGCGCATTTCATTTAAAATTACGTAATTTCAAAGCGGAAGGTATGCATATGTTTTATTCGCTTTTATACGATTACATAAAAAATTAAATAAATAGCAATAGTTGATACATGTTAAGGATCCAACACCCCTTCGAATACGGTGATGATGCATTATAAGCCTGTTTTATTAAAATTCAGATAATTTCAAAACGGGAATAATGTACATTTTATACGATTGCTAGTGAACTCTTTCAACATAAAAAATTAAAGAAATAAAAATATTTATTGTACAACAGGGTGAAACATCTCTTTCAGTATTGGTGATGGTGCATTAAGAGTGCGTTTCCTTAAAAAACGCGGAATTTCAAAACAGATGGTATGTATATTTTTGTTCGCGCTTATACAGGGTGTATTTTAAAATCACCGACAAACGAAAACTGGAGATTGTATGATTCAAAATAAGACAAAAATGATCATAAACGCTTTTCGGAAAATGCTTCCTAACCGAGATACAGGTTGATTAAAAAATACTTTTTTTAAGGTTTTTTTAAGATTCCTCAAAAACTACAAAAGATATTACACTGAGATTTGGTACACCAAATGTCTAATTAAATACAATTAATAAGGTGAGTTTGAGTCAACTGACTCCATCCAGTGGCGTAGAATATTTTAAGTTAATCAGTTTAAGTAAAAAAAAACGCACGCCCCTGGTTTTTTTGAAGAAATATTTTTTTGATAGATTCAACATTTAATTCTGCAAATAAAACCATACTTAGTATTTTTTCGATTCGGCACCCCGTTTTTGAAATATTTTGCATTAACATAAACGACCACATTATTCAATAAAAATCAAAATTTGTTTTATTTTACAAAAAAAATAACGCAGTTAACTATTAGGTACATTATTAAAGAGATGTTGAAGGAATCAAAAACAAAATAATAATTATTTTTATACATGTTGTTCAAAATGTCCTCCTTCCTTTTGAATGCAAGCTTGTATTCTTCTTAGCAAATGAAAACTAACACGCTGAAAAATGTGTGGCATAGCCCTAATCTCATCGCATGCCATCTGTATGCGATTCCAAAGTTGCTCTCGATTATCAATTTGAACAGAATGGACACGAGTTTTCAGATACCCCCACACAAAAAATGCAATGGGTTTAAATCTGGCGATCGTGCCGGTCACGGTCGTTTATGTTAATGCAAAATATTTCAAAAACGGGGTGCCGAATCGAAAAAGTACTAAATATGATTTTATTTGCAGAATTAAATGTTGAATCTATCAAAAAAATATTTCTTCAAAAAAACCAGGGGCGTGCGTTTTTTTTTACTTAAACTGATTAACTTAAAATATTCTACGCCACTGGATGGAGTCAGTTGACTCAAACTCACATGATTAATTGTATTTAATTAGACATTTAGGTCATAGAATCTCCTGTTTTCGTTTGTCGGTGATTTTAAAATACACCCTGTATAACTGCTAACGTAAAAAATTAAATAAAAATATTGGATATACAAGAGTGTTCAACAACCCATCACCACGGTTAGGTGCATGAAGTCCTCAGATTCTTAAAAATTGCGTAATTTCAAAACGGGGTGGGGATACAGTTTTAAATTTTGTTTTTAGCGTCCTTTTTAGTCAGAGTAGCAATTATGAAAAAACCAACACCACCAAAGTTACCCTTATTTTTCACCCCTTTCACTCCCCCGATCATTTTATTAATATTATATGAAATGCCACCCAAATGGTTAAATTAGTTTCACAATTTTCTGAAAAAACATCTGTTGCTCAAATCTATTGCTAACTTGATGCGGGTCGATCTCAAGTAGGGCATGATATTGACTGACCACGTTGTATTGCAATACATACTGGGACTAGTTCAGTATTTAATATAGGTGGCGCTGCTGTATATAATTTGTATAAAAAATGAGATGTGTAATGGCCATACTAGACCTGGATATGCTAACATGGCAATTATTGGAACGTCACTTGTAAGAATTTTTGTTGTTTATAAAATTTTGTTTACGTTATTTACGGTATATTTAAGTATAATCTAGTATTTTTCTTGTAATAATTAAGTTTGATGTAAATATTCATATCTTATCGTTGCCCTTAATTTAATTGTGTGAATTTCATATGTCATTTCGGTGCGCAATGTATACTCACATTGTCCCGTTAAGTAAAATCACAAATCTCTCAACTTCTCGTTTTTATTATACCTTACTTTAGGGAAGCAAATACGTTCTGCAATTTGCACATAATTTGGTATTTATACAGCAATGTCGTGTAGAAGCGAAAATTATATGATATTCTTTTTGTGCAAATTACACTTAAGTTGAGATAAAATTGTTTTACAAAATCAGGATTCAGTTAATTAAAAAGTTTAAAACACAGATATTTAGTTATTTTAATGTTTTCCTAATATAAAAACAAACCAATCTAAAAGTAACAATCCTTGTTAGTTAAGTTGATCGTACTATTTCCACGGTTTTTGTTATTATAGCGCAACGTTTCGGAAGCGGACTGTGGTTCCGTCATCAGACTTTCTCCTAAGAGGGACTGATTTCGTACTTGTCTGACATTGAACCACTGAGTAATCCAATATATATATATATATATATATATATATATATATAGTTATACAGGGTGTCTAGAATCTACCCACGTTCTATGCCTATCTTTGTTATTATAAGAGATAGAATCGGTTAAATTAGCAAAGTTGGGCAGAATTACATGATAATTTAAATATCGATAAGAAAATTCAACATTGTTGCCAACTTTCTATGATATCTGAAAATAACTAAAAATCGTCCAAATTTTCAATCGGCTATATGTTTTTTAATATTCAAAATACAAAAAAGTTATAAGAGAGACTTTAGATAGCTATTTTTTTAGTAGTTATTTTTCGAGCTACAACCCAAACATATATTTTTTTAAATGGCAACTATAGGTGGCTATGGACTCATTCGATGGCTTATTTTTTTCTGATTTCAAAAATGTATAGCTTTGTATGTTTAATATTATTAGTTAACCCACAATTTTCAAAAAAACAGGTAATTATAATATTTCTTAAACAAATTAAAGTGTGCCGTGAACATTGAAATAACAAAATAAGCTCATATTCTACTACTAAATTTGTGGAAACAACAAGAAATAATATACTACATTATCAAAATAAAAAAGTTCTAAATAAATTTAACTTACAACAAACAGTAACAGCAAAAAATATAAACAGATAACACAATCATAGAAGTGCTTCAAAATGCCCTCCATTATTTTGAACACACATTTGACATTGTTTTAAAATTTCGATTTGAACTTTTAATAAACTTTGGGTTCTAATTTGTTGTATAGCAATACTAATTTTATTTTTTAAATCGTCTAGATTACCAGGTTTTACTCGGTACACTTTGTCTTTAATTGCACCCCACAAGAAAAAGTCTAGGGGAGTTAAGTCTGGAGATCGCGGCCGCCAAGCTATTGGACCTCGATTTCCTATCCAATTATTAAAACGTTCCTGTAAATAGTTACACACAAGTAATCCATTGTGTGCTGGTGCCCCGTCATGTTGAAAATAATTCAAATTTTGAATTACATTCAACGGAAGGTCGTTCAAAATTTCTAAAAATTCGTTTCGTAAAAAAGTTAGATATCTTTCGGAATTTAAATTGTATTCATAAAAAACGGCCCAAGGATTTTGGTACCAATAATACCGCACCAAACGTTTACTGAAAAAGCATATTGATCTCTCCTCTCAACAGTAATATGAGGATTTTCTTGGGACCATTGGATATGATTTTTTCTATTGACGATGTCGTTGTTTGTAATATCGGCAAAAATAATGGTTTTCGAGAATTTATTGTTTGCTCGACTTTCATTAATCAACCATGTAGCAAAACGTAATCTTTTCTGATAATCTTCAACATACAAATGTATTTCCTATATGAAAATGATATGGCTTAAAATTATTTTGTTTCAAAGTAACGTGGGCTTCATCTTTGGAAGTGTTGCTGCACTCGTTCGTAATTTCACGAAGAGATGTAGTAGGTTTAAATTCGACGTAAGCTAAAACACGTTCTTCTGTTTCTGTATTAACATTAATTTTAAAATTTTGAGGTTTAGTAAAAGCCCCATATTTTTTTTAATTCGATTCGAGTTTGACAAATAATCTCACATCGGGTTGTTCTCTTTCCATATAAGTTTGAAGATATAATCCCGAAGCAGCATTAGCATCTCTGTTAGACACGTAGTAGCAAAAAAGCATATAATTTCTTTCTTCAGAAGAATAAGCCATTAATAGATTAATATTCACTATTTAAGTACGAACTACAACTGGTTACAACAAATTATTCAATATCTACTATTTGACAGTCAATCAATGAAGAGTTTTGTGTTTAATTGTCATGGCACACCACGGCAAACACTACATTTTTATCGTAAATACTATCATTACAATTTTTTGAAAATTTTGAGTTAACTAATAATACTAAACATACAAAGCTATACATTTTTGAAATCAGAAAAAAATAAGCCATCGAATGAGTCCATAACCACCTATAGTTGCCATTTAAAAAAATATATGTTTGGGTTGTTGCTCGAAAAAGAATTACTAAACATTTTTTTATCGCATTTTCTTATTTTCCGTAAAAATAGCTATCAAAAGTCTCTCTTATAACGTATTCGTATTTTGAATATTAAAAAAGATATAGCCGATTGAAAATTTGGACAATTTTTAGTTATTTTCAGATATCTTAGAAAATTGGCAACAATGTTGAATTTTCTTATCGGTATTTGAATTATCGTGTAATTCTACCCAACGTGGGTAGATTCTAGACACCCTGTATATGTGTATAGAGTGATTTACATAGATCGTGCATTAGAGGTTTTTCAACCTTCAGTTGGATTATAAACCTGAAATTAGGTATGCTGTCATAATCGGTCATGTCCGTTCAACCTAAAATATTTTTATTCCGCCAGCTATACTGGGTGTGCCAAAAGTCGGTACCAACTTTTTTATTTTAAATGACAACCTAAATTTTTTTCATATAGTTCATTTCGCCTTGTAACTCCGAGTTTAGACAATCTAAGTTATTTTAACTTATCTATTATAGTTTTTGACATATGTCGATATTTCTGTAAAAGATTATCACCGTAGTACTTCACGAAAAAAATTGTTCGCAAACCGTTCTAAGTTAGGAAACCAAATTTGTGGAGCAGTTAGCTGGAAGTCCAGGCTAACTCTTGATCGCTCATTGATGGTTCCATTTTGTACCATATCCGCGCAGGCAATTTTCAAATGTCGCATTCAAAAATTGTCAAAAACTCCATTTTTTCAAATGACACGCACTATTTTTGGAAAGAAAATTGAATTTTAGGGCGAGTTGCTTAAGCATTCCCTATATCTAACTTCAACCTCTATCAAGTTATTCAAGAAAAATAAGTAGTTCATAATCTGTCAAAGTGATTCGAAAATGCAAAATTATCCAAACGAAATTGTGTTAAGACTTGTTTGTAATCCATGACATATTCAGCGAACTGTCCGTGAGTTTAAAATATCCTCACTTGCCAAATATGACACGTTGAAAGTTCTCACGATTGAGAAATAATTTTAAAATTTTGGGAAAGTTGCTAGATCCATTACGAGAGTGAAACCACCAACTGCCAATGAAGATAATCACATTACCATTCTGGGATATTTTCAAGCACATCCTCAAGCCTCAATACGAACGGCGTCTTTGTAATTGGGATTCTCATACTCTGCAATCGAAACCATTTTAGATCATCATAAGCTACATTATTTTTCATTCATAAGACTGTAAAAACTACACCCTGGTGACTTTCTCCGTGGAATAAACATTTGCCAGGATTTGTTACTCAAAATACAAGAGTACGCCGGATTCTTACAAAACAATTTAGACTGATGAAGCAAAGTTTTGTCAGCAGGGACTTGACAATAGGCGAAATCAAAAATTTTGGGCTTCTGAAAATACACATACGATTGTTGCTATTTATATTTCTGGCCTTGGCAACAGTAAGTGTTGCCATGCGTCATCTAACGTTTTTATTGGAAACTTGTCATTTGTGTTGTTTACAGTAACTTGAAAAATTCATTTCGGCAAATAATGGAATTAACTCGTGCGATTATTTTTCAATTTTCGACGTGGATTATCAAGACATGAGTGTATCGATGAACTTAATTCTTTATACGGGATGAAGCACCATCCTACAGCACTGTAAAAAAAACTGGTCAATCGTGGTCGAAGTTCGCTCCAGGACGAATTTCGTGAAGGTCGTCCAAAATCTGTGGTTGTGCCAGGAAAGATCGACGTTGTACGTGGGCTGATAAACCAATATCGTCATGTGACATACCGTGAGATTGACATCTTTGGGAATTAGTATCACAAGCATAAATAAGTTATTGCATGGTCGTTTGGTCGTAAATTAATTGTTCGCGTTGGATCCCGGATAATCTCACAAACGCTCAAAAGGAGGATCGTGTCGATTGGCTGCGTATAACATCTACATAGGTGACGAATTATGGATCTATGCATATGATCCGAAAAAAAAACAGCAATCGACTTTATGGGTCTTCCAAAATGCGCAAAATCCAACAGAAGTCGTTCGCGAAAGAAGCACATCGAAGCAAATGGTTGCCTCTTTCTTCGGTATTACCGGTCACGTTGCGACAGTGTCGTAAGACGGTCAATCCTGAATGGTACACGGCCATTTGTTTGCCAGAAATCTTCGGAAAAATTCGGAAAAAGTCAAAGAAGAGGCGAATCATTCTTCATCATGACAATACGAGCTCTAACACATTGGAATTTTTAACCCGCCAAAACATCGAATTGATGGGTCATCCGCCGTACAACCCTGATGTGGCACCCAATGACTTTTTCTTATTCCTGCACATCAAAAACAAATTATGTGGTCAACGATTTTCGGCACCCGAATAAGCGGTTGATGCGTTCAAAACATATGTTTTGGAGTTACCTCAATCGGAATGGAAAAATGCTTCGAAAATTGGTTTAAACGCATGCAAAAGTGTATTGATTTTCATGGAGAATATTTTGAAAAACAATAAAACTAATTTCGATCATAAATATTGTTTTTCATTATTAGGCCAGAAATATAAATAGCAACCCTCGTATGGTGCTCGAAGTTGAAAATCAAGTGCACTTTCGAATAAATGTGTTTTGCCTGGTAATGAACCAAGAGCTACACTATATTATGTACGATGGAAACTTGAGTAGTTGGATACTTAGAAATTCTTTAAAATGTGATAGAAACATTTCTTGAAAATCTGCCAGATGAATGGGGCACCACCGCACAATACATGAACTGTAGATACTAAATGGATATCCTTGTTCGATGACCGTTGGTGAGGAAATCAAGGACTATTTCTATGGCCTGTGAGATCTCCAGATTTCCACATTTTTAGACTTATACTTGGGGTAGGGTAAAAGTTTTGGTGCATTCTTCACCAGTTCGCAAATATTTGAGACTAATACAAACTTTTGGCAGTCTCAATGCCAATGAAATCAGAAGTACTACGCAAACTATTGAAAGTAGAATAATAGAATGTTTGAATAACAATGGTAGTCATATTGAACACTTACATTGAGTTATACCAACAATGTTCTTGTTCGTTATTAATCATTTGCCTTGTGTAATTAAATAAGAATACAGATTTTTCATTAAATTATTACAATTGTCTTTTGTTTCCATGGCATACTCGAAAAAGCAAAGAATTTCTTGGCAATATAACGCATTTCTTCATTTTTATTGAATAACTCAACATATGTTGAAGTTAAGTTGTAAACTTCCCCTATCGGCGAGCTTATGTATATAATAAAACTTTCGCTGTGTCCGTTAGCTGTCAGTCGGACATGTGGCGGCTCGTGATTTGATTAACAACAAATGAACACCACAAATACTATCTTTAGTTCCTATATTTCTTACAAGCCTAAATATTTATCTTAACTCTAAAATATTTCACTTATATTAATATTAACAATACAACACATAAATATCTTAACAAAACAAAAGAGAATCTCTAGGTAGTTCCCCCAGAGGACTAGACTGGTCGGGGGAAGTGCCGCTTGAATACTGGTAATCATTAACGTAGTGCATCGCGTTTTACAATAGTAATTCCCCTTGGTTTACTTTATGATATTAATTTAAACCTCCAGTAATTACATACTTTAAAGAGAAAAACTATTTAATGAAACAATGTTTTATTATCAAAATGAATATAATCAATACGATTTGTGTATTTTAAATTCGTCGAACTGTAATTTTAACAGTATTTGAACGTCCATATATATATATATATATATATATATATATATATAAACGAATATTTCTCTACAACTATTCTGGGAATTTAACAAAAGAGGTGATAACAATGCCTTTATGTGTATCTCGGTCACTAGGTCATACGTTTTAAAACATCGGCTTTAAAATGAATGTTTCTCTGTTTTAATTATGGTTTTACAAATATGTTTCTTTGTTTTCTTTTGATTAAATAAAAGGT
Source organism: Vesta saturnalis (assembly GCA_036346205.1). Lineage (NCBI taxonomy): Eukaryota > Metazoa > Arthropoda > Insecta > Coleoptera > Lampyridae > Vesta > Vesta saturnalis. Next base: position 3,141,278 of record JARFJB010001949.1, on the reverse strand, counting down.
AGCAGGACATGGATCGTAAATTCGATTATAGTCTATAGATAAAGCTGTTTGCCTTTTACGAAGTATGATACTTGCCGAGTTATTAAAATAGTATACGGTAGTTTCATTTTCTATGCGATGGATTTTATCGCTTAATGGAAAATATTATACAAAAGAATGCTTTTTTTTAGAGAATTGAATCGGAATTCTTAAGAGATGTAAATTGGATTTATTGTTTAAAGAATTTGTTTTCTTTCAGGAAGCGTTTTGTCAATTATTTTGATGTTATTCGGGGTACGTACAAACGAATGACAGTATTAATGACGGATTATCAGGATTTTATAACGGTTTTGGTTTCTCAGGGAAAGTTGACTGAAACAGAGGTTTGGGACGATTATTTAATCGATCAGATTTCTGTAGGTTTTACTGGACTTTCCAGATCGGTCGTGTAAGTGTTCAAGTATTGTGTTTTTAGGAGGATTCGGACAAGCACAGGTGAAAGAATCACCTCTAAAGGCAATACGCCTTAGGGGATCATCAGTGGCGCGCCAACTTTGTCGAGCGCCGTCGTACAAAAACAAAAAGTGCGCCTCTATACATTGTTATAAAGGAATTAACAAACCTTGTTATAAAATAGTAGAATTTTTTTGTTTTAATTTCTATCTTGCACACATTCAGCTTAGAATTTTTCAAGTTAAAATCATACGAATACTTACCGAAATGATCAAAACTGTTAATAGAAATTGATTAACATGGGATGTTAGATAATGGATAAAATTATTTTTAAAATAACATTATACAGTATTTTAAAATTTAAAAATTTTATGCATAAATCCAAAAATTTTAAACAAAATTATTGGAACATTGAACATATTTTAACAGAACTGTACTTTACGCGCTTTGTGCTAACGTTTCAATGTTTAATTCTTAAATTAAAGTAGACTCGATTGAAATGATTTTCCAATCGTTCTTGTACCATAGTAGAACGTAAATAGTTTTTAATTTGGAAAACGATATTTCCGCTGTGGCTATGGAAACTGGTATTGTCAATAAAATTTGTAGTGCCACAAAAATGTTTGGGTAAGAATAATGTCAATTGGCGAATAAGTGACACTTTTCTCAAAATTCTCCAAAAACTACAATTCTTGCATAAGTTCTATCCCATTTATATCAAATTCATTTCGATTTTTATCACTTAATATACCCTCAAGTTTTGTACAAAACTCTAGCTCTTCCAATACAGAGTGACTAACTTCCGAAAGTTTCCATAAAAATTTGAAAATTTCCGTATGGGCAGATAACAGTTCGAATCTATCGTTACAAGATGTTGTAATATCTATCAAATTAAAACAACAAAGTACTTTAATTGTAATTCTTCATTTTGTATTAGTTCATCGTCACCTTCGTAACTAAATTGTTTTGTAACTTTTTGAGGTCTTAAAACGCCTTCATCTTTAAATTTTGAATCGATATACAGGGTGTATTTTAAAATCACCGACAAATGAAAACTGGAGATTCTATGATTCAAAATAAGACAAAAATTATCATAAACGCTTTTTCGAAAATGTTTCCTAACCGAGTTACAGGTTGATTAAAAAATAATTTTTTTTTTAAGATTCCTCCAAAACTACAAAAGATATTACACTGACATTTGGTACACCTAAATGTCTAATTAAGTACAATTAATCAGGTCAGTTTGAGTCAAATGGCTCCATCCAGTGGCGTAGAATATGTTAAGTTAATCACTCTAAGTAAAAAAACGCACGTCCCTGCTTTTTTTGAAGAAATATTTTTTTGTTAAATTCAACGTTTAATTCTGCAAATAAAATCATATTTAGTATTTTTTCGATTCGGCACCCGTTTTTGAAATATTTTGCATTAACATAAACGACTACATTATTCAGTAATAACCAAATTAAATAAATCAGAGATTGCTTTGCATTTGACAGTTACGTATGTTATGTTTGCTAAAATAGTTGCATTTACGCGTGTTTTGTAATTCATTGTTTGTGTCTAAAGATTTCGAAATAGAAGACATTCACATCATACTACGTTTAGAACCGTTCATCTTAACTTGTTAGAGTATGGAAGTTTAAAAGGAAAGAAAAATTCCGGACGAAATGCTCGTGTACCAGTTGAAATTGAGGAACAAATTTTATATGGAGTTTATGAAAATTCATCAATAAGTATGCGTGAGTTAGGTTTAGAATTTCGTGTGTCGCATAGCAAGTCTTGGAAAGTTTTACGAGAACAAAATTTGCATCCCTTTCACCTACAAAAAGTGCATGCATTATTGCCTGCTGACCATCCTCGTCGAATGAATTTTTGCGAATGGTTTTTAAATAAAAATGCTGAAGATGTACAATTTGTTAGAAACTTATTGACCACTGATGAGTATTTTTTCCCGAAATGGAATAATAAACTTGCATAGTTCCCATAAATGGTTAGATGAAAATCAGCATCCAATTGTAGTTACAGCTCACCAACATAAATTTAGCGAAAATATTTGGATAGGTAGACGATCACCTAATCGGACCTATCCGTTTTCCTAAACGACTTGCTGGCGAATTCAATTTAATTTTTTTGAGAGAATATTTACCAGAATTGTTTGACTACGTACCCTTAGATGTTAGAATGAACGTGTATTTCATGCATGATGGTGCACCACCACATTCTACACAAAACGTCAGAGAATTTTTAAATGCATGGTTCCCTGGACGCTGGATTGGACGAGGAAGTGAAGTACCGTGGCCGGCACGATCCCCAGATTTAAACCCATTGGATTTTTTGTGTGGGGGTATCTGAAAACTCGTGTCTATTCTGTTTAAATTGATAATCGAGAGCAACTTTGGAATCGCATACATATGGCATGCGATGTAATTAGGGCTATGCCACAAATTTTTCAGCGTGTTAGGTTTCATTTGCTAAGAAGAATACGAGCTTGCATTCAAAAGGAAGGAGGACATTTTGAACAATATGTATAAAAATAATTATTATTTTGTTTTTGATTCCTTCAATATCTCTTTAATAATGTACCTAATAGTTAACTACGTTATTTTTTTGTAAAATAAAATAAATTTTGATTTTTATTGAATAATGTAGTCTTTATGTTAATGCAAAATATTTCAAAAACGGGGTGCCGAATCGAAAAATACTAAGTATGATTTTATTTGCAGAATTATATTGAATCTATCAAAAATATTTCTTCAAAAACCAGGGCGTGTGTTTTTTTACTTAAACTGATTAACTTAAAATATTCTACGCCACTGGATGGAGTCAGTTGACTCAAACTCACCTGATTAATTGTATTTAATTAGACATTTAGGTGTACCAAATCTTAGTGTAATATCTTTTGTAGTTTTGAGGAATCTTAAAAACCTTAAAAAGTATTTTTAATCAACCTGTATCTCGGTTAGGAAGCATTTCCGGAAAAGCGTTTATGATCATTTTTGTCTTATTTTGAATCATAGAATCTCCAGTTTTCGCTTGTCGGTGATTTTAAATTACACCCTGTATAATAAAATCGCGACTTTCCTAGCTTCTTCTAATAAATCATTAAAACTGTTATCTGAACGACAGTTTTTTAAAAAATCAATTAAATTACTTAAACCAGCACACGCTTGCACAATATTAAAATTTTGAGTTTGTAAAATTTTGGACACTATATTAACTTTGCTTAATATATTAAACCATAAAATCATCATGCATACAAATTCAAATTTTTTTAACTTTTTAGCAAGTGCCATAGCTACATTCTTTACAGCATTATCAAAATTTTGCGCAGAAGTAATTTCAAAAAGAGCATCGTATATTTCGCCTAGTTGATACCTTAAAGGTGTTATAGCATCAATTCAGCTCGACCATCTGGTTTCAGCTTTAAAGTCAAATTTGATCAATGTTTTTTCAAAATCGCCCATCGGTGAATTGAAGCAGAGAAAAAGTTATAAAATTCTTGAACTATAGAAAAAAAATTTACAAATAATATATTTGACTTTGCGCCATCCTTAACGACAAGGTTCAGGTTAAAACGGGTACAAAGATTACTCTTGGATTGATATTTAAGTTTTTTTTTGTAATGCTTACTCTTCATGTTTGCCCCGTTGTCGTAGCCTTGACCGCATAAATTAAAAATATCTAATCCATAATTTTCTAACGTCGATAACAAAAAATTTGTTAAACCTTCAACGGTAACATCAGTAACAGAACAAAAAGTTAGGAAGTGTTCTTCAATACTAATTCCCGAATCGTTTAAATTGACGAATGATACATACTGAAATCTATTCTTGGTGGCTGACATCGGGTGTACGTTACTTCCTAATACAGTTATAACTTCGTTTTTGATTTTGTCCCCAAGATAATGAGGCATATTTTTGTGCGCTTTCATTTGAGACCGGTTGACATGTTCAGCATAATAGGATCGAATTTTGCGATCATTTCGATACATTTCAAAAAGTTGCCATTATTTTTTTCTTATAATTTATTAGTAGTACCTCGAAAGGCTAAGTTATGTTCAGCCAAAAATTGAACCGTATAAAAAATACGCTCAATAACGGCATGCCAATATTTTGTTTCTTTATTGAATATATTTTGTGCTTCAGAATCTATAGTTTTATTCTTTTTCATTTGATTGCAAGATCTGTCCATTGCTTCAAATTCTGAAAATTTGACTTACTTTTTTTGTGCTACATGTTCACTTAAATGATGCCAATCATTAAACCCATTATCGTTACTTAATTTTATAATTTTTGCAGAGTTTGCAACATTAAAGATTTTGTAAATATGCAGAATTCTTTTCTTTAGAATATAACAACCATTCTCCTTTCATTATTATGTAAAATTCTAGTAAAATACGTGTCAGAAAACTTATGTCCTGATTGGTCTTTAGGGTAAATCTTATTTTTAGTCTGATAATGACCTGGTCCATTATCTACTAATAATTGAACATGATGGGGAAATAAAACTTTTGGCCATAACCCTGGATCCTCAAAAAGTGACAAAAATTTCTCTTCACTGTCATCAAGTTTACAATCTTTGCTAGAAGTTGATTATAGCTGAATATTGACACTGTCTTCAAATTTCTTCTCCAGCAGTTCTTCATCAGTAGTTGAGTATACTGTAGGAATCAAGAAATCGGACATCATTTGGCTGCTACTTCAGTTTCTAATTTCCCCGTTGATGTAGGCAGAAGGTCTCTGTTTTCTTGAAAAATTGTTGGTTTTTGAAAAAAAAAAAAATGTTATTTTTTGCATTAGTTTTCTTCTCGTTTTCGCTTGTTTAATAAGTTTTCGTATCCGGAAAGTTTCTTTTTCCTCTTTAGACATTTATATATAAATCCAAATTAAATCGCTTCATATTTTATTAACTGCAAAAATAATTCAATTGTGAAAATTAATAAAAAAGAAGACATGAAAATGTAAACTTTCACCATTATCACACATAATAAAATACTTCTTTTTTGGGTTTTTTAATGGTGTATTTTAAATTATACAATCTAAACGTTTCGATAACTTACAGTATCTTCGTCAGTAGTAATATCTATTAAAATTGTTAAAGATGTTGAAAACAATTTTGTCAAAGTTGAAAAATTAAAACATAAACATCAGCCTGCTATTAATATAACAGTTTGAGAAACGTATAAAGCCAACTATAGAATTAAATTTTAGTAAAGAATAACCAGGTCATTAAAAATTAAATATTGTTAAATTATCTTAAAGATGACACATCAGAACACTCTCTAACGGCGAAGGCTAATAATGAAAAATGTCAACCAAAAAACACATTTAATAAAATTTAATCAAGTTATGATGTAAGTGTAAAGTTGTGAAAAACTTCAATTTGAAAATGATAAAAGAATTCACAAATATAAACATGACAGCAAATAAAATAATCCAGTTAAATCTAACAAAGAGATAATTGCAAGTGAAAAGTATAATGCAGAACGTTTTTTGTAATTTTTTATTTTTAATCCTAATTTCAACTACTTATGTTAAATTATAGTGCTGTGGTAATTTAACATATAATTGGTATAGCATTTACTTCAAGGTCTAGGAAAAACACAGCAAACAATCGAGACATACCAAAAGTCAAAGTTAAAATTAAAATCAAGACGTCATTATGTCTTTTTTTTTAATTATAAGATGTCATAACCTATTTAAACGGAGATTTTCTTCTTGTCTATTAAAATTATTAGGGTGTTTATATATCTCAATAGCTTCACGTTGTAAACGAACATAGTAATGAGTTTGTCTTGACAATATTTCCATATTGTCAAATTGAATGTCATGATTTAGATTATTCAAGGCACGGTCAGCCACCGCAGACTTCTCTGGTTGACCTAATCTACAAAAGCTTATATGTTCTTTACGTCACACGAAAAAGATAACTTGTTCACTCCGGAAGATGATAATGGGTTTGAAACATCTTTACTGATCTTAAATGTTCTTTAATTTTTCTTGTAGGTTTAAAAATAGTCCTAACGCCATATTTAATTAGGATTTTTCAATTCTATCTGTAACATTAGCTGTAGAAGGAAGAAAAGCAGTACCAAGATTAAGAACTGGTTTTTCTTTAAGGTTATGTCTAGAAGGTGTAATAACATTATTAATATCTGTAAGTGAATATCCATTATCTTGTAAGGATTTTGTTAAATATTTATATTCATCCTTCAAAAATTCATGGTCACAAATTCGTTTTGCTCGATCTACTAAAGATTTAATTACACCAATTTTTTGACGTGGATGGTGGTTGGATAATTTATGAAGGTGTCTATCAGTGTGTGTTGGCGTTCGGTAAACCTTAAAAGATGGTGAATTATTATTTTTAGATATTAATATGTCAAGAAATGGTAAACTTTCAATAGTTTCTTTTTCCATGGTAAACTGAATACTAGTATGTATACCATTTATAAAAACCAAAAACGCATGCAGCGCCTCTTCTCCATGTCTCCAAATAACAAATGTGTCATCTACATATCTTTACCAAACTGAAGGTTTTTTAGGTGTATTTTGTAACGCTAATGTTTCAAATTTTTCCATGTAAAAATTAGCTATAACAGGACTAAGGGGACTACCCATTGCTACTCCATCAATCTGTTCATAAAATTTACTATTCCACTGAAAATAAGTTGTAGTAAGACAGTGTTGAAAACGAGATGGGTAACAATTAAAAAAATATTTAGTGCTGAAACTTGAAAAAGAAATTAATTACAAACAGTTACTTTTCCACCAAATTGATTACAAAACTTATTTAACTTACCTTAGATAGAGGCTTTTAAGTAATCAATTCGAACTAATAAGTAACTAAGTAATAAGCGATTAAACGAACACAAAATTACTAGGTAAATAAATATCACTATTAAAATTATTTCTTCTTAACTATTTATCAAATAGTATGATAATATAATAAATATAAAACAAATCTATCAAGTAAACTCTTTTTATGTAGGAGGTCGAAATACAACTCACATAATTCAAGTTACAACACGAATAATTGTATACTCGTTAAAAGACAAGTTGAAACGCAACTTGTCAAGTGACTGAGACTTTATTATGAATAAAGAATGATTTATCTATTTTTATTTATTTATTTTTTTGAACAAAATAAAACTCGCTGAAGTTGCACGCAGAAAACTGTAATTATTGTAAAATAATAAATAATTACTTCTAATTTCCTTTTCAAATGACGAGAACACAATTTTATTTTTGTATATTGTTGAAAATTTATAAATTGAGAGGCATCGACAGGCGCCTTTGTATCCACGGGACCCTCGTTCAACGCACGAGTTGCCCATATGAACGGCACGGGCCTGGGGATAATCGCTTTAGGAAACCTCAGCACTTGGCTTTATTTGAATGGAATCAATTATAAACAAATACTATCGTGTCCAACAAACAAATTATTTGACATTTACCATAGTAAAAAGTGTTACTCGTAATTATGTTTCGTTTAGGTTTTAATAATGAAGATTATTTTAATTTATGAGTAACATACGTAGAATGTGGAAAAGTTATTAAAAGAACTTGCGAAACGTTTTGTGCGCCATATCCGAAACGGCCAAGTCCGACTCATGACACCCTGATGCGAATTATTTACAAGTGTAAAACTTACGGCCAATTTGTTGGAAGCCGAAAAAAATAAACCCGTTTTGACAATAAAACCATTGAAATTACTGTTTTGGCATATTTTAGAGCAAACCCTGAAAATTCATTAGCTGATGCCGAAAAAGATCTGAGAATATGTACAAAAAGTGTTCATCGAGTTTTGAAAAAACACAAATTTAATCCTTTTTCTTATAAATAACTTACAATTTAACGCCAGGTGATTGTGTAAAACGAATAAATTTTTGTGAATTTATATTAGTTAAAACTCTAGATCAAAATTTGTTGAACATGATAATTTGGACTGATGAAGCACAATTTCACAAAAATAATATAAGAATTACTCCTAAAAGCAAAGAGGGGGATTTTGTGTAGAGGATTTTTGTTTCCCGCACGTTTCACGCTCCAGGGAAGTGTACGCGCATCAGGTATTGCGGTGTTTTACAGATAAGATTGATGTATAATCACCCAAAGGCAGAAAAGAAATCTTTCCAACTGGAAACTGGTCGGATAAATGTGATAGAAAATTTTATAACTTACCCAAGTGGGCCGGTAGGTAGAAGTAAAATAAAGGCAGCGGTTTGATAGGTCAGTGAAGACCTCAAGACGGAAGAGGTAAGGTAAGAAGTTACTTCACGGCAGAAGTCAACAAGATAAGTGAAGACTTCACGACAGAAGTCAACAAAATAATTTTTTTTGTTAGTATGCTCATGCTTATGGTTAGTAATTACTTATTTATAGCTCATATATAAATATATATATATATATATATATATATATATATATATATATATATATATATATCTTAGTCGTAGACTGTTCAGGAGTCCTCTCCACTTCAGCCCTGGTCAATTCATGCTTGTTGGTGTTGCGATGTTTTGTGTTATTGTATAATTTACAATCATGACATGTGGTTATTTTTGGTGTAAAAAAGGAAAAAAGATTTAGATTTACCTGAATATTTGATAATGGGTTAATTGGTTTAAGTGTGTGTTGTTTAGTAGGGTGTAGCGTGCTTACTGTGGTTAATCCGATTCGTTGTCCGATTTTTTGCTAGGTCGTCTTCGAATAGACGGGGGGATGCGGAGGGCATATTGAATGTTGTCTAGGGATTCTTCTATCTCCTCGGGGAGATCATCAAGGAGTTGTGTAAAGATCTCGGGGGATGCTTGAACTTTAATTTAGGTTTTCTTCGTGGGAATTGGGGAACGGTAGTTGTAGGATGTGGTGAGGATCTCTGGTAGGGATAGTATCGCCGAAGATTCTTTTATGTGCAAAGTTTTTCTCTAGTGTTTGGATTCTGTGTGTAATGGTTGGTGTGTTTGCGTGTTGTGTTGTGAGGTTGCTAGGATACCTGAGAGGTAACCTGTGTATGCGTCCGAGTATTCGGCGTTGACAGGAAGCAATAGAGGAAAGGTGATTAGAGTTTATGTTAGTGTATATGGGTGCTCAGAAATCCATAACAGGGCGAATATATGTTTTGTAAGTGTGTTGTGTTTTGGGGTGGCAGCCTCTGATCCTATCCCGGAGGGCGCCCAGTAGGTTTGCGCGGTTTCTTATCCTGCTAAGTGTTCTTTGTACATCGGGGAGCCAATTGAGGGTTCTAGTAAAGAGGATTCCTAGGTAGGTGACTTCTTGTTGGAGTGGGAATCTTTCTTGGTTTAGGGTGAGGGAAACGTTTCTGAAGGCAAGGTTTGGGTACATATCTTCGGTGTAATTATGATGTTGGAAGAGGATTGTTTGGGTTTTGGCGGGATTGACGGAGACTCCACCGCTTCGCCTAGTTGGAGAAGTTTCGAAGGGTTTTGGATATGAGGCGGGAGGCCGTTTCGCTGTTCGGATTAACCACCCAGAAGGCGGTGTCATCCGCAAACTGCGCAACGACTACTCCGGGTTGGGTAACTTCGGGAATATCGGATGCGCAGATGTAGGTTGAAAAGGACCGGAAAAGGTTCTCCCTACTTTGACCCCAACTGACCAATTAGTCAGGTACGAAAGTAGGAGTTTGGTGATGGGGTCGGATATGTTGAGGTTTCGGATTTTGTGTAGGAGATCGTGCTAGCCCCCCAGAAGCACAGCCAGATTGCATTGCTTGTGGTTTCTGTAAGTAGCTTCAACAACGGATCGTGCCACGTTCGGTTGGGACGGAAGCCGAATTGGCTATTAGGAAGGAGGTCGTTGAATTCTAGGTGGTCCCTGAGTCGCCTGGCTAAAAGCTGCTCAAAGCATTTTCCGAGGCAACCCAGGAGAGAGATTGGTCTATAGGAAGAGGGTGAGGTTAGGTCGGCGTGGGGTTTGGGTATCAGGACGATGGAGGCCGATTTCCAGTCCGTCGGGAAGTGGGATAGGATTAAATATTAGTTGTAGATGTTGGAGACTAATCGGAGGACTGGGTCTGGTAAATGGCTGAGTATTTTTCGATTTAGGCCGCCAGGGCCTGGGGCAGAATTTTTTCCTTTTTTGAAATAAGTGTGAACCTGGTCGGGCGTGATGGGAGCATAAAAGGGATTCTCGTTATTGTAGTTGGGTTTCAAGAAGGTTAAGGTTGTGGAATTCTTCAAGGCGGTCCTCGAGGAGTGCCTTGAACCGGTTATCGAATTGGGGATCATTTAGGGATCGGAAAGTGGATTGGAGCTGGTGACCAAAGAAATCAGCCTTTCGTTGGTCGTGGGAGATTAGGTTGCCATGAAGGTCGGTTAGGTGGGAATTAGTGTTCACTTTTCTTCTGGTCAGTCTATCGAACTGTTGCCAGAAGAGTTTACCATTTCTATAATCTAACTGGGATGTGGCTTTGGTCCAGGAGTCTTCGGCGTGTTTTTGGCTTCTTGCCTGATTAAGCGTTAAGGCGATTGTATTCGGTCTTCAGAACCGGGTCCCTGGATCGCAAGAATTGACGTCTTTCGTCTTTTCTCTTTGATCCAGTTCACGTGTTGTGGGAGTGGTTTGCGGGAAGTGTCGATGTTTTTTATTGGTACAGAGATCTTGACCGCTTCCGTAATTACGGAAGTTAGGTCTCTAACGGCTGTCTCGAGATCTTGGGTCGTTTGAAGATTGGGTGTAGGAAGGTTGTTGGAGATGTGTTCGGAGAACACATTCCAGTCTGCTTTCGAAAAATCTTTAATGTGTCTTTAGTGTATCGAGGAGGTATAGGGGGAGCTGGACAAACTGAAGTTTTGACCAGTAGTGGTATGTGATCTGATGTGATCGTGGTGCCTAGAAAGCGATCGAAATAGTGAGCTGTAGGTTCGGAAACTATGAAGTGATATACTATTGAGGCACGTAAATGTTCGAAGTATGTTGATTGTGTGTTGGCGATTCGCAAGAGGGGCAACTGCAACAGAGCCGATGATAGCGCCTGTTACCGTTGCCATTGGTTGCGGTGTCACCGAATTGGATGTGGCGTGCATTGAAATCACCTAGGATAACTGCATTAGGGAGGCTAGAGGCGTAGATTAAAAGGTCATCGGATAGGGTGTTGTGGCCGGGCGGGTTGTAGTTTGACTTAAATACTATAGTAGGAGTGGGAACGCACACCGTCGCAGCAATGCATTCGAGATGCTGTAGGTGCGCAGGACGTTGAAAAGGAGTGGATGGGAAGCAATTTTTAATTAAGAGGGCGGTTCCGTGTTGACTTGTTTACATAGGTGTGAAATGTGTTGAAATTAAGTATGCATCTGGGTGTGAGTTTTGTTTCCGTGATGGAGAGTATGTGTATATTTGTGTTTGTTTGTCTTTGTGTTTGTGTTTGTTTGTTTGTGTTTGTTTGTATTTGTGTTTGTTTGTGTTTGTTTGTTTGCGTGTGCGCGTGTATGCGTGTGCGCGCGCGCGTGTGCGCGTGTGTGTGCGTATGTGTGCGCCTGTGTGTGCGTGTGAGTGTGCGCCTGTCTGTGCGTGTGTGTGCGTGTGTGTGCGTGTGTTCGCGAGTGTGCGTGTTTGCGCGGTGCGTGTGTTCGCGAGTGTGCGTGTTTGCGCGGTGCGTGTGTTGCGATGTGAGCGCGTGGGCGTGCTGCGCGTGTGTGCTGCGCGCGTGTGCGGCGTGTGTGCGTGCGTGCGCGCGTGTGGTGCGTGTGCGCTTGTGTGCGTGTAGTGTGCGCCTGTGTGTCGTGTGTGCGCGTGTGCGTGTGTCGCGAGTGTGCGTGTTTGCGCGGTGCGTGTGTTCGCGAGTGTGCGTGCGTGCGCGTGCGTGTGTGTGTGCTGAGCGGTGTGCGTCTGGTGTGCGCTGTGCGCGTGTGTGTTGCGTCGCGCGTGTGCTGTGTGCGTATGTTTGTTGTGTGTGCGCTGTGTGTCGTGTGTGCGTGTGCGGGTGTGTGCGTTGTGTGTGCTGTGTGTGTGCGCGTGCGTGTGTGTGCGTGTTCGCGTCTGTTGTGTATGTGTGTTGTGTTTGTTTATGTTTGTTTGTGTTTGTCGTTTGTGTTTGCGTCTGTGCGTGTGCGCGCGTGTGCGTGTGTTGTGTGTGCGCGTGTGCGTCGTGCGCGTTGTGTCTGTGTGTGTGTTCTGTGGCGTGTGTCGCGTTTGTGCGTGTGCGCGCATGCCGTGGTGCGTGTGACGCGCGTTGTGCGTATGTGCGCGTGTGCGCGTGCGTGGTGTGTGCGTGTGTGTGGTGCGTGTGTGCGTGCGTGCGCGTGTGTGCGCCTGTGTGCTGTGTGTGTGGCGCGCGCGTGTGTGTGTGGTGCGTGTGCGTGCGCGTGTGTGTGTCGCGTGTGTGGTATGTGTCGCCTGTGTGTGCGTGTGTGTGCGCCCGTGTGTGCGTGTGTGTGCGCCTGTGTGTGCGTGTATGTGTGTGTGTGCGTGTGTGCGCGCGCGCGTGTGTGTGTGCGTGCGTACGTGCGTGCGTGCGAGGTGTGTGTGTGTGGGTGGGTAGGTGTGTAGGTTGTCGGGCTGGCGGGCGGTGGTGTGGGTGTGTGTGTGTGTGTGGGCGGGTGTGAGTGTTTGTGTAGGTGTGAGTGTGTGTGGGTGTGTGTGTTTGTGTGTGTGTTTGTGTGTGTGTGTGTGTGTGTGTGTGTGTGTGTGTGTGTGTGTGTGTGTGTGTGTGTTGTGTGTGTGTGGGGGGTGCGCATGGGCTTGTGTGTGCGCGTGCGTGCGCGGGGGCGCGTGTGTGTGCATGTGTCTGCGTGTGTGTGTAAATAGTGTTTAAGTAACGGACGTTTCCGACGAACACCTCTGGCCTTAACTGTGCCTGGATATCCATTTAGGAAGGAGTTAAGGATTGGCTTGGCGGATTACGGCGACCTTCATCCGCGTACCGGATACGCAGATGTTAATCCTCTCTCGGAAGAAGTTTCGGGATAGAGAGTCTAGGGTCCAGACAACCCTATCTTGCCGGTCGGGGAACATCTGGAAGAGGGAGTGGGTGAGAATTTGAAGGAAGTCTTTGACGGATAGGGATTCGGTGTCGGGAGAGGGTTTAAGGTGGGCTGTGTCTTCCGAGTCGGACTCTTCGGAAGACAGGATAGGTTCGAGGGAAGCCATCTTCGACGGAGAACTGGGAGGTTCCCGCCACTTTCGGCACTTAAAGAAATAGGAAGGGTGAGCTTCCCCGCAGTTGTTACACCTTTGGTTAGCCGGGGATTTGCAGGACGATTATCTGTAGCTTTCGCCACAGTTGGGACAACGTTTTGCACGAGTAGGCACTCAGCAGTATGCCCCACCTGCGTGCAGGTGAAACAATACTTGGGGAGAGGTTGAGGGATAATGGAGGGTTAGCAGCTGTCGCCCGAGCATGATACCCCGTTCGAGGAGGTACACGAGGGTAGTTTGGGAAGAGGTAATGATACGGATAACCGATGTGGGGTTGTTGGTCGCCTTAGCGTTGATGCGAACGGCCTTCTTCACGTGTGGAAGATCGATCGCACTGAGGATCTCAGGTTCCAGGATGTCCTTATCTACGTAACGAATCATGCAGGAAAAGGAGGGCGCTCTAGGAGTGGTGTAACGACGGGGACCGGATAGTTCGGTAAGGGTGACGGTGGGATCACCGAAATGGTGCCTCAGCCTAAGCTGTGTACCATCCGGCATGGGAGAAGAGGTCACTAGGAGACAGGTGTGGTTATGGTTAAAAGTTAAGTTTAACCAGGGAGGGTTTAGGGGTTTAAGGGATGTGAATAAGGATTTTTGTGCGGATATGGATTTCGGGATATTGCGGATGCAATACCTCAAGGATTAAGAGCGGGTGGGATTAGCATTAGGGGAAGCGGGTGTAGGAATAACGGCAGGTACAGGTGGCTGGGAAGGTTTGGTAAGAGGGCGTGTTTGTGTGCTTGTGAGTGTTGTGTGAGTGTGCGGGTTTGTGTGTGTGTGTGTGTGTGCGGATTTGTATGGTTTTGTGGAGATGGAGGAGCGTGTTGAGATGTAGGAGTGTGTGTGATGAGGTAGAAATGGACGAGGCGTTTGATTGAGATCGTGTACGTGAGGATGGTGGTGAGGCGAGGGTGTGCATATGTGAGGGTTGTGTGTGCTGTGTGTGTAGGTGTAGGTGGACGTGCGGCGTCGGGGGTTGGGAACCGTTACGGTAGCGCGGTGGCGACCGTGCTTAACCATCGCAGTTGTTAGTGGAGGTTTAAGAAATTAAAAAGAAAGATAATTGTTTTAAGAGAAGACCGGGTCTCCGCCGAGTTACAGCCTCACACCCCGAGGATAAAAGGCTTGGAAATCATAGACCCAAATAGAAAAAGGAGGAAAACAGGTGTTAAAATAAAACAATACACTAAAATTAATTAAATCAATATTTTTATTAAACCGATACCTATTGCTTTACCCGGCCTCAATCCTGTAGTTGGCGGTGTCTGGATGCTTCTTTATGTTGTTCTTCGCTCCTGCTGTATTCCGGTGGCTCCTGCTTGCTGCTAGGCTGTGGCTCCTCTACTGATGACCGCTTCTTCGTATTATCTGTATGCAAGCAGTGACAGATCTAACTCCGAAGCGGCGAAGATCGCGATGCCGGAACGATGAGCGTAAAAACGCTAAGTTCTTTTTTGGAATTAAGAGATTTGTAATAAAAATCACAAAGTCTCTTACGCGAGTAGGGGCTTACGTTCGATACCGAGGTTCGGACTGTCCTGATCTTGGGGACCGGTTCCACTTATAGAGTCCGCGTTCTAACGTTTAAAAAAATAATGAGTTAGTCTGCGGTCGGTCAGGATTGGACAAAACTGGAGTGAGATGTTGGTGGGGGTTCTTGCGTTGAAATCTTAAACGATTTCTTGATTACGTAAGAAGGGGTAAAATTTAATTATTTTAAGTACACGGAGCATTTTCTGTAACATAAAGGGATCAATTAAAATAATTAATTTGCGAATGTATGTAATGTTTTCTGGATCTTTAATTATTTGACCCTAAAATTTAATTTTGTTTTGATTGGCATATAAAAATTGTAGGTGATATTTGAAAAAATGGAATTTTGGACAATTTTTGAATGCGACATTTGTAAATCGCCTGCACCCATATAGTACAAAATGGAACCATCGGTTGGACATAAAGAGTTAGTCTGGGCTTTCAGCTAATTGCTCCCCAAATTTGTTAACATAACGTAAGTTGTCTAAACTCGGAATTAGAAGGCGAAATGAATTATGTGAAAGCAAATGTAGGTTTTCATTTAAATAAAAAAGTTGCTACCGATTTTTGGCACATCCAGTATAGCTGGAGGAATAAAAATATTTTAGGTAGAATGGGCATGATCAATTATCGTGGCATACCTAATTTCAAGTTTATAATCCAACTAAAATGCACGGTCTACGTAAAGTACCCTGTATGTATGTGAATATATATATATATATATATATATATATATATATATATATATATATATATATATATATATATATATATATATATATATATATATATATATATATATATATATATATATATATATATATATATATATATATATATATATATATATATATATTTAAACAAGACATTTTTCTTTAAAACTGTGTAAATAAACGTAAATTAATTCAACGTTTGAACGTCCTTTGTTCCTTTGTCAAGAATTTATTTGACAAAGGGAACAAAGGACGTTCAAACTATTAGTATTATTCAAGTTTTAAAGAAAAAATGTCTTTTTAAACATTATGGAAATCTAAATAGAAACATATATATCACACACACACACACATATATATATATATATATATATATATATATATATATATATATACAAATGTATAAGGAAGAATACTTACGTAAAAATAATCCGATTTAACTGAACTTGTCTTGGTCCAAAAGTTGATAATAACGAAGCTACAGGGTGTTAAAGTTGAAAAAATAAATCACATTTTGTTTCATATCTTTCGACTGCTAATTTTATAAAATTTCTTGTGTGGGGGTTTCTTGAGATGAGAAATTCAAATTTATCATCGATTTCGGTGTATTTCCTAGAGGGCGCTACAAGCGACCATTAGGACTTGTTTAAACCGCTACAACTTTTTTGTGGCACACTGTAGGCCCTTTTAGTATGGAATAATAGTTTTCCCTACATTTTCTGCTTATATCGTATACGTTCTTGATATCGCTAAGAGCACCGGTTTCCGAGAAAAACACATCTAGAGCTCATGATGCAATCAAATTATCCAAAAGTATCAAAATAACGCACTATCCAATTTTTTCTCCGCATTAACAATTAGTTTTAATTAATTACAATTAATTTTGAATCGTTTTTCTCTCGTAAAAAATTTGGATAAGACGAACGGTTTAGCCAGGAAAAAATATTTTCTAATGCATTGCACATTTGCGCAAGCGCTTTTACTTAGGCAAAAAACTTTATTAGTCGCCTTTGCTTTTTAGTTACCATGTCGACAGTTGAATTTATTTATCACACGTTAGTTGTTTTTTTTTTGCTTTTCCGTTGATAAAGATCCATAATTATCCCTCACAGTTTCACTAATTCTGAAATGGTGGATATGCTTTTAGTCTATGGACTTTGCCATTGCAACGGTGTAAGAAGTGTACGAATTTATAGGGAAAAATATCCTTTCCGTAGAACTCCAAATCGGACCACTTTTGCTAATATCGAAAGACGTCTCCGCGAAAATGGCAAGTTTCAACCAAGCCATGTAAATTCTGGACGCAGACGAACCATAAAGACGACGGTGGAAATAGAAGAAGAGATTTTGGACGCTGTTGAAATAAATCCAAAGACCAGCATACAGCGTGTAGGATTGCAATTAGGAATTTCGAAATCATCAGTTCATAGAGTTTTTCAAGAACAATTATTGCACCCCTTTCATATTCGAAAAGTTCAAGACATATTGCCCATGGATCCTGATCAACGTTTCGCTTTCTGTCGATTTAATATTCCAAAATCCAAATTTTAGTAAAAAAATTTTGTTCACGGACGAAGCTACTTTTACTAGATGCGGTATTTTCAATGTTCATAACGAACATGTTTATGTTGTTGAAAACTCTCATGAAACGAGAGTATCTCATTATCAACATCAATTTCAAGTAAATATCTGGGCTGGAATTGTAGACACTTTTATTATAGGTCCCTTTGTACTGCAAAATCGGCTGAATGGAGATAGGTACTTTTTAATTCAAAATTTACCTATTTTATTGGAAGATTTGTCCTTACTCCTTCCTCGTGACCTTTGGTTTATGCATGATGGCACATCCTCATTTTACTTTAAATGTAAGACAACATTTAAATGAGGTATATCCACAGCGCTGGATAGGAAGAGGAGTTGACGCACCTGTGAACTGGCCGGCTCAATCACCGGGCATAATTCATGAAGCCAACTTATTGAAGAATAGTCCTGAAGTATTGTCCAGAGTATAATGTAATTTTTTAAAAAGAATTAACTTGTGAATGCAGGAAAATGGTGAAAATTTTGAACATTTGTTGAATTAGAAAATTAAGTATCTTTCAGAAAAGTCCATCAATTGCTCTTATTAAAACAAAATTTACATAACATAATTTTATTTTTTTAATTTTTATTTAGCTTTTCGTTGATAATAATTCAATTTAATTGTTTAACTTTGTTCATATTGTTAATTATAGTGTTTGTTTTTTCTGCAATACTTATTGTTCTTGAAAAACTTCATTCTTGTTTATTTTTTTCAATAAATCGGCTTCATGGATTATTCTAATTATTATTATACTTTTGGATAATTTGCATGCATCATGAGCTTTAGATGCGTTTTTCTCGGAAACCGGCGCTCTTAGCGATATCAAGAAATTTTATAAAATTAGCTCTAAGCAGTCGAAGATATAAAAGAAAATGTGATTTATTTTTTCAACTTTGACACCCCGTAGCTTCGTTATTATCAACTTTTGGACTAAGGTAAGTTTAGTTAAATCGGCTTATTTTCACGTAAGTAATCTTCATAGCCTTTTGGCTATGCAATTTAGGGACACCCGGTATATACGGCGAGCTGAGGCAATATGTATATGGAAAACTACTAAAAATATTTTTTTGAAAATTTGTATACAGTGGTTATTTAAAAAATCTAGTTTAACTAATATATTTTCAGTTTTATGTAGCTTCCGGTTATACCGGAAGTAGACCCTAACTTTGTTATTTTAAATGGAATGTACCCATTTTTATTATATCTTTAAAATGTACCTTAAATTTAAATGTTGGTTTGTAAAAAGCATCCTATGTCTAAAACACATTGAGTTCTTTTATTTTTTTCAACAATTTTGACAGATAGCCTTATATTTTTTAATACTTACACACATAGAACTCACAGCTTTCAGAATCTTAAAATAAATTAAAAAATTATACTTTTAATTATATTTTTAATTACATATTTACTTTTGAACTTATTCGTTCATAATTAAACTTATAATAATTTTTAGTTTATTTACCAAAAATGTCGATTTTTCAAGATTGTACAGACAAAAAATTGTAGAAATAGGGACATATTTTCAAAGTCTCCTGATTATTTAGCGTAAAATCCATTAATATAGAAAAAATAGGGTTGTTATTTAAAAAAAAAATAACTTTTGGAATTTTTGAAATTGCGAAATTTGACGCCATTTTCCGAAAACCCTGTATAAGATTCTGTAAGCTGCGAGCTCTATGTGTGCAAGCATTACAAAATATTTGGCCAGCTCGCTTGTACCTTGAGAAATTATATTTTTTGTGAAGCGCTGCATCTGTCAAAAATTTTGAAAAAAATAAAATAAGCCAAAAAGGGTGCATTTTAGACATAGGATGCTTTTTACAAACTAACATTAAAATTTAAGGTAGATTTTAAAAATATAAAAATGGGTACATTCTATTTAAAATAACAGAGTTAGGGCCTACTTGCTGTATAACCGGAATTTTTTTAAATAACCCCTGTATACAAATTTTCAAAAAATATTTTGAGTGGTTTTCTATACATATCGCCTCAGCTCGTTTGTTATATATATATATATATATATATATATATATATATATATATATATATATATATATATATATTTACACACCATGTGTATACAAAGTTTTTCCGTTTTTTTTTTTGGTAAAAGAAAACAATGATTTTCAAGGAAAATTAACTTTTTTTATTCAAAATAATGGCCATCGGCTTCTACACATGTCGTCGATCTTTCAGGTAATTTATGAATACCGTGCCAGAAAAACTGCTCGTCTTTTGCGGCAAACCGTTCGTCGAGCCATTTTCCAACTTCTTCGAAATTGCTGAAGTGCTGTTCTGCGAGCGCCTGCCCCATTGATGCGAATAGGTGATAGTCAGATGGCACCAGGTCTGGGGAGTACGGCGGATTCGGAGATGTCCTATCCAATCGATTTCAAGGCGAATTTCACTGGTTTTGCAGTGTAACACGGCGCATTGTTGTGTAACAAAATCACTTTGCCATTTCTTCTGACCCATTCCAGTCGCTTTCGATTAATGCGTGATTTAAATTAATCATTTATTGACGATAGTGTTGTGCATTAACCGTTTCGCCGGGCTTCAAGAGTTCATAATACACAATACCGCTCCGATTTTCCATTTGACGTTCGTTCAAATCGCGAGGGACCCATTTACTGCGTTTATTGATGTTCCGCATTGCTCATAAACGTCTTCTGATTGTTTCTTGTGACACATTTAATGCTGTTGCCAATTGCTGTTGAGTTTGAGTTGGGTCATCATCCAATAATTCCTGCAATTGCTCGTCTTCGCAGTTTTGTGGTCTACCAGAGCGGTCACTGTCTTTCACATTGAAATCACCACGTTTAAATTGTCGAAACCATGTCTCGCATGTTCTAATCAATGGAGCGTGTTCATCATATGTTTCTACCAGCAAACGATGACTTTCAACGGCCTTTTTCTTTTGGTTACATAAGAAAAGCGATGCGTGCCGCAAATGTTCTTTTCCGGGTACAAAATTCGACATGATCACTGCACGACAAAACAAAGACTAGTTTTTGGCGGACCCAACTTGTGTGTGTCTGTAGTTTATTGTCAGACGATCAAAATGACGTATGTGTGAAATTTATACGCTGCGTACTTTTCGCTGACGTCATCTCTTAGTTAAACCGGAAAAAACCTTATGCATACACCCAATATATATATATATATATATATATATATATATATATTTGCGCATGTTGTGCCGTAACCTATTGCACAGGTGTATTGCTCATAAGCTCTTCGCCCATTATTGGGATCCATATGGGTTTCATTTCTATACTAGCTTGGCTTATCCAATTTGCTGCCAGTGCTGTGTACGCAGCGAGCCGTATTCTCGTTCTGTTATCGCATTCGTATGGTAAGTTGTATAACAATTTTGGAAATTTTGGTTTTTACTGTGTGGTTTGGTTTTGGTTAGTATTTTTCGTATCGGTTCTCGTCCGTTACCACTATCTGCATGTTGTCCCATTGGATTCAGTGGTCTTCGTTGCAAACATGTTCGACGATTCTTGGTCTTTCTGTTTTGCCTTTGCGAATGTTGTTCTTGCGTTCCTGAGTTCTCACTTTTGAGTGGTGTACTGCTCTCTTCTATGTATCATCTGCCGCATTTGCATGGTAGGTTTTATACACATTTCTTGGAATTCTGGTCTTCATTGTGTGGTTTGGTTTTGGTTGGTATTCCTCTGAGCGGTCTTGTCGATTTGAAGGCAGTTCGTATCTTGTATTTATCTATACGAAGAATACCAACCAAAACCAAACCACACAGTAAAGACCAAAATTCCAAGATTTGTTTTACAACCTACCATACGAATACGATAACATACAGATCGAGGCAAAGGACGAGAATACAACGCGCCGGAAACTCAGAAACCACGTACATCATAATGGCAGAAAATCCGACAAGCCAAGCTTGTGTAGAAATGAAATCCATATTGATCCCAATAATGTGCGAAGAGCTTAGGTACACCTGCGCAGCCACGAAATATATATATATATATATATATATATATATATATATATATATATATATATATGTATATATATATATATATATATACAGTGAGGACATAAAGTCCGTCGCCCCCCCTCTAACTTTTAAACCGTTCGGTATATTGTGATAAAATTTGGAACGGTATTTATTATATGAGACAATTGTCAATTGTTTTTTAAGTTGAAAGTGACAACTTCATTTGTCAAAATGACAGCTTGGCATAGTTTCGTTTTTTTTTAATAAAATAGTGGGCCATGTGATACTTCATTTTGAAGCTCTTTTTTGCTTAATTCAAACTTCGAGTTTGAAAACATTTCATTCATTCATTTTCAAATGGCGACCAATTTTAAATTTGATTTCATTTAAGTAGTTTTAACGTATCAACGATATGTGTGCAGGAATAAACCCTGCAACCCTCCACAATGTTCTCTAACGGGATGTTATATTGTCAAGAGGTCCAAGGTGGGCATTTTCAACAATTTTTATGATGAAAATTTTAGTTTTTTTTCTGCGTTTCATTCTTGATTCTTAATTTTTAATTAGTTTAAATTTTTAATTCAAGTTGAACTTATTTTGTAATTTTAATTAGTTTTGTATTAGTTACTTACCTAAAGTTTTTGTAAGTTAAATAACCAAAAAATAAATAATAATAATAATAATAATAGTCTTGCTAAAACATTATTGGCAGCCATTTGAAAATGAATAATCAAATGTTTTCAATCTCGAAGTTTAAATTAAGCAAAAAAAGACCTTCAAAATGAAGTATCACATGACCCACTATTCTGTTAAAAAAAATCGAAACTATGCCAAGCTGTCATATTGACAAATGAAGTTGTCATTTTCACTTAAAAAATAGACAATTATGTCATATAATACCGTTCCATAATTTCATCGCAATACACTGAACTGTTCAAAAGTAAGAGGAGGAGCGACGGCTTTGCTCTATATATATATATATATATATATATATCGTTAAGTTTTCCACGAGTATTTTTTTTCTTGAAATATTTACGTTCATTCCTCTAGATGGCAGAATTCACATATATGACACTTGTCCATTATTCTTGAAAAAGGAAACAAAGATAAGTTTCTGAAACGTAGAAATAAATATTTTTACGACATAAAAACAAGAAAATCCAGAATAATAAAGAATACGCTGATGTTCACTTTATTTACGGATACTGGCACGGAAATGCGAGAGCGTCATTGCGGGAATATCAGCGTAGGTTTTCTGATCGAAGCATCTGTCAGATAATTTTCCTAAAGCTACTGAAGAACGTCCCGTACAGCAAGAACTTGACGAAGAAGAAGTTATTCTTTATATGATCGAAAATAGTCCCTCTACTAGTGTACGAAGAATATGTAATCGTGTTCATGTTAGTCGAATGAAAGTATGCGGAACATCGCATAACTTTTGGTTTGTACCCATATTAAATACGATCTGTTCAACATTTACAAGCAGCAGACTATTCAGCGTGTGTTGACTTTTGTGGTTGGTCGAATGCATACCTACAGCTTTATGGATAAATTATTTTAAAACCAGAGAAATGCATTTTCAGCATTGCTTTTTGGTGAATATTTGGTGTGGTGTTCTTTATAACCTTCTTATTGGGCCATTCGTATTTCGAGAACGTTTAACATCCGAGCATTAGCTAAATTGTTTACAAAATGAGTTGCCAGGGTCAATGGAGGATGTTCCACTTCAAAATAGAGTTGATATGGGTTTCAGCATGATGGCCTCATTTCGGTCTTGATGTGAGGGAATATCTAAGTAACAACTTTGCTAACCGATTGATTGGAAGAGGAGGTCTCCAGTTCTCTGGCCTCTGATATCAGCAGACCTAACGCCTCTTGACTATTATCTTTGGGGGCACATAAAAAGTCTAGTGTATTAAAAGAAACCACAAATCAGAGATGAACTAATTCAAAATGTTATGGCTGCAGCTGCATGCATGTGAGGCGACCCAGATTCTTTTCAGAGAGCTATTTACATCCCGATATCAATCCGGCGGCCGTACATGGAACAAGCATCGGACGTCCGCCAAAATCAGCATATATTTATTATTTATATATATATATATATATATATATATATATATATATATATATATATATATACGGGTGTCCAGAAACTCTACGGACAAACTTTGCGTAGTGATTCTAGACCCAAAATAAGAAAAAGTTCATATAAACCCAAGTCGGAAACGCTTCGTTTAGGACCTACAGGGTGTGAAAAAATTTTATTTTCCTCAGTTTTATGGCGATATTTTGCGAACAAATTTGAATATGGTCCTGAAATTTGGAGCACGGGGTTTTATATATATATATATATATATATATATATATATATATATATATATATATATATATATATATATATATATATATATATATATATATATATATATATATACGGGTGTCCAGAAACTCTACGGACAAACTTTGCGTAGTGATTCTAAACCCAAAATAAGAAAAAAGTTCATATAAACCCAGGTCGGGAAACGCTTCGTTTAGGACCTACAGGGTGTGAAAAAATTTTATTTTCCTCAGTTTTATGGCGATATTTTGCGAACAAATTTGAATATGGTCCTGAAATTTGGAGCACGGGGGTTTTTTGTGGTCGAGAAACTTAAATATTTTATTGATTTTAATGCTGCCTGCAGAGGGCGCTATCTACAGTGGTATGCTAAAAGTTAATTGGCCTTAACTTTTTTACCACCCGGTATAATGACGTTCCGTTTGAATTAGTTTGTTCCCTTTTCAGTTCTAAGCAAAAAAGGTATACTTTGCCGATGCCTCTCAGATCAACCGTTTTCGAGATATTGGTTGATGAACAGTTTAATTTATTTAACCAGCTATTGAATCTCTTGCCATTTTAGCAGGCTTTGACTAAAACAAGATGACAAGTTGTTGCTTAGATACACAAATGTATTT
Source organism: Vesta saturnalis (assembly GCA_036346205.1). Classification (NCBI taxonomy): domain Eukaryota; kingdom Metazoa; phylum Arthropoda; class Insecta; order Coleoptera; family Lampyridae; genus Vesta; species Vesta saturnalis. Next base: position 3,116,936 of record JARFJB010001949.1, on the reverse strand, counting down.
ATGACATTTGTTGTTACTCTTGTTGATACAGCGTCCCAAATTTCAAATTAACATAAAACCGAGGAAAATAAAATTTTTTCACACCCTGTAGGTCCTAAACGAAGCGTTTCCGGACCTGGGTTTATATGAACTTTTTTTCTTATTTTTGGGTCTAGAATCACTACGCAAAGTTTGTCCGTAGAGTTTCTAGACACTTGTTATATATATATATATATATATATATATATATATATATATATATATATATATATATATATATATATATATATATATATATTGAATTTTAGACCTGACTTTTGATGAAAATACTACCTCATTTTTTCTGAAAAATCCATATGCCTGTTAATATGACGGCATCTGTAAAACCGTAATATGACGGCCAGAAATGTATATTTTATGTACAGTTCTAAGTTATAAGACGACGGTATATTGCACTACGCTTGATTGTGACGGTTCACACCGTTGCCAAATTGAATCACGTCTATTGTTCATTACTCATAGATTAGTATATAGCAATGACATTAGGTTTTCATAATATTTGGATTGCAATGGCAACTGTTTGATACATAACATATGAGTACACAAATTTTCGAGATACGTTAACTGATTTAGTTAGCTACAACTTTTGATGGAATTGAAATTCAAGGCTTAATTTTCACAATAAATTATCACAAAATAAAGCTTAGGATTGTTTATCAGCCAAATCCCCAAAGAAATATCGAAAACTTTATTAGAATAAGTTGTAGAGTAGAACGAAATAAGAAACGTTTATTGAACACTCTTTTTCTTTAAAGATTTAGTTTTCCGTAAAACAAAAAAAAAGAAAATTCCAAAAAACTTATCTTTCTTATCTGTGGAAATATTTATACATCTATTCTGTTGAGGTCTCTGCAAAATGGAGTCACTCGATGACCAAGAGATAAATTTTGCGCCGCAAGAATGTTTGTCAAAATTTGGGCTGAATGGTGGCCAAAGTCAATATTTATACAGCATTTTTTGTGAATTCGCGACAAAATGGACCCACTAAATGACAAAGAGCTAAATTTTGTGCCCTATAGGTGTTTTTAATTCAACCGAAAATTTATATTTATTCACCAATTTCGTTGTGGTCCAGGCAAAATTGATTTCTTCGATGGCCAAGAGCCAAATTCTTTAGCCCATGAATATTAGTCAGAATTTGGGCAGAACGTTGACCAAAATCAATATTTACACACCAATTTCGTTTGTGGGAGGAAGCCAAATTTTGTCTTCCATTAGTATTTGTCAGCATCTGGGACAAATTCTGCCCAAGATACAAAATATAGATTTTACGCAACGCTCAGCCCCAAAACTTAACCAACACTAATAGGTCACAGAATTTGGACCATCGAGGAAATCAATTTTGCCGTGACCTCAAAAAAAATCAGTGTGTAAATGTAGATTTCGGACAACTTTCTGTCCAAATACTGACCAACAACCATAGGCTACCTAATTTAGCTTTTGGTCATTGAGTAAATCGAGTTTGTTGCGACCCCAATGAAGTTGATGTATAAATATATTTTAATATTGGAAAAAAATCGTACCAAATTCTGACCAATGCCCATGGAACACGAAATTTGGCTTTTGGCTATCGAGGGGATCAATCTTGCCGCGACCAAATTGGTAGATAAATATATATATATATATATATATATATATATATATATATATATATATATATAATGTTTTGGTCAACATTCAGCCTAAATTTAAACAAAAACTTATAGGGCACATTTTGCACCTCAACATAATTGGTGTATAAATGAGATTTTGTTTAAAGTTAGACTGAATGTTGCTCAAAATCTACATTTACCAATTTGCTGGTGTCGCGGCAAGATTGATTCCCTCGTTGGCCAAAATCCAAATTTTGTGTTCTCAGTATTGGTCAGAATTTTGCCTAAAATATATATTTATACACCAACTTCATTGGGGTCGTGGCAAAATGGATTTACTCAATGACCAAAAGCTAAATTATGTAGCCTATGGGTGTAGGTCAGTATTTGGACCGAATATTGCCCAAAATCTATATTTACACCGATCTTTTTGAAGTCGCGCAAAATTGATTTCCTCGATGGCCCAAATTCTGTGGCCTATTAGTGTTGGTAAAATATATATTTTGTTGGAGTCACGGCAAAATTGATTCCCTTGATTGCGAAGCGTCCAATTTTATGTTCCATAAGTTGATCAGCATTAGGAGCGAATTTTTCAAAAACCATATTTTAGACAAATTTCGTTTTTGTCGCGGGAAAAATGGATTTACTCGATGACTAAGACCTAAATGTTATCCCAAATCTATATATAGCAATTCCGTTAGGGTCTGACAAAATTGGTTTCCTTGATGGCAGAGCCAATTTTTGTGATACACGTGTGTTGATTAGGATTTGGGACAAACGTTGCTCAAAATTTATATTTATACACAAATTTCGCTGGGGCCGCGGCAAATGAAGCTGTATAACACTTCTGAATAGTTACTGAAAGATTGACTCCTCAACGTCAACAGAAAAACAGAAATGAATTTAAAGACAATTTTGAAAATGATAGAATAAATCGAAAGCGTGGAGTGTGAGCTGCCAGAAACCAAGTGTGCTATGTAAAGTTAAGTACAAAGGCACACGCAATCAAAAAATCTAATATAGAAGTCGCTTCTAACACCCTGTTTCAGAGTACTCGAAAACATGTTAACAACCGTGGTTATTTATTTGGTGAGCGAGTAAAATTTCTTTAAATTTATGTTTTGTTTACATATATTTCAAATATTTTTTATAGGTGATACTTTCCAATGGCTTATGTTTAGCTGCTGTAATGAACGAATTAGCTAACGTATTCAAGAATATCTGGCAAGTACTCTTAATCTACGCTAGAATTTTCAATTAGATGTTTCCCAACTTACATAAACAGTCTTTTTCCAAATAAAAAACCGTGTGAATTTCTTAATTGTTTGTTTAATTGCATAGATACATTGTTTCAATGAGAATCGAGTTTTTGTGGCATGTTTCATTTACAAAATGGAGTAGGTAACAAGATGCGGACAATATAAAGATTTAAAAAAATATTACGTACTCCTTAGGGAACTTAAAGGCTGCTATTTTCAAGTTACAAGCACAACACAAACACAAACTTTGAAATGGATAAATTGAATAAAGTAAAGAGTATAAATTTCATGGAAATACTCTCCCGGCCGTCGTATTGATGGTAACAATTATAATGTATGACAGGCTAGTATACATTTTGTAAATAAATACTACTCGATTACTAAGTACTGTATAATGCCATGTCACACATTATTACAATCATCAATATGACGGTCGGGATAGTATTTGGTATCTCTCAAATATTTACATCCACGTAGTTGAATAGTTAACGATAAATACGCGGGACTATACGGTATGTTCATTTTCCGCAAAGCTCAATTAGCACTTACGAGCTATTAACGTTGCGCACGAGTAATTTTGTTAACGATAGCTTGACAACCCTCAATTAGATAACTCCAGAGTGGCTGTTGCACATTCTTGAATTCCTACTAGGTTGAATCAAAACGGTTGAAAAAATAATAATTTACGAAGTTCTACGTAGTTGGCTAGCATTAGAAACTCTTGTTGATTGCACTGCTTCACAGAAATTTATCGAGTTTACGTTATTTGATATCTTAGGGCTACTATATTTGAGAAAATGAACCACCATAAGTTACATCTTGTTAAGGCACGCGGTCCAATCCTTTACTGTTATACGGCGGATTGCATGACCAGCATAGTACAAGTCAGGCGTCTTATCACTACTAATTCAGTACGACCGTTTCATCGCCGATCTAAGCATAAAAAATGGGTGAAACTTTAAATTTTATAGTACTGACTTAACTATTGTACAATTTGCAACACCAAACGCTATAAAAAACTCAGTAGTGATATAGGGCCGGTTCTGACTCACGGTATACGAATTTTCTATTGAAGGTCAATTCAGTTAATCTGTCGTGCACGTGCGAGTGAGAGAGAATGTGGGAATGTCCAAGGTCACTGCTTCAGTGTATGTTAATAAGTAGTGGTTCTTGTATTTCGAAGGTTGAAATGTCAAGGTCAAAAATGATAGTTTTCAAGGTCAAAGATGATTGACCTGCGGTGGTATCATATTACATTTCTTAGAAATATTAAAATAGACAGTTCATGGAAACAAGTTTTTGTCTAGGTTAGTGGTTTTGAAGGATGCATATTTATAATAAAAGGCATTCTTTGCGTGCGCACGATTCAGTAAACTTTTTATTGGCAGACATGACGAAAGTAATACACATGATAAAAAGAGAAAGTAAAGTAAAAGTATTACGTATTGACGAGAGAAAGAAGAGGCTTGACGAGTTAGTGAAAAAAATAAAAGAATTAAAACTAGATATAGAACTGTATGAACTGAATAGAAACATGAAGCAGCTTCAAGTTAAAAAATAAACATGTGCAACTTGTAATCTTTAGTGTAGATATATATATATATATATATATATATATATATATATATATATATATATATAATGTACATAAAAAAAGGTGGGTTTAGGAGATAACATGCATTAAAGGTGACAGAAATTTATTGAAAATTAAGTGGTAATATAAATAGTTGATGTTGATATGTACTTAGCTGTTCCTAAGGTGTTTCTCGACCTGCCTGTATCTTTGGCATCAACAAACGTCCACATGGTTGGATGACGTATTCCCATTGCCGCCTGTAAACATCGAAGTGCACCTTCAAATTGTTTATTACTTGAGCAGTGTTTTCCACGGTTGATTCTTCACGATGTTTAATAGTGGTTGTAACAGCAGCAACTTCCACACTAACTGACGAAGAGTCGTGAGAATGGCAAATCAGTTGCTCTATCACGTCTTCATTCGGAGTATGCATCTAATCGCACCGCCAAAATTTAACACTTTGATCCTACCTGCTCCGCTTATCAAAAACATACAAAATGTCCCACGTAACTAAACTTTTTACGCCCTCGTTGACTTAAAATTTCCACGTACATGATGTTATTTCGTACTAACCAATTAGATGAACTGCATATCATTTTGGAAAGGGTACTTTACATATTTACCCCAAAACCTAATTATCCTTAACTTCCTGATTAACCTTCTTCTAATTAACCTTAACTCTCTCATATACAATTACACTCATAATTAATAACGTTTGCTTAAGATTTAAAGAAAAGTTAATGTTTGGTAATTACTTTTTATTATTAATGATCATGGGTATGAAAATGGAATTGTTGAACTTAGGAATTAAGTTCCAATGCTGAAAGGAATTCTATGCAGGCAGAAATAATTGGTCACTTGTCTATGTCATATTTGTAAGGTTATCCATATATTCTAAATTAGAGCTTAGTTGAATTAAAATCCTACCGACATTTATGCAAGCGAGTAAAAGTGACTATTTCATAAATTAACCCAAAACGGAAGTACCGGCGATGAGTTAACTGTCAATGATATGGCTCGGCGATGAAACGGTCGCACTAAATCAGCTGCGATAAGATTAAAACTTTGGCAAAACTGTTCTCAATACATTTACGATATTTTTCCCGAGCTGTAGACTAGTGATTCACTTGGTATACTTCGATTATGTATACTCGCGTTTTCGATGAAGCATTGTTTAATAACACAACACAGGGGCGGCTCACTCCGTTTTTGAAATCCAAAAACCATAGTTAACCCAATGATGTTCCGCGGGACTATTATCGCCGCCTCTTATTCATTTGAAAAATAATATTTGAAATGTTTAGATACATGTTAAATACTCCATTCACAACAAAAGAATTTATTATGTACTACTGTTTAATTAAAATAATCTAAGTTTAGGAGTCCATTATAAGAACTCATATGTATAATGTTTTAAAAATGAAACTTACAACTACAAACAGATATATCATGTAACTAAATGAGGGCGGTGACTCACGCAGTGGTTTGTTGCCAAAGCTTCGGCTGTCATATAGTCGATGACATGGGAATAAACGTATACTTAATATACACAATTGTTACAGCGCCATTTTTCTGTCGACGGATTGTTTCTGAATCAATAGCTTGACATTTTAGACCATTAGTACAACTGACTGATATATATATATATATATATATATATATATATATATATATATATATATATATATATATATAGGGGAAGGTTGCCTATATTGGACCACTATTTGGTTTTAGGGCTATAACGTTAAGAAAACAAATCAAAACACTTTCAAATGTATATACCAAATACTTTAATATGTTGTACACTTCTAGTAATTTTCTCAGTATGTTTGGTTGAACAATTTCTCGTAGAAAAAATATCATCCGGAATCCTTGCAGCTCGTCCATTATAGGCGACTGGTTGCCTAAATATATATGAGGCTTACAATGTTGAAAAGGAAAATACACAACATTTTAAGGGTACAAAAAAATACAGGAACTAAACATGGTTAGTATGTGTATTTTTGTAAATGCTCAAAATTGAAAATTGTATTGTGGAACATGCTAACATATCTACCAAAACCTTAATAGAAATTGGGAATGTCAAAATAGAATTATTAAAACTGAAAAAGGAGCTCTTAATAAAAGAATACAAGAGAAATGAGGAGTTACAGAAAGAGCGCTTAGAAGGGCAACATTTACTCACTGAAAAATTATAATTGGCAAATGAAGAAAAAAAATTAAAAAATGAGTTGCTGGAGCTTGCATTTAAACAAGCAAAACAAATTAATATGTAAATACAGATTATAAACTAAATACATTAATAACTCCTAGTTAGCTTATATTATTACTAATGTAATTCAGCAAAATAATTTATAAATTGCTGACGGAAATGCCTCTGCATTCGATCTTCAACTACGTGTTCATGTGCAACATCAATATTTTCTGCAGGTACAATTACATCTGGATCCACCAAAGGCTCTTCTTCGTTGTGATCCTTTGCCAAATTGTGTAAGACAGCACACGCCCCAACCACCATTTGTGCTGTATCCACTGCTAAGCGAATTCCATTGCTTAAACTGGGAAATCGCCGTTTCCACACCCCAAACAATCTCTCAATAGGATTCTTACTATGTATTTGTGCTTCATTAAATAATTGTTCAGCTTGTGTCTTTGGATGTGGAATAGGGGTAATTAAATATTTTTTAAGCGCACATCCTGACCCTCCTACGATAATATTGTTTTGAAACTCATTCCTTTCTAATCGAACATGTATGCGTGAGTTGTTAAAAATTGTTTGGTCATGCGTTGATCCAGGCCATCGTGCGACAACATCCATGATACGAAGTGCAGCATCTCCAACAACCTGTACATTTATTGAAAAACAGCCCTTTCTATTTCCAGAGTATTCAGCATTTTCGCCCCCTAACAAAATTATTGAGCATTACACACCTAACATAAATATGTATATATTAACATTCCAACCTGGTGATTGTATCCTAATGTGAGTACAATCAATAGCTCCAATGATTTGTGGAAATCTAGCGATGCTGTAAAAATCAATTCGACTTCTCGACAGTTCATCAATATTCCTTGGCATATGTATATATAATGCAGGCAATTCTCCGCATATGAGCGTAGTGTTAAGAGAAGCTGGTTAATTGGTGATACAGCACGGTTTCTGGAATATTTAAATTAGTATTTTTGGTTTTCCATAAATTGCAGTTATAAATGTACAACTGTACCTTTTTGAAGGCGAAACCTTATAAAAAATTCATAGTCTGACCATCTGTTATAATTATCGTGGAACGTGGAACTCTAATTCGATTCGCCACTTCTTGGATGAGTTCTTCTTCAGAATCAGACGAAGAGCTGCTCCTATTTAGTAATAAGTGTCGATCATTTAATAGAGGAAAATCAACACTGCTAGAACTTGAGTTCATACTTCTACACTATCCTTAACACATTTGTGGCTACCTAACTTAAAATATTATTCAGAATATGTAAATTATATTGGCAAAATTAACAAAAACAAAAGAAGCGGCAAAATGTTGAGACGAAATTGGACATAACCTCAAATTGTTTCCAACAACCGTCGGTTGAAGACGTTGAAACGCTACCTGCTCTGTCGGTTGACGAAACCGACAGTTCAACATTCGGTTTGATGCCAACCGCACTTTATACAACGCAATCCTGCATTCAACCGTCGGTTCAGCCTCAACCTGTGGTCAACTGTACATTATACAACCGGCCCTTAGCAAAATAGAAAGGCGCTATAGAGAATTGGGATCTACCAAGACAAAGAAGTTCAATTTAAAAGTTAATTTTAAATAAAATACAATTAACTATTATTAAATTGAACTTCTGCTCGTTTATTAAAAAACAATATTTATAGTTACCTATATTTGCATACAACAAATAAAAATTAACAATCAATCACGTGTTGTCATGTGCGAAACCTTAACGAATTGCGGGCTCACATGACATTAACATTAACGAGAAGTACATACAGTTTAAGTTTGAATCGATTGTGACTTGCCTCCTCGATACCTCAGTTGGAAGAGCCCCACTGTAGCAAAGTGGAGGTCGTGGGTTCAAGTCCCACTCGAGTTAATCTTTTGCTGTATGTACTTTAAAAGTTAATTAAAATTAATTATATATATATATATATATATATATATATATATATATATATATATATATATATATATATATATATATACATACATACATACATACTACAGTCATACGCTCTAGGTTCGAACCTTTATATGTCCTCACTTAACATAATATTTTGGCTCACTAACAAATAATATATTGACTTAAATTGAAGGTACAAACATGTGTACAAATGTTTGATTCACGCGCTATAGTACATGTGTGCGGCCTCTCCTAGATTAAAAACGGTTGCGGTTTGCCATCTTTATTCAGTAACAGCACATTTTTCAAAACCGCATAATCGTATAATCACGAGTATATTTTAAGAAAGTATTTTTATATTTATGTTATTTAGGTAATTCCTTAATGTTATGACAAAAAAAGGTTACTTACTTCACGTTGTGGCAATTGGTCATGTTTGCCGGTTTGGGCTATTTACCAGGAAATGAAAACATTACAATTTATTTCTGGTAATATGTTCAGAAAAAATCGAACTACCTAGTTCTGGAATTTTATTGATTTGCATTGGAAAATAAAATATTTATGAAGGTTTAGAGTCGAGCGTATTGAAAAATGATACGATTTATAGTCCCTTCTTGTAGATAAAATTCAACAGTTTTAAAACTACGCCAATTAAACACTTATAATTTACATATTTTAACAACAATATATCAATTGTAGCATAGCAATAGCAAAAATTTTAGACTAATCGGCCCCACCAATTTTGTAAAACAAGCCTTCAAAGTGAAATGACTAGACTTTTTACTTTGATAGTAATATGAGACAAAACACTTATAATTCAGAATCATTTTATGTTATTAATTCGGGTTAATATGAATTTTATTTTGGAATAATTTATAGTTTAACTTATGATCCCAATGAGTTAGCTCTGGTGCAAAGCTATTGTTTAATATACAGGGTGTTTTATTAATGGAGCGTAATAAGCACGTAGCGTGATTCTTCAGTGAAACCTAAAGCCAAAATTAAGAATGACAAAATTTCCTCTTGGGCTTAGTTCTTGTGACAATGTAAACCACTGCCTTTTATTTTTTTGTTATATGTACAACAATCAATAGACTTGGCAACATGTCATGAATTATATCTTAAGGCACAACATATAGCGTTTTCCACTGGCTGCCTGCCTCTTTATGCACTGGGTTGGCACCGAGTGTCAATGTTGTATTCCACTGGGAATGTTTTTGCTCGTTTTTTTTTAAATTGCACATTTCACTGGCGTGTATGCTCAGAGTGGGGTCGCACCGAGTCCAGTAAAACTGGCCCCTAGTCTGGTAGTTGGGTCCTATTGGGTGCAAATATGGCGGCAGATAACTAATTATTACTGTTAGCTAGTGAATTATTAGAAGAGTCATAATTATCCTCTGATGAAGATGAAATAGCAGTTGTTATGCAAATTAAGAGTAAAATAAGGAAGGCTAGGATTGATAATTATTTTAAAGTTGTACAAAATTATTCTCAAGAACAGGTATAGATTATACATTAAACAAAAACATATCTTATTTGCAATTAGTTTAAAAAGCCTTTTAGATTAAATAGATCTACATATTTGCTACTATTGATACAATTTTTTAAAGTCAGTACAATATATTTCGTGTTCCAAAAATGACCTCAGTGGAAGCACAAGGCTTTCAGCAGACATACATGTTCTCTCGTTTTTGTGGTAAGTAGTACTATAGAGGCAGCATATAGAAAGAAACATTGTTTTGTGCTTAACGTTTGCCAGTAACAAATGTGTTCTGCGAGATGTGTCAGAGAGGTTTAATATTGGGAATCAACATTGCACCGCATGATTGAAAGAGTGATGGATTTTCTATTGGAAATTGCTAAAGACATTATTAAATTTCCCAACACCGAACAAGAAAAAGAGAAAAGTGCTAATAATTTTTATAAAGTATGATTTTCTTTAACAGATAATCAATTTAAATAGAGAATTTATATTTTTAGATATCTGCATTTCCAAATACAATAGGGTGTATTGATGGTACATCAATTATTGTACGTCTCCCAAAACACAAAATAAAATATACATATTGCAACAGACAAGAGCGCTATCAATTACATTACAGGCCATATGTATTTCAGAAATGAAATTCATGAATGTATTTACCTGGCAAAATGCATGATAGCCGTGTATTATGTTTTCATTTATAGGAAAAAAATTGCCACATATGTGTGGAAAATATCATCTTTTAGGAGATGGTGCATATGCAATGGGAGAGTATTTGCTAACACCATACAGGAATTTTAGACTTACAAACAACCAAACAAATTTGAACAAGAAACTGTTTGCTACAAGAGTAAGAATAGAAAACGCTTTTGGGCTTTTAAAAGGAAGATTTAGGCAATTGATGAGATTAGATTTTAATACAGTAAATAAATCAACAAAATTTATTATTAGTTGCTGTGTTATTCATAATATATGCATTGATAATAATGATCTTTTAAAGACAGCCAGTAACAATGATGACCACGAAGTTAATTTAGATGTTGAAACGGAGGCACATTTATGAAGATTAGGTGAAATAAAGAGAGACACTTTGTGTACTGTATTAAGTGAGGTATAATGGCAAATTTGTATTAGATTTTCATTTATTGAATACATTCAACATACTTTATAATAATTTATTTGGAGTACTATACTGTAGATTAATAAAAAAAATTTATCATGAAACAGTTTTATTTAAAACGAAAATTTAAACTACAACTACATACATATAATCTAATGTAAAGTATTGAAACCCATAAATTATTTGCTAGAATTTGTATTTTGTAACAGTAAACTACCTACAACAGAAGAAATGTGCAATAAAATTGTCATCTTTTAAAATTTGGTTACCTAAATCCTTCAGTGCTTCCAATTTTTCCTTATGTCTTCTTTCTTTGTTTTTTTCTTTTTCCTTGTGAATTTTTAATAATGTTTGTGATATGTTATCTCTTTTCTTGATTGGTTTTTCATCATTATTATGATCCAAATTGCAATCAGATTTTACACTAATATTAGTAGCGTCACGAAGTATTTCTGGTTCTATACTGTCATCTGATGCATTGATTTTATTTAGTTCAAATTCATAAGGTACCGTCATTCTAGATGGCCCCGAAGTATTATTATGATTCCCTGCTTTTTTTGTCGTTTAATAATTGTTTTGTAACTATTTATACATTGATCAGATGTCTTATCAACATTTAAGAATGTTTTTAATCATTAGATATTTGTGTCCACATTTGCTTTTTAGTCTTAAACTTTTTCATAGGCCCAACCATAGATAAGTATGCTTCATACTGGTTTAGATGATATTTAGTTTCATTTGTTGTCCATTCTGAAATATAACATTAATGTTATATACTAACTTAGACAAATTTCAGCTGTACAAACCAGTTGTTTTTATTTCAACTTTTTCTTCTGAAGTAAGCACTTCTGTGTTTTCGGTTTCAGAATGGTTATCTTAACTAGGCAATGGAAAGCTTGTAAAATATAATTATAGTAGTATAGTAACACATAATTAGTTACTTACAAATTTACTGTATCTGTAGACATACTAACAAGTTCTATATTATCTTCAATATGTGTAGAATTACTTATAATGAATGATACAATATACTGATATGCACAATCGTTGAAATCTACATAAGAAAAAGGATAAACATTTTAATGAAGTTGTATATCATACATATATTTACCAGTTATTTCTTTCAATATATGTTCTTCTATGGACACTGTTGCGATATCACTGCTGACACCAGCATTAATTCGTTACTTGCCAGTGGAAAACGCTGATTTATCACCACACTTTGCATTAAAACTACAATTTGATCAAATACTATTGTAAGCGGAAAAGGAGAGTATGTGCGTATGAAATTGTTTCATATGGAATTGTATTTTCTAAAATTAACCTACAATTATAAATATTAGTATTATACTTATTTAGCTTATAAATTTAAACGAAAATTAGTGAGGAGCCAGTAACGTTTTAATTTTATACTTAATCAAATATACCCACAAAATATTTCATTTCCTGTAAGTACTCATATGTATTTTATTTTTCAGATCATATCCGAGGAAATTCGTAGCCGTAGAAAAGTGCGTGATGTAACTAATGCAGAAGAACCTGAACCCCCAATTAATTATGTAGTATACAAAAATAATGATATCCTCATTAGTGCCCTCACTCCTCCTATGCTTTATTTTAATGGAACAAAGTAAGTTGTATTATTATTACATTGTATTATGGAAATTTAATTAAAATCTTTGTGTTTGTAGTGTTACATTGGCAGATTTTACGGTAACAACAGATAACAAAACAGAAGAAGGAATGAATTCAGTTCTGAAATCAACAACTATTACAGATATTACATTAACGTAAGTGTATGTAATAATGTTAATAGTTTTTATGTACTGTTAATGTGCATTATTTTCTTCATATGAAGTGTGTTCGATTTAACAAATAGGATTTAAGGAGTTCAATCAAAGATGTACTAAAACCGTATTCTCTTAATTTTTTTATAATGACGTATTGATCCATTTGATCAAAAGCCTCATGGAAGTTGGTGTGTATTAGGTCAACTTGCCTTTGCTGATCTAGAATTAGTGAGCATTACTGAGAAAAGCATGCCAGTTGGCATACAGTTGACCTATTAGCAACAAATCCATGGTGGTACTCCCATATTTGTGCTTCAATTTCAAAAAAGAATATTGTACAAAATTATATCAAAAACCTTGGAAAAGTTGTAAAGAACAGATATAGGTTTGTAATTTTCATTGTGCGATGTCAACCCTGATTTTAGAATTGGATACACTTTAGCTTTTTTTTCCAAATAGATGGAAAAATTCACTGTTTTAGTAATGAATTAAGAAACTATGATAATAGCATGGCAAGAATTACGGCAGTCTTTAATGAAAAAAGAGGGAATTTGGTCACACACTGCGGTTAATTTGTTTTTCAATTTTTTTATTGCTTTAAGAACATCTTGTTCGGTAATTGACTCTATTCAAACGTGAGTGTTGTAGTGACGCATATAGTTTGATTCAAATAAACTTGGGTATGACTCATTCTTAAAATTACACGAACTATACTAAATTTCATTTAAGAAGGTAGTGAAGGAAAACATAGGACAGCTTTGACCTTCATTTTGATTGGTTAATATGCAAACCAGTTTTAAATACACAAATGTATTTTCATAAAATAGTGATATTTGAAGTAAAATTCATGTTATGTTGGTAATAGTGATATTTATATTGGTAAAATTGTTTGCCCTGCTGTCAGATAATTTCGTCAACTCTATTATTTTGTGTTCTTTGTAATCCTTGTGTTTTTCATTTATATTCTCCTATCCGTCATTTTTACTACATATTACGTAATAGTTCTTTTCAGAACTCCACCGCACTTGCATCATTTACCTAACGTAAGTACCCTAACCTACTTGTATAACATTTAATGAAATAAACATGTTTTACAGTGTTCCCATATTTTGTGTATTATGACAGAACAATTACCGTTTAAGGACAATAAGGGTAAATTAGTACAAAGTGGTCAAAGATTGATGGCGTATAACATTTATTTACGAAACAAAGTAAATAGAAGTAAATCGGAAGCTGTTAAATTAACATCCATTGAGTCCGGCCTTGGTGAGTGAATGTTGTGGAACATTATCAAAGAAATAGAGATTTCTGGTATTGCACGTTCCCCTAAAAAGACACGAACACGTCAAAGTCAATATACATGACTTCAAGTTTTTGATAAATCAGGTATCCGAAGCCATGTGCATTTGTTCTTTTTTAAAAATGAACTGCCTACTTAAAGTCTTAAGGGCTGTAAATGATGATGATTCACTACCAGATTTCAAACGCACGAGTTTGTGGAGAATATTGGGAAAGTTGGGATTCAAATATGAGAAGTGAAGCAGAAAAACTATTTTAATTGAAAAACAAGAAATTGTTTTATGGAGACGTTAATACTTAACTTCTATCAAAAAGTATCATGAAGAGGGAAACAAAATTTATTATACAGATGAAACATGGGTTAATGCAGGGGCATGTGAAAAATAAAATTTGGAAAGATACTACTGTGACAACTGCAAGGCAAGCACACTTGCAGGGTCTTTCAACCGGCATCAAAGACCCATCGGGCAAAGGAAAACTCTTGATTGTTGTGCATATGGGTAGCACCTCTGGCTTTGTGGAGGGTGCTTATTTAAATCTTGAATCCAGAAAGACAGGTAAACATTAAATTCAGGTTTATAATTGCAAATTTACTTTTACCAATTGTTTTAGGTGATTACCATGAAAAAATGAATGGTGAGGTGTTTAAAAATTGGTTGGAAAGTGTTCTACCGCTTTTAGAAGATAACTGTGTGATCGTAATGCACAATGCGCCTTATCACAGCATTAAAGCTGAAAAAGTTCCTAACCAAAGTTGGCGAAAAGGTGATATCATCGAGTGGCTTCATAGCAAAGCAGTAACACCAACAGGTGGAGACTTATTAAAAATAGAACTATTGCAATTAGCAAAACAATATTCCCAATCTCATTCAACTCCTTATGTTATTGACAACACCGGAAGAATCATATTGCGATTTCCCCCATATCACTGCAATTTAAATCCGATTGAACTGGTATGGGCACAAGTTAAACATTACGTAGCGGCCAATAATACGACAAAATTTCCGATGTAAAAAACTTGTTGGATAAAGGTATTGTCAATGTTACACCACAAAAATGGTATGATTGTGTGGAACATGCAATTAATGAGGAAAAGTGAATGTGGGATTTAGATGGTATAATAGAAACTATGTTGGAAGTAGTTATAAATTTGCATTCTGATAGTAGGTCTTAAGAAGAATCAAGTGACGAAGATTTGTAATTTGTAATCGTTATGTAATTATATAATTTTGCCTTAATTTATTCTGTTAAATGAAAAGTGAATCTTATAAGTTAAGCTTATTTTGTCGTTCACATGTATATTTTTTGTATCACTTTCGTTTAGCGAATGTTGTGCGTTTAATTTTGAAATAAATTTACAATTGTTGATAAATGCAAAGATAGGTGCTCACTCAATAAGAACATTTTTTGGCCATTTTGTGTAGCATGTTAATGAAATTAACTGAAAACCTTTTGGGTTATAATGAGCCACATCTTATGGTCATTTAAAATATTATTTTTTGCGTATAAGTTTTCATGACTTGCATTAACCGAATGAATCTGTTGTAAATAACACTATCAAGTTATCTCTATGTCATGTGTTTGTAATTGCTTTATATTCACAAAGTCAACCATTACAATTCTTTTCATCAGTGGCAATCTACAATCTCATATAACACATTTTATTTGAAAACCTATTTCAGTCATGTACTGGCCAATAAAAGAAATCCACTGGTTTATTAAAGAGATTTCTAAAATAAATGAAGTGTACAAAATTACACTATTTTTAAATTTTCCCGCATTTTGAAGATAACCAAAAAACATAGCTGTGTAAACTTGCCCTCAGAGATAGCGCCATATACTACCTTCTTAAATGGAATATAGTATAAGATTTAGGTGATGTAAGTCTTCATTAAATCAGCAAAGTATCTTTTAGTTAATATTTTTATCGGCATATGTCTCCACTTAAATTTCCAGAAAATGTCAAAGAAACTTGAAAATTATTGAATGTTTTTTATATTTTAAACTACACTCACCGGCAAAATAATCGATCCACTCAAAAAATTGATGAAGTTTGCTCATTAATAAATTTGTTTTTTTAAATTCGTTTTGATTATTTTTTATTTCATATTGTAGGTAAATTTATATGAAATCTAGCACGTTTTGAATTTTAAAAAAATTGGGCGTACGTCATTTTATACAGGGTGACACAAAGTGTGATTTTTTACTCTAACTTTAAAACCACATGTGGAGTGTCACAGTTATTCCACCTTGTAATTTCTTATTTTGTTAACAAGACACATCGTTTCTTCACAATTTGGTTTTTTATTTATTACAATAGTTTAATTTTTGTCAAAGATACAAGGGTTTAAGAAAAACGTTACATTTTTATATTTTTCCTATGGTAATAACAATAAGTTTACTAGGTCTCCTGGCACGCAGTCCAATATCAGAAAGCCACCTTCTTATTGTTCTATCACTTACTTGAACTTGCCTTACGTCCTCTAATCTGTTTTTCATTTGCACAGAAGTAACCTTTCTGTTCCTCAAAACATTTAGCGTTATAAAGCGCTTATCTCGCTCACTAGTACATTTTTTAGACCGCAATGATTTCTTCTTGTGAATACACCAAATTCACGAAATCGTTTTACAGCTCTTTGAACTTTACATCTTGAAACTTCCAACACTCTGACCACAATACTGTGACCTACCATTCTGAACCAAAGCAATAGCTCTCGTTGCGTCGCTTACAGAAAGCCATATTTTAAATTACTATTCGACAAGTAACTCGTTAAAAAATTTAATTGACAAGTTTTAGATTTCACAACTGACAGTAATTCCATAGCACTCTATGGAAAAATGTAACGTTTTTCTTAAACCCTTGTATTTTTTAGAAAAATTAAGCAATTGTAATAAATTGTAAAGAAACGATATGTCTTGATAACAAAATAAGAAATTACAAGGTGGAACAACTTTGACACTCCACATGTGGTTTTAAAGTTGGAGTAAAAAACACACTTTGTGTTACCCTGTATAAAATGACGTACGCCCAATTTTCTTAAAATTCAAAATGTACTAGATTTCATATAAATTTACCTACAATATGAAAAAAAAATAACAAATTTATTAATGAGCAAACTTCATCAACTTTTTGAGTGAATCGATTATTTTGCCGGTGAGTGTAGATTGATAGTCAAAAATATTTTGCTGCGATAGTGAATTTTTATAATTTAGGACATGGTTTGATTAGGAGACGGTAAATAGAGGATGGTTTTGACAAAAGCATTTTTATAGTTGGCATTAAAAAATGGAAATAAAAAGAAAACTAAATCTACGGTAACCTTGGTTACCGTAGATTTGAATTTCCTAGTTTACCGTAGATTTTCTTTTTTATTTCCATCTTTAGACAGTTTGAGGTTAGAAACCTTCCTCTATTTACCGTTTCCTGTTTGATTATAATTACATACCATCATAATACATAACCTATATATTTGTAAGTAAACAACTACTTTATTTGTTTATTATAAATTAAATCATGTCACATGGAAAAATTGATAAAAGTTGCAATTAGTTTGTTATTCTCAAGATTTATAACAACCCTTCTAGAAGCATAATTATTGCTTGGTAATCGACATTCTTGTAAATACTTTACGATAACATAAATATCGATACATTTGTGATTATTTCATTTTTGTAGAAGAAAGTGTGTACAGTGTAATGTAGTTCGAAGTGCAATGAAATTATTGATGTTTAATATTTTAATTTAGCACATAAATCAGTACATGTATTCAGTCCACCTATTGTAGAGTTATCAATATGTTATGTAAAAATTAGAATATTTATATTACATTGGAATTAAAACATTTAAATTAAAAAAAATTATTCACTATCAGTGTCACTCTCCAAAGTGAAATCCTTAACAGATATAATTAATGGTTGCACAACCTGAAAATTTTTTTCAATTCCTCACCACTCTAACATAGATACTTCGGCATATTTAATGCATTTCTGCCAATATGTCCCATCAATTCGTTGTAAGGATTCTATCCATATTTCATTTACATGGTCATCGTTAAATTTGGAATTATGTCTTCCTATATTTTTGTTGTAGTGTTCTTTACAGTTTGCCCACGCCAGTTCAATTGGATTAAATTGACAGTGATATGGTGGTAACCATAATACTCTGTTCATACTTGTGTGCTGTTTCATCTATTTCGTACACCTTTGGTAACGCTTTAATAGAAAATTACATATTTCTTCCGTCTTAGATGAATTATTTGGAATTTTTTCCAGAAGTTTGATATGATAACTAGCATTGTCCATTACAATTAAAGATGGTTCTTTTAAGTTTGCAATTAAATTATTTTCAAACCATTTTGTAAACAACTCTGCACACATATCTCCATTGATAGTCTGTACTTTGTGACTTTGTAGAAAACAAAAGTGAAGCATCGGAAATAAATCCATCTTCATTACCTGCATGAACATCTAAAAATACAGTTATTTTATTAGGAATTATATAATAACTAAATTACAACAAACCTTTTTTTCACCCATTGGCTTCTTATTCACGCTTACCTTAGATTTATCATGCCAACTTCTTTGGTGCGATCCTCAACTGAAAATCCTAGTTCATCTAAGAATGCAGGATTGTATACCTTTTCTTGTTTATTTTTCTAATATTCTCTAAAGAATCGTACATGATTGGCAGCAATATGTGATTGTTCCATTAAACCTCTCCTACCACCATCTACTTTAAATGAAAAGCCAATGGAATGTAAAATCTAGATCTACTGAAATTGAAAACTTGACTATTGCTTAATTCTTTTTGTAATGATGCCAACGTAACATGTATACCTATTAGACATGTCTTACATGTTTATAACTAACTAACTAATACTCGTACTTTATTTGCATAATTTACAAAAATTTCGCAAAGTGCTTGCGTTTTGTTATTTACATTTTCCATCTCTATTTACACTTTTTACAGTCTCTCCTTTCTTTACTTCACTTACACTAACTTCTCACTTTTCTCTGCTCCCCTTAACTGTCTTCTGTTCCATGTTTCTTGCATCCACTCCGCTCTCCTTCCTCTTTCTTCTAGTATCTCTTCCACCGTCCTATCTCTTCTCCGCACAGCCTACATTTTCTCTTTTTCCCTTCTCCAGTACCTGTTTCCCCTCTCTTCGTTTCCACATCTAAATCTCACTATCATTTTCTTTCTTTCCCTCCTCCCTTCCCCATTCAAATATCTCGGTAACCCGTCTCCCTTAATGTTCCTGTAATTTACATTGTACTTTCCTTCTTTTACCTTCGACCATCTTTCCTTCTTTTGCACGTCTCTATCCATACTAATTATGTCCCCTCTCACGTTCACTCTTTCCCTTCTTAGTCTTTCTTCTTCCTCTTTTGCATATCAATTTCTTTCGTAATATTCTTTCCTGGCTTCTTGTCCATATTCTATTCTTCCTTCTCTTATTTTTTTCCAGCATTCTTGCAGGATTTTACACTCCGTTCTTCTACTCATTTCCTCCTCCTTATTTCCTCTACTTGGACCTCCTCTCTAATGATGTATCCTGGTGTTTCTCTTTCCACTCCCAGTATCCATCTCCAGTATTTTTCTTGCAGTTCCTCTATCTCTTTGTATTCTTTCCACCCCTACACTTCCGCCCCGTACAGTACCACACTTTTTATCAATTTCTCAAATAATAATTTTCTTTTCTTTATGTCCATTCCAAACAGTCTTTACCCTACACTCCACACTTGCCCTATTAGCTTATTCTTTTATATGTTCCCCATCTTTATTGTCTTGTCTCATTGTGTATCCCAGGTATGTGAATTCCTTTACTTGCTGTATCTCCTAATCCCTCCATTTCCATTCCCCCTTTTTTCCACCCTCTTTTCTCCATGCCATTACCTTAGTTTTACTCCCATTGACTTCCAGATCTTTCCTTTTCAAATATCTGTTCAACGTTTTTAACATTCCCTTCATTTCTTTTTCCTCTCTTGCTAATAACACTTATCATCCGCGTATACCAGCGTCCATACTTTCATGTTCCCCACCACCAGGCCTCCATCTTGTTGTCCCCTTAATGTCTCCTCCAGGTCTCCAGTATATACCGCGAACAGGCTTGGGCTCACTGGGCATCCTTGTCTCAATCCCTTCCTCGTTACAAATCCTTCGCTCAGTTCCCCCATTTACTCTCACCCTGTTCCTCGTTTCTTCATATATTTCTTCTATCCTTTCTATTATCCTTTCGCTGATCTTTTTTTTCCTCATGAGCTCCCACAACTTTTGCCTCTTCACCCTATCGAACGCCGCTGTTATGTCTACGAATACCGCTACCATTTTACCTCTTTTCTTTCCTAATTCCTTGTTTGCCGTGTGCTTCAATATGTATACGTTATCCGTCGTTCTTCTTCCTTTCCTGAATCCTGCCTGTCCATCTGGTAACAGCTTCTTTTCTTCCACCTCTTTAACCTTTCTTCCAGAACGTTTGCGTATATTTTGTAGGCCTTGTTTAGCAGTGTAATTCCCCTGTAATTTGTCATCCGATTCTTGTCTCCTTTTTTGTACACTGGGCAAATATGTCATTCCCTCCACCTTTTCAGGAATCCTCCTCCTCTCCATATTGTGTTTATTATTTCCGACATCCTTTTTGTCACCTTTTCTCCTCCGTATATCCACTCCTCACCTTGTATCTCATCTTCTCCTGCCGCTTTCCCTTTTTTACCTTCTTTATTGCCTCTCTTACTTCCTCTTCTTTTATTCCTTCTTCTTTTTCCCCTATCTCGTGTCTTTTGTTACTTTGTCTTCCTTCTCCGTCCTGTATTTGCTCTCCCTCCAGAGCGTCTCTGAAATACCTCTCCCATTCTTTTATATTATTCTTTTTTCGCTTTCCCCGTTCTCCACCGTCTTAGTGTTTTTCTTGCTTTCCTCTTGGCCTCCTTACATTCTTTATCCCACCATCTTTTCCAGCCCATTTTCTCTCCCTTCCATCTTCTCAACTTGACTTTTGCATGTTTATACATGTATATACATTTTGAATGCATTTTTCTCTTTATGGCACTTCGTGCGTTTTCTCCGCTTAGCTGACTGTGGAGGTTTATTTTTTATTTTGGGCTTCTGTAACCCTTTTATACTACATGTACTACATACCTGCATAACAGATTCAAATGGAACGAGTGTCCCTTGATTGTCGCGTTCCTGTTCAAAATAATTAAGCACGTTCATAACAACGAGCTGCGTTTGAGATTAGCATCTCTAAAGTTTTGTAAATTTTATATAAATTATGTAAAAATGTTACCAAATTATCGATAATTCACCGTACAAGTTGTAGATAGCTTTGAAAAAACTTTTTTATAAAAAGTGAAACAAAAACGCATAAACAATAATTTCAAAAAATGACAGGAGTGACAGATGCTGCTTCTTAATCACGACACACGTTTTAGTGCGCTAATATGAATTGTACTGCAGATTTATGTTTTTATGGTCACCCTTCTCTAATACATGTAGTTGAGAGAGAGAGAGAGAGAGAGAGAGAGAGAGAGAGAGATAATAATATGTAATTTTATTATGGAGTTTTTCATCGATGAGTCATACCCAACTTTATTTGAATCAAACTTTAGAAATTTACTGACTAACAGGATCTTGTATATACACAAAAAAAATTGGCAAAAGTATTGACTATTGATTGTTTGATCATAGAGCTGTAACTCACCCAGAATGCGAGTTGTACCTTTCTTTAAGCAAATGTATGACTAAATATTGTTTGGATAGAGTGAAAGTTTTGTTCAGTTTGAGAGATATAATGTTGATATGATTGTGACAATAGTGTTACAGCATGTATGCGTTTGAATTCATTATTGGGACTCTTTGTTAATTAGTATTTCTTATGTGCAATTAATTTGATGTTTTGAATAAGTGATTTAGAGAACCAGGGTGGAAAAGTACGCTTTTTATTATTCTTCAAGGTAAGCACATTTCTATCAAAAGCGGACTCCAGAATTGAATAGAACTATTCACATGCCTTATCACGTCATTAGTTGTGGTAAGGGTATTTCAATTCAAGGCTTGTATATAATGGTAGGTTACTCGTAACTGTGCACCAATGACAGAACAGAATTCAAAGATATAGTTTTGTGCAAATATGCATATTATTCGGAATGATCTATTAGTTGAGTTGATCGGCCTATTTCCACAGTTTTTGCTTTTATAGCGCGACGTTTCGGAAACGGACTCTGCTTCCGTCATCAGTTTTGACTTCGGGGCTGTACTGATTTACTAATTCTGTATTATAAGTGTTTTGTAATTTCATATTAGTTGAGTTGATGGGCCGATTTCCACAGTTTTTGTTTTTACAGCGCTTCCGAAACGTCGCGCTGTAAAAGCAAAAACTGTGAAAATAGGCCGATCAACTCAACTAATAAATCTAATCCACATGAATGAATGTTATTTATATTGAGTAGTAAAAGACTAGGATTAAAACCAGCATTTTCTAAGTTTTGTGGACTACCTTCGAATTACGTCGGTAATAAAACCGACTAATTGCTGCTCCGTATGGCCAAAAATCCGGATTCATCAGGTTTTTGATGCAAGGGTTTCACATTGTACCTCAGGAAATGTTTCTTTCAGGCTATTTGTTAAACTTTCAACAGTAGTTTTAGGATTTAACCAACACACATGTAAAATTAACACACTAGGGATACTCTGGATACCATTTGAATTACTGCTACCGATTATCACATTTCTATTACAGCTTGACAAGAATACCTCTGCGGGTGAAGTAAAAAAATAAATCCCGCCTATTATTGCGCAGTGGTCGACAGAGAGATTGGAAGCAGAGTAGTCACTTCATTAAGAGACGTTCAGTGTTTGACTTGAATACTGAAGAAAAGTATTTAAACATTTAAATAATACATATCTATTTATGTACTTTGGGCTGTTGAAACACTGATTAATTTGTACCTGTCAATAATTCTAGATTTGTAAATGAATCAATTCATTCTTATCTTTCATTTTAATATTTTCACATTTAACTTTGGACTCTAAACGAATAAAAATACGTATGTTGATCCTTGTAAATGTCTAATTATACAATTATAAACAAATGTTAAATAATTTAGTATTATCTCATACGTCTTGTAAGTTACAATAATTTTATTTATGAAAAATAATTTTAAATTTCTATTTGAAATTGGAATTGTTAGTAATATGAAAAATTTATTTTATATGATAAATGCTCTAAAAATGTACATATTACCAGTCACTCTCATTTAAATTGAGATAAGTCGTAACATAGCGGATGTACTGGAAAGTGCATCTAGAATTATCAAATTAAAGCTTAAAGAAAGTTTTTTATTTACATTAAAAAGATTACTGTTTAATACAGTTAATTTGAATTAATTAAATTATTTTAGTGGTTTAATAGAAATATTTTTATTTTATTATAGTTTATATTAATGCGAATGAAATTTTAAAAGTTTGTAAAAGAAGAATTAAGTCTGCGTAATACTATATGCACCTTGAATCATTCGCGCGTAGTATCTGTCTTTTTCCCTCCGAATGCGTTCTCTCTTCTTTGTGTACGCAGGAGGCTGAAATTCTCACCCGCGGAGGTATCCTTGTCAAGCTGTGCGTTTTTTCCTGGTTACTATCTCTCAGTCTGGTTTTTTAGTCGATGGTACATCCTCTTTTCATCAACATGAATTAAACTAATAGGCAAATATTTAACGGTAGTACGTACCAGGTCACTATTAGTCTTAGTAGCACTATTTTCCTTTAAGACTGCAGAAGGGCTTTGATTGTTGTGTGACATTTTGATTTGAGACGTAATTTTTTATTGTTTACAATTTTGTCAGTCTTATTTAAATTAATTTGGTTTGGAAATGTTTTGTTTTTACCCGCGTCTGGATTATTTAATACACGGTTTTGTTCATTTAGTCCATGAATAATCGCGTCTTTTTTCATTAGAAAATGCAATGTCACAATCGTCTATTACAAATTCATAACAAACTACGACGTTATCTTCTACAAAAGCACATTACTTAATTTAGCACAACTAACGTGAAAATAATTGTCACATTTTGAACATTTATATCAGTAGTATAGCTACCCCACTTCTAACCCACTTTTGATAATAATACACTTTCCCGTACAGATTGTCCACATCAAGGTCAATGGTTTTTCAAGCTCAAGGTCATACACATTGTCTGCATCAAAGTAAGTAACTAGATTTGAAAAAAGTTACTAGTAAAGTTACTAGATTGGTTTCTCGAGGCCAAGGTCATCGCACAGATTGCCCACATCAAGGTCACGCACCTACAATGGGCTCAAAAATCTATTTAATACCCCTGACCTTGAGAATTGTAATAAATGAATTAACACCTCAACTCGGTCAAGAATTGCTTGCTGACCTTGAGCACTGTGGAGTATCTCACCTTTGGCCTACGTAAAGCCCAGACACATGAGTCATGCAATTTGAGGGGCCTACTTCAGAAGTCAATGAACTAATTGCGTGACCGTGAGCATTACCTGCCATGTGACCTTGAAATTCCCCGCCTAATTTGCCCATGGCTCGGCCAAGAATTGCTTGTGGCCTTGAAAAAGGCCGCTACTTTGGCCTTGAAGGCAATGTTCTTGGTGGCCTTAAAGAGCATCCTCCTATATACCCCCAATTGAACCCTGATGCAGGAACGTTTGACCTTGAGAAACCGTTGAATTCGACGTAGGGAATGTGTCACCACACCTTAAAGAATATACGCAGGCAGCGTGTACAGTGGGCCCTTTGAAAACTTTGACATAGGTAATGTGACCGTGTACGCAGGTAATGTGTACGATGACCTTGAAGATTGTACAGTTAATGTGATGACTTTGAGGAATATACGTTGATGTATGCAATGTGTACGATGACCTTGACCTTGAAAACCCTCCAATTGAACCCTGCTGGAGGGAACGTTTGACCTTGGTAAACAGTTGAATTCGACGTGGGGAATGTGAGTCCACATACCTTGAAGAATATACGCAGGCAGCGTGTACAGTGGGCCCTTTGAAAACTTTGACATAGGTAATGTGACCGTGTACGCAGGTAATGTGTACGATGACCTTGAAGATTATATAGGTAATGTGAGGACCTTGAGGAATATACGCCGATGTATGCAATGTGCACGATGACCTTGACCTTGAAACATCATTGACCTTGGCGCGGATAATCTGTCCGGTGACCTTGGCCATCAGAAACCAATCTAGTAACTTTTCGAGTGACTTTTCAAATCTAGTTACTTTAATGACCTTGATCTTAAGGAATATACTTTGATGCAGGCAATGAGTATAATGGCCTTGACCTTGTAGAACCATTGACTTTGATGTGGACAATCTGTACGGGAAGGTGTATTATTATCGAAATTGCGCCAGAAGTGGGGTAGCTATACTACTTATATCCATTTCCTATCTTAGATTTACAGCGTTTACACTGGAAGCCACATACGACATCACTTACACCAGCCGCCATATTTCAAGTTTTTTAAATATGTGTAATAATAATGGTGAAAGTTTACTTTTTCATACTAAATGATTTGTTTACGTAGATTGTATTATTTTGCGTCTTTGTATGGTCTTTGAATAGATACGTTTCGAAAAACACTAGGATATGTTACTGTTTACCGAGCTGGTAGAGCAGTGGTGACACGATCTGCTTAGCATTCGGGAGGTAATGGGTTCAATTCCCGTTACCGTCTACCTTGTATGACGTTTTCAGGGGGTTTTCTTCGTACACATGTAGCGGCATGGTCACTGGGTATATGCACACCATGTGCGACTACTTAGGCGAATGCTGGGGTAGTATTTTCCCCCTCAGAACGCTAACTCCGTTCCTTCCGATCCTATCCTGACCACACCCATCCTTAATCCCACATGCATATATACGTAATGTATGTATGTATGCTGGGAATCCATGATTGTGAAGGAGCCCACCCTCCCCCTTGAGGAGGGAATGAAATACGTGGCCCTTTCCTTCCCTTTTTACTGCTTACTAAAGTACTCCAATTTATTCATTTATAATTTCCATCTATTCAAAATTAGCATTCCGTTGCGTTAGTCTTCTAAGTAATAAAAATGATATGTAAATTTAGTGTAAGTCCTCGACGTGGATACCATATTTTCTAGAAAAAGATTAACGTTTGGTTTTTTACATACAATTTACGTATAAAGTATATTTTAAAATATGAAAATACCCATAAAATGGCGCATAAGATATGGTAATAGAATAATAATTTTATCGATTCCTCAACAAATTAAATTTTGTTATATAACATTTTGATCACATATATGTGATTCGAAGCGTTTAATTTTTGATGCAGCACTTATTTTACTACCAAGTAACCCCACATAAAGTACTCATAAATTGCTAATAAACAATAACAGAATTAAAAACTGTATTCAAAACATATGCAGCGGTGTCTTTGATCGCTTTAAGTACCCTTTTTTCAGCCGATGGAGATGTATTATAAATTATAGTGCATTCTAAAAAAAGCGGAAATATTGGGTTTTTATGTCATTTATGGTTTAAAAGCAATCGAAATTACCCGCTAATGACACGTGAAAATAAATTTTAATGCAGTCCTGACCCAGTTGACGTACAATCCATCTTTTACCTGTCACAATAGGTCCACAGCGCGGTACGAGAACGATTGCACGCTGCAGTCTCCCCTCCATGATTTGCAAATCGGGACGTACAAAGATCAAAGCGGTACTTCCCACTGCCCCAGCTGTATAGTTTTTTAAGCTGTGGTCATATCAGGCTTCAATTCAAAGTTAATCGCCCGGTCTATAGCTTGCATAATCGTTAAAACATTTTCATTCCAACATTCGGGAATTTCAATCCCGTCAATACAATGCTTTCTTGAATATCGCTCCAGATCGTGCCCTTTTTCCTTTCCCCAAATTGTACATTTGGCTCCTAAGTTTCGGTTTTATGTTGACACTCTTGAATTCTAGAATCCTGAAGTTGTATTTTTGTATTAATATCATTTATCTTCTCATGGCAAACATTTATGGAATTAAAACATTCTTATAACTCTCGATGCATTATTTGTAGTTGATTCATTATTTCTCTTAAAGTAGGTTCTTTATCAACTACACTGCACTTATTTTGTCTAGTTTGTCTTGTGGTATATTAACGCACACGGAGTGATGATTATTTTGACATACACTACTACAAAATGTATAGTGTTCCGATTAAAACTTCGACATGTTTATAATGGAAAATTGAATTTTTACACCGTTAAACATTCTTAGTGCACGTCTTAGTTGAAATATTAGCTACACTTTTACTAATTTAATTTGCAATTTTTCTGATCAATTTTAATTGAAGAATAGAGCATCGCATAGCTTGCGTCGTGGGACTTACGCATCCCCCAGTAATCAGGGATCCCCCACTAATCTATACCACTCTCCCAAAAGAAAAACTTAGAAATTAAGTATTTAGGGAAACAGCTATAATTGGAAACTGGTCTAGAGACAAATGCTAACGCCAGTTATACCAGTTCCTTTCTATATCATGCTCATTCGTCCCTTTGGAAAAATCAAGGATTAATATTGCTGATAATTTTTCCTTTATGATTTATCAATTGTGGTTTGAAGCCTTAGTTCAATTTTTTTATTCATTCGCCACTGTTAATTGGTTTCATAATTTATTTTATGACACTTGACTATCTTTTATAACTTGATTGTTTAGTGTTTATTTCTAAATCTTAACTTCTGAAAATTTAAATAAACATTTTTAAATTAAAATACTTAGATTTTGGGTTTTTAAGTGGTGAATTTTTATATTTATGTTTCGATATCAATTACATTTACCGTCCTCAATAGTGGTAATACCTTTAAACGAATTTATGAAAAAGATGAAAACGTAAAACTATGCTTGCTATTAATATAACAGTTTGATAAACGTATAAATAATAATAATAATATTTATTTACTGTCCAACAGAACCATTTATCCAATTACAGGACAATATAAAGTAAACATAACATTATAAGTGAAAGAAGGCAAACAATTAACTAAAAATTAAATTATTAAGATAGTAATAAAAAAAAATTTAACATATTCTAAATAACTTAACAAACTGTCCAAAGTACAAGTAAATAAATCCACATTCGAATATTGATTATTGTAAATGCGACAAGAATTAATAATAATAGGTCACATATAAAAAATGTTAGTTTTGAGTGCAGCGTAATAAAAATATAAATGCGAGTGTGTTTTATAAACTGGAACAACAAAATTAATGAGATACAACTTAGGAGGATCTAGTCTGTTGTGGATAATGTTATAAAGAAACGTCAAGGTAGACTTAATTCTACTTTCTAAGGACGGGAAGTGAAACGTAGATAGTAGACTTATGAGGAGAGCCCCGTTCTGGATAAGTGCCGTTAACTTTAAACCACAAAGGTTTCAAGAAGCGCCGTTGTACAGATTCTAATGCGTCGATTTGATAATTACAAAAAGGATACCAAATTAAAGAACAGTATTCAAGTTTGCTACGCACATAAGAGAAAAACAACGTTTTGAGAGCAATTGTATTTATAAAACTTAGACAAGTACGTGTAATAAATCCCAGCATAGATATTGCGGAACGAACAATGACATTAGTATGGTATGAAAAAGTAAATCTGTTATAAAAGTAGATTCCTAAGTCCTTCACCAGTTCCGATCTTAACAGTTGCATTGAATCAAGACACAACCTTACATTTAGCTTCATTTAATTTTAAACAGTTCACAGATCGAAATACGGTTAAGCTGCAGTTGCAAAAATTGACGATCAGTAACAGATGATACCTCAGAAAAAATGTTCAAATCGTCCGCAAACAATAGAACACCATAATCTACTATAGCCGGAAGATCATTAATAAAAAAGAAAAAGAGAAGTGGACCTAAATTCGATCCTTGAGGAACCCCCGAAGTGACAAAAATTGTATCAGATACAAAATTATTGTAGGCAACACGTTACACTCTGTTACTTAAATTTGATTCAAAAAACCTGATTAGAGAATAATGAAAACTAAAATTGTCAAGTTTCGTGATGATAATGTCATGCGGGATGGTTATCAAATTCCTTGTTAAAATCCGTATACAAGGTGTCTCTAAGAAGTGCGAAAAAATGATACCACAAATTCCTGAGGCTAAAATATGTCGATCTAACCCGACTTACCTCAGTCCAAAAGTGGTTGATTTCGAAGATACAGTGTCAAAAGTTCAATTTGGATTTAGTTTTTCATAAATATTGGTGTATTGTCACAATATTCGGCTATGGAGGCGGGAGGGGGGGGGGGGGTTGCGGGGTGAAAAATTAAAATCTGCTCTGATTTTCAATGTAAAATGTAGAGGGCGGTACTTTGCATACATTTAAAACGAAGTAAATTTTTTGTGCCAAAATGTATTTAACTTTTAAATATAAATTCTTATTCTCCAACGTCTTTCAACTAAAAAATGTATACCTGGTAAGAGTTGATTTGAGCAACCGTTTCTGAGATATCTGGATTTAAAATTTTGATTTCTTACTCAAACTCACCATTGCATTGCATTGCTACAAGAATAACACAAAAAATTACAATAACAAGTTAAATGTACTATAATTTTATTCTCGAGTAAAAACAGTTAATAAATTTAACAACAAAAGTCAATGAAAAAAAAATGTTTACAACAAATGTTCAAAATGACCTCCATTTTCGTGTGTACATAGAGTAATACGTCGTAAAAAATTAAATTGGACTCTTTGGAGCATTTCGTCATCATTTCTCAAAGTGTCAATGCTAGTCTCCTTAATTCATCTTCTGTATGTACTGGCGTAGAATACACAGCGGTTTTCACTTTTCCCCACAAGAAGTAATCCATCGGGGTCATGCCAAGGGATCGAGCTAGCCAATTTCCGGGTGCATCATTGCCTCTGCCTATCCATCAATTTGGATGCTGTTCGTTCAAATAATTACGTACGTTTAATGTAAAATGTGGAGGCGCACCGTCGTGCATAAACCACATTCCCCTTTGAAGTTTTCTAATAAGTCTGGTAATTCGTTTTGTAGATGTTCCAAATAATTTGCGCCATTTAGTTGAGGTGGTAATATGACATGACCAATTATGAAACTGTCAATGATTCCTGCCCGCACATGTTGATAGCATGTTGATAAGCATAGACATGTTCATTGTGCAAGTTAGTTATGTCACTCTTCGTGAAAGTGGCTTCATCTGTGAATAAAATTCTTTGTGTAAAGTTTCTGTCTTGATTTCTTTGATCTTGGATAAACCGGCAGAAACCTAGCCGTGCTTTAAAATCATGGGGTAAAAGATCTTGTACTCGTTGAACATGAAATCGATGCAGTAGTTCTTCTCTGGTTACCCTATTAACAGTATCTTTGCTTACCCCTAGCTATAAGCCCAATCTTCTGCTACCGAGTTTTGCGTTTTCTTCAATCCGATTTAGAATATCTTCCTCAACCTCCGGAGTTCTTACCGTACGTGCACGACCATAATTAATAGAAACAGGCGCAAACCTACCCGTTTCACGAAGACATCTTTCAACTGCCGCGAAGGTTTTATGGTTTGGTAATCTTCGATTGGGAAATCTTTCACTGTATACCCTGCAAAATTCTAAAACATTTCCTTGGCAATATCCAAAAACCAATAACATATCGTAATAACATTCGTTGGTATACTGTACGGCCATGACGAAAA
Source organism: Vesta saturnalis (assembly GCA_036346205.1). NCBI lineage: Eukaryota > Metazoa > Arthropoda > Insecta > Coleoptera > Lampyridae > Vesta > Vesta saturnalis. The sequence continues at coordinate 3,085,951 of JARFJB010001949.1, read as the reverse complement.
TAAATTTTCAAATTGTTTGATAATGCACCGGCACTTGCTAATTCTCTTTCACGATATTCCAGTACTACTCGCAATTTAAAATATAAACACCGACAAAAAAGCAACAATTTATCAAGAGAATCAACTTAAGAACACCATTCACAATCAGAAGCCTTTCACGAACTTCACCTACCAAAAGATAGGCCGTAATTCATGCTATTATGATCAAATGTATGGTTGAATTGTTAAGCATTACAATTTTTTTAGATTCGATTTGACAGCACGTTTTAGTGGCAGTGATTTTATTAAAACGCCTTCTCTTCATATTGTGTTGAATTGAGGCATACACGAAATGAATTTTTTAAATGCAGCTATCTCTGAAACGGTTGCTCAAATCAACTCTTACCAGGTATACATTTTTTAGTTGAAAGACCTTGGAGAATAAGAATTTTTGTTTAAAAGTTAAATACATTGTGACTCAAAAAAGTTATTTCGTTTTAAGTGTAAGCAATGTACCGCAGGTGGCGCCCTCCAAATTGTACATTGAAAATGAGTAGATTTTAATTTTCCACCGCGCACACCCCCCACCCCCCCTCTAGCCAAATATTGTGATAATACACCAATTGTTACAAAAATTATTTGTGTAAAACTAAATCCAAATTGAACTTTTGTATCTCTGAAATCAACCACTTTTGGACTGAGGTAAATCGGGTTAGATCGGCATATTTTAGCCTGAGGAATTTATGGTAGCATTGTTTCCGCACCTTTTAGAGACACCGTGTAGATAACATCTACTTGACCACAATTGTCAAGTGAGGTAGCTACGACATCTGACAGACATGCTAATTTGTAGCTGTGGACCACTGTTGCATAAAACCATGTTGATGTTCTGAAATTAATCATTTGAGTGAAGGATATATTCAATTGTGAATAATAATCTCAAATTATTATAATAATTTAATATTAGTCAAGTTGCTTTGGTATGTGTGAATCCTTGCGATATTGCAGGCTCACATTGGGACTTGAACCTTGATGACAGTTGGTTAGCGCGGTACTGTAGCAAAGTACATGTCGTGGGTTCAAATCCTACTCGAGGTAAACTTTTTATTTATGTATTTAATAAAATTAAAATAATAATTTTTAAATAATCTCAAATACTGTAGTAAAATTATTCAGAATGCTAATCAGTCGGTAGTTAAGTTACCTCGCTGGATTTTCCACTTTTCAGTATGGGGCATATAGTAGCAATTTTGCAAAGTTTGAGGAATGTGTTAAAAGTTAAGCACGTACATTAAAAATGCACAATAACGGCGCAACCAATACAGTACCAAAGTCTAATCTAATTTTCGTAAAGAATAACTAGATCTTTAATAAAATTAAATATTATTAGTCCCGTAAAGATGAAAAATCAGAATACCCTTTAATTATGTGTTAAGTCACCACAGCAATATAATAATTTTTACATATGTATTTGAAATTAAAATTAATGCTTTGATCAATTTCAAATTAAAGTTTTTCACAAGTTTACACTTACATCATAATTTGATAAAATTTTGTTAAATTTTGTCTTTGATTAAGACATTTTTCACTGTTAGCCTTCAACCATTAGAGGGTGTTCTGGTTTGTTATCTTCAAGGCAGTTTAATAATATTTGCTAAGGATCTAGTTATTATTTACTAAAATTACATTCCATAGTTGGCTTTATACGTTTATCAAACTGTTACATTAATAGCAGTCTTATGTTTGTGTTTTCATCTTTGTCATATGTCTTAAATTTATTCTAACGTCTTAAACAATTCTTAAAGATATTGCCACTACTGTGGACGATAACTGTAATTGTTATCGAAACATATATATTTATGTAAAACACAAATATAAAAATACCCTATTTAAGAACCCAAAAGCTAAGTATTTTCATTATATGTAATAAAGGTAACTCATATATTTGACTACTGAATGCAAATGACTATCAATGCTTATAAATTGTACTGTTCACAATATTTACTGCGTTAATAGTTAATAATTTTGCCAATGGACTGTTTAGTTCTTTTTTCAACACAGTCTAAAATATATGTCGTGCAAGGAATGTCTAATTAAATTTTGTAAAATTTCTAGATCACAAATTACTCTATAGTCATAATTGCGAGAGGTATCTTATGATTCATCGCTGAGATACGTATGGTTTAAGATTTTTAAAACGTAGGTCTAGCCTTGTTTCTTACGTGTCTTGTCAGTAAGCATTTTGAACAGCTGATAATTTACACAACTTCAAATACATAATATACATGTTATCTTTTGGGAATTAAGCGATTCACTTTGAATAATGAGGTAAATAAGCATATTTTTAGTGTTCCTTAAACTATTTGTATAAGTACTCAGTAATTGAAAATTACTTGTATTTTGTAGGTTATACAATGAATCACATTGACCGATCAATGGAACCTATTTTACTGCAAGTTTGGAAGTATTTTACATCTGTATTTAGTGGGAAATATGATTCTAAGTAATGTTAGTACTCAAAAGCTACTTGTTGGTAATAATTATAGCATCAAATATTCAATGAACTATAATACAACTGGAATGGCAACGAAGCGAAAAAATTGTGTAACCTTTTTGGTTATAGGCAACCCGTACAACGTAGGTATACCCCTCTTTGTCTGACTCACACATTACCCATTATATAATTGTGGAATACAGCTTATCGTTTGGATTTTTAAAGAAAAATATAAAAATAAGTTGATATAGGGCTTTAAAAATTGATCTACATAGAGAGCAATTGTTTTAAATTGCAATGCTTATTATAATTATTTATTATTATGGTTCTACAATCAATCAAAACAAAATTACCATTTACAATTATTAGACATTGGTTATAGACAAAAAAGAAAAAAAAATCGGGGTCGGCTGTCAGGTTCACACACTTTTACATATATACCAATTTTAAAAACAATTATTAAACATTACTAAATTTCTGCCTAATCGAAGTTTCTTTGCCTACTAACAATTCAGTTTCTTTCCTAACACGTTTATGTAATCGGCAAGATAAGAATAAATTTACAGTTTGTTTAATTAACTGAATCTTGTGTATGTCTTCAAAACCAAATTCTTCAATAGATGGATGATTTGGTAAAAAATAATGCAACTGTCCACAAAAATGTGTTAGAGCATTATTTAGTAAAAGTTGTTTTGGATTTTTGTAAGTTGACAAAGCAGATTTGAATATTATTCTAAACTGTCTCTCCGTAAAGGAAACAATTTTAAAAATTATGTCTGAAGCACATATTAGTCCTACTCTATTTATAAAATTTACAAATCTTTCTTTACCATTGGAATTAAAATAGTCATGTTCATATTTTTCCCTAAATAATAATATATCAACACAAAATTGACAATTTAAATTTATAAAATTTTTTTGGTACATAGCCACTTATGTAATACAAAATATTATCTTGGTGGTCTGTTAAAATGTAATTTAGAACATCACATAAATTAAAATTCTTCAGCACTGTCGAATGCGTGGCTATTTATACTTCTTTTACTCGCACGAAATTCAAACGCTGTAGCACAGTCACTACCTATTCCTAAATCTAAACAGTTTCCATTGACACTGGGATTAACTTTATTTCTAAAAAGCAACTGTTTTAAGGCCCACTTAAATTGCAAACAATTCGGATTGTTATTCCACCCTCCCCTTCCCCTTACACAAGAAAAGTGTAACTCTAAATGGTCTTGTGAACATTTATGACTTAAGAAATAATCTAATGGCTCCAAAATTAAGTTAAATAGATCGTCGGGAAGATTTAAACTGCTTTCCATCCCCATTATAAAACCCAGAGCAAATGTTTTTCGAGAATGTTGCAGGATTGGTATATTATCAATTCTTAAACTTCTTAAATATTTTACTGAAACAGTGAATATTTCACGAAAATATAAAATTGTCTTGGGTCTGATTGGAGCTTTAAAACTTTTTCCAAAAGGATTTCGGGAATTGAGCATGTCAAATATTTTATCTATGGTTCTAATGAACTCCACTGTGGCTTCAGCTCCTTGGAAATCTGGGTGATCCATATTCCGATAGTCTAGAGCATCCGCTACAGAGCTGCTTAATACTTGAGCAGCTAAACGTACGTTCATAATATTGTTTTTGCATAAAATATGGCGAGATGTCAGGTGATTACAAAATTTCAGTTCTTCTTTTTCTTGAAGTTGACCTAATTTTATTATATATTTCCATATAATGGCACCTAATGGGGAACTTATGTTTTTTTCTGCAAATAAATTTCGTGCTAATTTCAGCATATGACTCGCGTCTAATGTGTAGTGAAGTTTACTGGAAGTGCAGGGGTGAACAAAATTTGGAAGAAAATTATTACTACCTGTCACTGTACATCCCATGTTATTAAGACTTTGTATATTGGTTGTTGTACCATCACAAGTAAGTAATGGAACTGTAATAACAATATCAAGTAATTTTTTTATACAGCATGACAAAAGCTGTCCCTGAACACTGGCATCAGTTTTATTAGTTAAAAAATATCCTACGGGGCACTTAAAATTCATTTTGTAATTAACAATTAAAAACACTAAAGCTTCTGATGCAGCAACCTGAGAATCTGTGTCAACCGCACCACCAAAATCACAATACCCAACTTATTTTCCATCAGTTTCACTCCATATCACTTGTTTTCTGAACTTTGCATCTACAATGAGAGCACAGTTTTTTTATGAAAGGCTTCTTTTTACATTCCTCCTTAAGGAACACAAACGCTTCTTTTAACAATCCTGGACTGCAATTATATTTGAACAGCCAATTCCTAATTGTTCTCGGATTTGGCAAAGTGAGACTTTGCTCAAAAAAGTATAGGCTTTTGGTGAGTAAAAGTATAATGTTTGAGAAAACTGCTTTATGGTTTCAGAATATCTCCTTTGTTGTGGAGTCTTCTTTTCATTTTTTTTCTGACTCATAATAAGTTCTAGTGGCATTCCACAAAAGTGTTCTTTTAAAACTTAATTCAAATTTTCTGTAGAGTATCCTTGCTTATTAATTTTCTCCAAAACCTGAGACATTGAAGAAATCTTAGAGTTTCGTCTTCTTACTTGTTGCTGCAATGCTTTTATTTTTCTATTTACTTTGGTTTTGGATTTTATACTGAATGTAGTTAGTGTTCCAGCTTCAACAAATGCTCTGAAACTAGATGATGATGCTACCAATTGATCAGTAGTCTTCATTACCTTCTAAACAAAAAGAGTTCATTACAAACAAAATAGAATCACTCTAAGATAAGTAACTTACCATTGGAGGTTCTTCGCTACTCCCACACTCTACCGATTGATCCAAATGCCTTTTTAGTATTCTTCGGGAACAGTTTATTTTTATTAAATGTTGGGGAAAATTGAATAGGTACTGAATCAGGTTTTAATAATTTCACACTGTTACCAGGTCGGTGTCTCCAAAAAATGGGGACTACATAGTTTACTTGTTTTAGTTGGTTGCCAATTAACTCCTTTGATAGCGTTTAACCACAGTTTTAATATTTCCGGTCTTTTAAAAGGGAAACTACAAAGAACAAAAATATATTATAATCTTACGATTTTATAATATGAAAAAACAATATTTTCAGGTTATCGTAAAATAATTCATAAAGAATATTACCTGTAAAATTGAATTTCGCTTCGTTTGTCATGCAAATTATTGCATTTATACGCCATACAACTCATCATCATGATGATAATAGATTATAATGTTGCTTTTCACTTTAGTTTTATATAAAAAATTATTTGAGACCCGAAACACGCTTTAATCAGTATATAAGAATGACATGACAGACAAGTGCGAAGATACCTACCATAGTCGGTCTCTCTCGACAAAAAACAGGTTACTAGTTTACCAAGAGCATGTAAAATGAGCGTTGCCGTTCCAGTTGTATATAGTTCATTGCAAATGTTAGAATAACTATTTAAAAACTATTTTTGCTCAATTTTTATGTTTGATCACATCTCATTATAGATTCACATTACATAATAATTCTTACATGTACAATTAATAAATGTGTTTGATTTAATGTGTGAGTAACAAAGTTCAATAGAACAAGTCTATTATAGAGAAATGAAGTAGAGAAATTTAATCTTTCAAGATATCTTTCTACGAAGTATCTCCGGAATCACTGCAGTCAGTCGAAGATTGGTTAATGATAATAATGATCGGTTCTTGGACAACAACAAACTGATTTTGGACATCCCACCATTCTTGCATTTGCTTTTCAGCGTGTGCAATGAATTTTTGCCAATAGTTAGCATCTATTCTTTTTAAGGAGTTTTCCCACAATGCTTCTACATTTTCATTAGAAAAACCACTCTGGCCAATGTTTTTATTATAAAATTCTTTGCAATTTCCCCATACCAATTCTATTGCATTAAACTGCCAGTGATACGGTGGTAAATGTAATACTTTATGCCCCCATTCTTCTGCTAGTTGATCAATTAAATATTATTATTAAATGTTAAATATTTGCTAGTTTTAATAACTCCACTTTTAGCATATCAGGAAAATAACTTATGTTGTGTTTGTTTAAAAATTAAATTAGTTGGTCTTTCTTCCAGCTATGTTGGTATCTTTTCAATTAATGTTGAATGGTATGATGCGTTGTCTTATATTATCAGGCTAGGCTTCTCTAAGTTTGGTAGTAATTGTTGTTCAAACCATTTCCTGAACATTTCAACATTCATATTATCATGGTAATCGGATAATTGTTGTTTTGTGGAAAAGACTAAAGATGAATGTGGAATAAACCCATCAAAATTTCCAGCACTTAATACTATAAAACTAAAATCATAAATAGTTCACATTGACCAATTATCATTATTTTAAAGTTACCGTTTTCCATCACCAAGTGATTTTCTTCTCAAACTTCTAACATCCTTGTCATGCCATGTACTTTTTGAAGAACCTCTACTAAATATCCATGTTGCATCTAAAAATACAGGATCATACGTAGCCTCTTCTTTGTTTTTAAAATAATTTCTTAGAAACGTTGTTCTGCTGACAAGCATATGTTCCTGTTCAAATAAGCCCTTTCTTGGATCATCCTTTTTGAAATCAAAACCAATTGAATGTAGCAATTTCGTCAAACCTGTTACGCTAAACCAGAAGATGTTCTTGGCATTTAGCAAGTCGTGCTTTGGTACAGGTTACAGTTTTTTCAGTAACTCCACGTGCTTGTGCCGTTCTCTAAAATATAAATTATATTTCATATTGGAAAAGTATGGAAATAATAACAAACCTGTATAATAGAAGTCAATGGTACATTTGGCCCTGTACGATCACGTTCACCTTCAAAATATCATTATACTTTCATCAACATAAGTTGAGTTTGACTTTTAAGAGATTTACCTTTTAAAGACATGACGAACTGCAAATTATATGAAGATTATTTTCAAAAGTTAATTAAATTAGAGAATCTTACCTTGAATGTAACTAAAATGTTACCGATAGTTTTGAAAAAAACTGTTATAATATGAACACACGTAATTTAATTTGCTATTCGGTAAGGTATGAATCATAAGACACCTCGCAATTACGACTTTATTGATGCTGTTTTTCAATAATAACTCCATTACAATGTGTTATTGATCGTTAACCAGTGATAGAATATCTGTAACATTTCGCAAACCACTTACTCCTCAAAATGAGTATACACTTATATTTTGTAGGTTCCAATTTAAATTCGGCGGTGGATATTGGATAATGGATAATATCACTGTGGAAAATAAATCAGCACCAGAAAACGAACGGGAATATTATTTCCGTGTTAAAGAATTGTATGCACCAGAACCATTTTCCTATCATTGTTCCAATTTAACATTTGTTTATCCGAAAAATCCGCTGCAATTTTTAGTTTTTCAAGAACTACAAGTAAGTATACAAAGTTGGAATTGAACACTATGTCTAATTTCTCAACTCACATTGGTACAGCACTTAAGCAACTTTGCTGTAACCTTTTGAATAGATTGCAGCGTAATAAAATTGTAGTGATGTTTGGTTCTTATTAATTTTATTTAATACTGAATTTGTTTTTTAGGTGCAACCCTTTTTAAATACATCAAACATAACGTTCGGATACCCATACGATTGCGTAGGATTTATGTCAGCACCTATATGGTCAGGCATATTCGTTACTTTTATTCTTGTTTTGATAATGACATGCGGTCTAACAATGATGATGGATATTAAAACGATGGATCGTTTTGACGATCCAAAGGGTAAAACAATAACTGTTACAGCAACCGAATAAATGTAATCAAATTCATGTAATCATGTCACATTGTCAACTACATTTTTTATATTAAAATACACGTTATATATTTCTCAGGAAATGAATAATCTCTTGTGCCTTTTGCACAAGTATATTTGTTGAAAGTTGTATTTTTCAATGTTTTAATATTAAAAATGTAATCTTGTGACATGGAATTTAAAATCCTGCCTTCCAAATGCCACAGTCTTGTACTATTGTGTAATAAAAGGACTTATATGAAACTGTGTTTGTTTAATATAAGTCAACTATAGACTGTGCAGGTGTTAGTTGATATTGTGATATTTATAGCTCATTGTCTTAACTGCATCTGCTAGTCTTTCATACTATATTTAGTGGCAAATTGTCGAATGCATTCCCAGATTTTGTAAGTGTACGACAATAGTATTTTTTAAAGTTTAGAATTGATATAAACTTTTTGTAGAAATATTTGTTATAATATTCCGCCTAAGATCACACAAGAGACAAGCAGTTTGTAGTTATTTATTTTACATCCCTTATTGGGGTATATATTTCTTGTTATATTTGTTGTAGAAATTTATAATATGATATACACAGTTTTGTAAATATTAAGCTAAAGGGTTCACATACTGTATAAAAGTGCACTTAGGCTGTAAGTAATGCAAAGAAAAGTAATCGAGCATTTACTGTTCATGTACATATAGTATTGTTATTTGAAACGTATACCCTAAAATGTTTGCTCTGTTTAAATAGCTTAGTGTAAAGGTATTCGTACATAGTAACGGATGGATAGCTAACATATTAAGGTATGACTTTGCATTATTTTATCATTAAAGACAATGGTTTATTGTGTTGGTGTTGGCTGTAGTCATGTATACTAGAAAGTAGTACCTACCTCTATCTACTTCATATAGAAGCTCAAAAATCAAATCCTACATTGCTATAGTATGTATGATACCAATGTGTTGATAATGTAATTAGCTAGTCTGTATTACCAACTGCAATTAAATTTGCGATATGTATTCAGTTTTTGTTATTTATAATATGTACAGGGTGGTTCATTTTCGATGTTTTCTTATGGGAAGTACCCTTTCTATTACAGATAGACAAAAAGTAATATGGGGTCCTTGTGCTCGATTTTTGTGTTAACTAAGATCCAATAGTCATAATCAAGATATCTCTGACCGTTATGGCACAATTGGCCAAAATTGAAAAAATTGCAATTTTAACACGTTAACTGCCGGTAATGTTATGACAGAGGAATAACGTGTGCCAAATAGATTATTTTGAGTTTCGTTTGCGGAACGTAACAAAAAATTTTTTTTTGGTAATATAGGTACATCAAATATAGTATTTATGTTAAAAAAAAGGTACGACGACCCGCTGTCGTTTAGCTCGATACAAATGTGTTTTCAATGTTTATGCCATACGACGGCTGGCGGTCGTACAGGTTAAAACTTGTCTACTAACTTTAAATTGCAATACATACAAATCGCATTGTTATCTCAGTACGTTTTTAACCACTTTACTGAACGGGTGCGTAATTTTGTGAAAATGGACAATTTATCAGAAATTCCTGCGTGGAAATTTTATTCCTCTAAATACTCTTCAAGTGAGGATAGTAATGACAGTGTGAAAGATTGCGATTATATACCAACTGAAGAATCAAGTTCGTCAGAGTCTGAAGTCAACAGTTTGCGAAGTGAAGAAAATATTGAAGAAAATACTGAGATATCTATTATTGAAAATGTATCGGAGACCTGGAATAAAATTACAACAGGTGATGATATACCACAAAAATCATTTGCACTTTTATATTCCGAAGGAATTACAAATCTAAGCTTAGTTGCTACCGACGAACCTGTAAAATTTTTTCAACTGTTTGTCGATGATGATGTTTTTGAAGTGATAACACAACAAGCGAATTTATATGCTTCACAAATTCTGAACGAAAAATACGTTAGTCGTCATAGTCGCCTAAACCAATGGGCGGATATAAACATCGCCGAAATGAACAAATTTTTTGGCCTTATTTTATGGATGGGACTTGCAAAATTTCCTGCTATTAGCAATTATTGGAGCACCAATCTTCTTTACAAAAATGAAATAGCGCCAAAGGTAATAGCGAGAAACCGATTTCAAATGTTACTGCGGGTGTGGCACTTTGCAGATAATCAAACTGCTGGTGATGGCGACAGAATTTTCAAAATAAGATATATAGTTGATATGCTTCAGAGCAAATTTCAAATGTATAAGATTCCAGGGCAATATTTATGTATTGACGAGACAATGGTGCCGTTTCGGGGAAGGTTGAAATTCCGTCAGTACATACCCAATAAGAGACACAAATATGGAGTAAAACTCTTCAAACTTTGCGTTAATTCTGCTTACACGTATTCAGTAAAAATATACGAGGGCAAAACTGAATTTCATGGAAACCACTCCTTAGCCTCTTCAGTAGTACTGCAACTTGGTGAAAATTATCTAAGGCAAGGACGAACTTTTGTCACTGATAATTTTTATACTTCTATTGCGCTGGCAGAAGAACTTTTGCGTCAAAAAACACATCTGCTTGGAACATTACACAAAAACCGTAAAGGGCTACCGAAAGAGATAGTAACAAAGAAAATGAAAAAAAATGAAATCATGGGAATGTTCAATAAAGAAGGAATTGTAATCGCGAAATGGAAAGACAATCGAGAAGTGCTTTTATTATCAACGAAGCATTCTATAAGTATAGCAAAAACCGGTAAGAAAAATAGAAAAGGTGAGGACGTTTCAAAACCTGAAATTGTTATAGACTATAACAAAGGGAAATCTGGTATAGACCTTTCGGATCAGTTATCTAGTTATCATAATGCGTTAAGAAAATCTCTTAAGTGGTATCACAAAGTTGTGATGGAAATCTTGTTTGGTGCAGCTGTAGTAAATTCTTTCATTATTTACAAGGAAGTTAGTAAAGCGCGAATCACCATAACAGAATACAGAGAAAAACTGGTTGAAGGGCTACTTGAATTGGGAAAACGAGAGATTCCAGAGTAATTCAACTCGATTAACACAGAAACATAAGCTTGTAGAGAATAGAGAACCTGACGAGAGGAATCGTAGGATTAAAAAAAGATGTGCGCCGTGTTATGCCAGAAATTCTGCCAGTTTGGGTAGCAGAAAGGCAGATTTGGCCAGTGTCACGAGCAGAGTTTCAACTTTCTGTTCTGATTGTCCGGGAAAACCGTATATGTGTGCTAACTGTTTTGTTTCAACACATTAATAAAGTAAGTTTTTTGTTTGAAATGTCAAATAAATTTTTGTAAACTTTACATTGAGAAAAAATTGCATGAAAATAGTTTTAACACCTTTTAAAAAAAAAAATATGTGCTTAAATCACAATGCTTAAAAACCAAAATAATATGCCAAACGACGGCCCACCGTCGTATGAGATCCCAATTATAAATAAGTTCTATGCCGCTACAAAGTGCTATCGAGTAGTTGCGCTACGCCAATTCAAACAAATCTCTATTTAAAAGACGAGAAAATAACGACGATCGGCCGTCGTACGGCAAAAAAGAGCATCCTGACGTACGACCGCCGGCGCGTCGTATGGCAGTTAACGTGTTAAAAAATTTGAATAACTTTTATTTCTAAATGTATCAATAGCATAACATAGGAGGCTGAGATTTATTTAAGTAAAAACAAATGATACCTATATGTCAAATAATAAATTAAAAATTAGAAGTGTGCAACAAAGTGATCTTGGAATTTAGTTATTAACGTGCCTAATTATACAAATTCAGAAAAATTTTGCATGTTAAAGTGTTTTATATTAACCGAAGGTGATACGAATGTGGCATCAAAATTATATTTACAAAATTTTCCTGAAAAGCAGCAAATAAAAATATTTTTGAACGGTATAGTTAATAGAAATTAAAATTTTTGCTAGCTCAAAACAATATCTTAATTAATTTTAGGTTACAGAAAAATTTCATTGAATTCGGTTCTTTTAAAAATCCCAGGCCAAAAACTTACTTGAAACGAAATTCTGAAGAAAATTCAATGGTCGTCTTAGGACAAGTCAAAGCAGAGCCAACAACTTCATCTAGACAAATGGTTAATCTAGGCGTGTCTCGAAGCAAAGCCCTTCGAATTTTAAAGAAATACAATTACCATTGCTATAGATTTTGGAAAGAATATTTTTTACTATAGACGACAGAAGGCGGCGTACTGAGTTTTGTAACTGGTATATAAGTCAGTGCCAAAATATACCTAATTTTTCACTATATTGCATGGTCAGACGAGGCGCATGTCAGTAGTGATGGTATTTTTAATAATCACAATTTACCTTACTGGGCACATACTAACGCTCATGTCAGTGTTGTCCGCAGGGGGCAAGGGAAATTTGGAATAAATGTGTGGGGCTGCATTAAAAATGGACGTTTTTATTACCACATGTATGAAGGAACATTAAACTCAATGAAAACTCTTGGTGTTCTACGAATTCATTTGGAGGGATTTCTAGAGAGTCTTCCTTTAGCACAATATTGCAATGTCATATTTCAGCAAGACGGAGCTCCCGCACATAATTACCGTGTAGTTAGTGACTACTTAACTTAAATTTACGTTTTTCTAATAGCTGGATGGGAACGACAGCACCAATTTTGTGGCCTGCTAGTTCACCCGATCTTTCGCCTCTAGATTTCTTTTTATGGGGTTTTTTGAAAAACATTATATACAAAAGAACTAATAATACTGTGAATGAGTTAAAAGAAAGTGTTCGTGTGGCTTTTACACAATTAACACCATTATCTATATATAACTCTATAAATTCAATTAGAAGACGATGCGAGGTCTGCATCCAAAAAGAGGGCACACAGTTTTTTGTTTATTTATAGAATTAGATGTTTACATACATATAAAAAATTGATTTGCTGTTAGCTTTTCATAATTTCTGATGATGTTATATTGTTTATTTTCATTTCATTTCAATTTGCATTTGAGGTTTTTTGATAATTTTATATTCAATCTTTAGATTTTATAATCTGTTGCCATTCCACAAGAACAACGATACAATTAAACTTATTCGAATTACAAAATGTCTCTAAAATATTTTACTGGAAGTGAAATTTCTTTTTTTAGTTGAATATCTTCGTTCAATCTCATATCTGGTTTTCTAAGCCAAATGTTACCCTTAATAAATATACCAATTAAGAAAACCTTAAAAAATCAATTAATTATTAAAATAGCATAGAGGTGTTAATATGTTTAAAAAGCACACAAAAAATGTCATTTAAAAATGTCAACCAACTATGGTTTCCATATAAAAAAATACAACTTTATGTCATACCTTTTTAAATTAAGGTGGTATTAAAAATGTGAATGCACTAATGAATTCTACTTAAAAAAGTGACTTAAGAATGTTTTTACAGTTTGTCGATACATTTAGAAATAAAAAAGTTATTTAAGTTTTTCAAAATCTCCATTTTTTGAATTATGGATAATTACGCAATAACGGTTCGAGATATCTTGATTATGACTATTGGATCTTAGTTAGCACCAAAATCGAGCACAAGGACCCCATATTACTTTTTGTCTATCTGTAATAGAAAGGGAACTTCCCATAAGAAAACATCGAAAATGAACCAGCCTGTACAATAAGGGACCAGTGTGAGTCTAAATGTTCCCACTGATGCGCCATCACAAAATAAATAATGGCTTGGTAGGGTTGTTTTGTAGGTATTACTTAGTCCACATTACAAGATATAAAATACAATCCAGACTTTTATGGTGATGTATTCAAATAAATTGGCCTTGGGTCAATAAACCCAACAGAGTTACTATGGATATGAGGCAAACTCTCAAGCAGAAACAGTGTATGCCAATGGCATCACTACTGCTCAAGTAAAAGCCTAATAGCATATGAGATGGACTGCAGAAATGAACATGAGCACCTCATGCATTGTTACTACAAATCAACAGAAGTAATAATTCTCAGTGCAACATTTTTAATTTGTACAATTAACCCTTTGTTGACTGTAGTCTAAAACATGCTGATTTATTGCCGTGAATATTATTTATTGTCTAAGTATAAAAATAGTTGAAAATCTGAAAGATGCCAATTGACATTGACAGGAACAAGTGGTTTCACAGACGCACTACTAGGAATTAACTCGGTTCCATCCATTATTTTTTACAGTACAAAGCAAAACAATTTTTTTTGTCAGGTAAACGTAATCCCACGTCACATCTGAAAAAATCAATTTATAAATTCATGAAATGTCTGAATTTTGTGGAAAGTATTTTGAACACATCCACCTAGTGCGATGAGGATGATCCTTCGAGCTACAAAATGCACATCTTCTTGCGGAACTGTGCAACGGTATATGAGCGCAAGAATCATATTATCCTCACCAGGAGTGTTTACCACTACGTCATTAATTTATGAATTTAGCTATCCAATTTGCTTATATTGTCTTGTCATATAAAACCATTAATTAAATAAGAAACATTGAAGCAATGGTATAAACGGGAAGAAATGTTGGACATCATAGTTGACGAACTGATTATTAACATCGGAAACTATTCTGAAAGCTCAGATGTAGATAGTGACTCCGATTAGAAGTTTTACACTTTAACAACCATGTTTTTACAACCTACAATTAGTAATACGAGTATGTTAGTTCATATTTAATACAATTTCTATTAGTAATGTATTTCAATTATGTAAGTACAATATACTTTGTGGTAAAATGCTTTTCAACATTTTAATTCACACATTTCCCATAGAATTTATGTTCCACATTAAATGCAATCTTCGTACAAATAATAGTTCCTTTTATTTAGGCATGTAACTTAACATCCATTTTGTGTAATAATGCTAT
Organism: Vesta saturnalis; assembly: GCA_036346205.1. Classification (NCBI taxonomy): domain Eukaryota; kingdom Metazoa; phylum Arthropoda; class Insecta; order Coleoptera; family Lampyridae; genus Vesta; species Vesta saturnalis. The sequence goes on along the minus strand of JARFJB010001949.1, from coordinate 3,070,830 downwards.
TGTCTTATTGTGAGCCATCATTGCTACTGAATTGGTAACAACAATAAGAAATTATGATTATGAAATGTAGTAGCCTTGCGAGGTGTAAACAGTGCAGCTCGATAGTTGTTCCATGCAAATTGTTTAACCTATAAATTGAATTTTCAAATTATCAATTATATGATTCTATTATTAAATGCTGCCATCTCATGGTATATTTTCTAATCAGATTATAACGAGAATAATTTGACTCATTTTTCGTACTACACCATATGATTGTATGTGATGATGTAGTGGTAAACACTCCTGACGAGGATAGTTTCTAAAAAGAATATCAGAATTAATTATTGAAGTTTAGCATTTTGAATAATATCTTATCTCTGGAGGCACTGTAGCTTTGAAATGCGTTGTCTCCCTTAGGGCCATCTTACTAAATAATGAAAACAAAACCCTACACAAGCTTGCTGTACCAGTCACAGAATGGCCTGAAAATATCCGAACATGATTGAAAAGGCGCAAATATCGCCTTGCAGATTCGTAGTGGGACTCGCCTTGCTCTCTTACAGCTGGTGATTTCAACACTTATTCACCAGGCAGTTAAGACAAAAAATATAATCTTATTGGTTTCACAGCGAAACCACTAATCAACAAATGGTTAGATGCAGGCATTCTGCCGGTTTATTGTTTTGTCTGGGTTATTGTACATTGATAAAAAAAAACGCATAATTAGTTATGGAATTAAAAAAATTTCATCAAAAACGTAGTTTTATTAAATACACTTTAATTATGAATTAAATAAATTTCATCGTAAACATAGTTTTATTAAATACACTTCTATTATGAGTAGACCCCGAATATATATGCATTTGCATGTTTTAATAGTTTTTCTTTAAAAGTGCATATTTTTCTTTGAAAATGCATGTTTTTTAGAAATTCTACGAATTATTGTTACAAGAATAACTAAGTGAAAATTTTATTTGAATGAACAGAATGTAGCAAACTTAACCAAACGCCACGTTTTTTTTTTGTTATGATTGTGGACCTGAACAGGCTAAAATTAGTCTATCGTGCTAAAGCACTCTGGAACACTTAAGAGGATGGATAGAGAGATAATGAACTGCCAATAGATGCCTTAAATTTTCTCATATATGTGAGAGGAAAGCAGGAACTAGGGAGATCATTCCAGAGTTTAGAAGCCGTGTAGAAAAATGTGGATTGCGCCCGTTTGGTACGACAAGTGGAGATTTGTACTGCATACTGATTATGTGAATGAGCAAACCGAGTGTTTCTCGCAAAGATAGCCTGAGATGGTTTCAAAGAATATAATTCAGCAGCACATTAGCCGTTGTAATAACGATAATACAAAGAAAGAACTGAAACCATCCTTATATGCTCAAGGGACTGTATGTGAGAAGTTAAGGACGGGTCATTTATAAGCCTAATCGCTCTCTTTTGAATACGATCAACCATATCGAGAGCATATTGGGGAGCACTAACCCAGAGGTGAGAATTATATTCCAGATGAGGCCGAATTTGGGCCTTATACAGCAGAAGGAGTTGTCGAGAGGTAAAGTACTGCTTAGATCTGTACAAAAAGCCTATTTTACGAGCAGCTGTTTTGATAGCTGACAGAAGATGGTCAACCCATGAGAGATTTGAAGATACAGTCATACCCAACAGAGTAATAGAGTCTGAAAACTTAAGAACTGAGCCATTCATACTTACAACAGGAAATGATCGATCTTTCTTGGCGGACACAAGGCAACACTGAGTTTTGTTAGCAAGTATATTAATTTTTAGTTTTGTAAGAACTGCATCCATGTGAACTGCACTTGTAAAACGGATTAAATCCTGACTGCAGGCTCCATAGCGTACATGTCCTTTAAGTGTTTTCAAAGAGTTTTTATGGTAAGCTGTAAAATCTTGACAGATGTTGTCATTTTAAACAGATTTGATTATATATACATCAATGAATTTGTCAATCCTGTTCAAAACTTTCGCTAGAACTCTAATAAAATAACAATAAAGTTCCTTGAAACAGTCACCTTAGTTTTTCCAAGATTAAGCAAGCACCCTAGGTTAGTGGGGTAGGAATGTACTAAGCTAAAGTGCCGTTTTTATATTTAGTTTTACTTCGTGTGGTAAACAGTTCACTTCGAAGATGGGTAAAGAAAAGCAGTCGGAAGTAATTTTAAGATCGTATGTTGTTGAATATAAATGTGATTTTACCACAGATGGTAGTATTTTATTTTGTAAAGTGCGTAACTTTTGTATTAGTGTAACCAAGAAATTCCAAGTTGACGAATGTATCAAAAACCGCCAAGCATACAAGACTGAAAAATAGAGAATCCAGCAAACTTTATTAACTCTAAATTCTTTTAAATCAGGGCCCAGTATTTCGCAGTTTAACTTGGATTTATGCGGCGCATTTACTGCGGCGGGTATACTTTTGTACAAATTGAAAAATAAAAAATTTAACGAATGTATCGCAACTTATGCAAAACAGCATATTCCCGATGAATATGCTGCAAATTTTGTAGTTGGTATTCTTTCCCCAGAAGAACAACAATGCCAGTATTATTTGCTTCAAATAGACATGTTACAAAAATTAAACTATTCAACAATTTCAGTGTTTTTTAATGAATCATTGAACTTATTGTGACCGGGTATAAAATACGACAAAGTGCTATGGGTCTGTACGGATTCCACATACTACATGGTTAAAGCTATGGAAGGTTTAAAGATTTTGTTGTCGAAAATAAACTAGAACATAACTTTTGACACAAACACTCTAGAGAACTCTATAAGAATATAAAAAAAGAAACGGCAACCTTTAAATTTTACTTAATGTATTGTAAACATGCCCAAGGTAAACTTTTAACAAAGGCCGATGAAATATCAAGTAGATGGCAAGAATACTTCATGTACCTATGTACAAAAGACCAAACAAACTACACTTAAAACCGTAAAGAAACCCAAACTGAAGAGCAAAAATGATGACTATCCGTCCTACGAAGACACTAAAGCAGTAATACAGAACCTAACGAGCAACAAATCACCAGGTACAGATAACATTACCTCAGAATTAATACAAAATTTTAATGAAAGCGAACTCAAAAGAATACATAAATTAATAAAGGATATACCTAAGGAATGGAAATGCGGTAAAATAATTCCTATACATAAAAAATGGGATGAAACAAAATGTTCCAATTACCGAGGAATAGCTTTACTAAACGTAACATACAAAATTTTATCATCCTTAATTGCAAAAAAATTAGAGATTTTCTATGAAGAAGCAATAGGGGAATATCAAAATGGATTCCGTAAAGGGAGATTTAGATCAGATAA